>WBNH01006084.1:0-103925 GCA_013401255.1 Urocolius indicus | reverse complement strand
ACCACCTGTGACAGGGAGTTGTCATCAACATGCTGTAAGAACCTCCTGGACTGTGTGTGCTTGGCTGTGTGGCTTTGCCAGCAAATATCAGGGTGGTTCAAGTGCCCCACGGGGACCAGGGATTATGACTGTTGAGGCAGCTCTAAGTTGTTTGTAGAAGGCCTCATCCTCCTCCTGATCAGGTGGCCTGTAGTGAGCTCCCACAACAGTATCACCCACATTACTCTGCCCCTTTTCACCCACAAACATTCAGCCCAACCCTAATCCTCACCCAAGCAGAGCTCAATGCACACTAATTGCTCTCTCACATAGACAGTAACTCCACCTCCTTGCCTTGTTAGCCTGTCTTTCTTAAACAATACATAGCACTCCATGGCTGTGGTCCAGTCATGGCAGCTGTCCCACCACATCTCTGTGACTGCGATGACATCATGGCCCTGCATCTGCACCCACATCTCCAGTTCCTTCTGCTTATTCCCCAGGCTGCATGCATTGGTGTAGAGACAACACAGGGGCTTAAAAGAACACACAGCTTTCCCTGGATGGATGCAAGAGGATCCTCTCTAATTTGATACTCCCTCAGGGTAATCAGCCATCTGCCTCTCATCTTGGTGTGTGGCTGAGGAGCACTCATTGCATTCCCTGCCCTGCCGTTTCCTCGATTGACAGGATAGCTTGTGTTCNGTGTAGAGACAACACAGGGGCTTAAAAGAACACACAGCTTTCCCTGGATGGATGCAAGAGGATCCTCTCTAATTTGATACTCCCTCAGGGTAATCAGCCATCTGCCTCTCATCTTGGTGTGTGGCTGAGGAGCACTCATTGCATTCCCTGCCCTGCCGTTTCCCCGATTGACAGGATAGCTTGTGTTCTTTCCCATTTCTCCCCCTACCTCCCTAGTCTTTTAGTTTAAAGCCCTCTTGACCATGTTGGCCAGCCTATTCTCAAACATTTCATTGCCCTTGTGAGAGAGGTGTATTCCATTCTGCCGAGTCCCAAAATTAGGTTCTGTTGTCATTTAACCTTGACTACTATAGTTTTTCCTTGAGGTATACTAGCAAAAAACCAACCCAGGGCAAGACTGGAAATTAGATGGACAAACTACTAAACCAATAGGTTAGCCAGAAATTTAGAATAAAACACTGATTTTCCTCAGAGAAAATCAGTGCAGGGCAGCCAGGAAACTGGGTGCCTGCTGATGAAAAGGTCAAACCAAACCAGGGTAAACTTCACAGGACAAGAAGTATTCCTGTAGCTGGGGTTATTTTTGCATATCTGGTTCTGCCCAAGCTGCATGTAACTGCATCATCCACTACACTGGATCCATGCACAGTCTAGCACTATAACAAGTGTAAAACATACACACAGTTAGTTTTTACTGAGTGGAACCAGAAATGTTGTACTATTATATCAGACAGACAATTATTTATTTGTCCATGTATTATTTAAAAATATCACCACTTTGCTGAGTTTTAAGTAAAATAATACATTGCACAGTTTCAAAAAACCCAAACCAACGTAACTATACAGTGCTCTCTACTGGAACGTCTCTTGGACAAGTTTTGGTGACCTCCTGGCAAAGTCCTAATTTCTTTCCTTTAATAGATAAATATTCAACACACTTCACATTTTAATAGTCTTATCAGCTTCAAAGCTGAAATCTGACAGCAGAAAAGCACTGGAAACTTTGGATTTTTCCATGAAACCGCCTGTTTCAAGACTAATGCATATTTTAATTCTTTAGAAATGAAACACACTCTGCCTTCACAAAGGTAGTACAGTTTGCATCACTCAGGTTTTAACATAGTTTACAGTGTTTAGACAGCTGTGTTGACCCTTATTTTTTGAAGAATAACAGTCCTTCTGTTTTTTAACCTACTCTTTCTCTAGTCTTCATCTTGACTGTGCTGTGAGAAGAGACTTCTTAATGCTTTGCAGAACATGAGTAATCCTTATGTGCTCAATATTAAGCACATACTTTTTCAGATCACAACTCGTACTCTCTAATAACAAAAACCAGGCACCCATTAGGCAGCCTACACAAGTTGTAACAATACTAGTTTTCACATTTTTCAGGCAGATTATAGTCAGACAGCAAGATTTGTATAATGTGCTGGTTTTTAGTCTTTGAGGTTTTTTTGCTATTATTTTGGCTAAAGTAGCAGAGCTTAGAAGGGTTGCAACAGTTAAGCAATCTATTGTCTTTTACTTCTTAAATCAAATATAATAAAACTAGAGGACATTTATCATTAATTAGTAGGAATAACAAGTATGCAACTATAAAGCACTCCCTCCTGCCAAGCTTTCAAACATCCACCTACTCCAATATGTTAAACAGAACATTTGAAAGGTCACCAGAAATTCATGATTTAATGCTAGAAAATATGCAATTTGAGATAGTAAACTATGAAAAATGTTGTGGAGTCTCCTTCCTTGGAGGTCTTGAAGACCTGCCTGGACATGTTCCTATGCCACCTGAGCTAGATGAACCTGCTTCGGCAGGAGGGTTGGACTTGGTGATCTCTAAAGGTCCTTGCCAACCCTACCATTCTATGATTCTATGACCACAAAGAAGAGCAACTTGCAGCAACAACATATATACAGGCCTTCAGCAAAGGGAATTTTAGAAGTGGCAGGAAATGCTATCTGAAGCTAAACAGGACCAAAAACCTAGAAGAAAAAGGATGCAGGAAAATAAGGTTAGACAGAATTGAACAAAGTACCATGCAGCCTGTGTTTACAGTTCATAAACTGCTGATGCATACATCTAAGAAGCAGAAGCAATAAAAATAGACAGCAATAATATGAGAAACTCACAGAACAATGCAGGAAAAAGCAAGCAAAATGCTACATGGCTCACAGAGAAAACAATTTGGATAAGATTACAGAAAAATATATTGCAGAAAATAAAAATCAAGTCTATAGAAGCACAAAAGGACATCAAAACTGAACAGGAAACTAAGCTGAAAGGAAGAAAGCACTATTATTTGATATGACAAATAGAAAATAGTTTAAAAAAGTATTTTAGTGAGATGGCAGTAAAACTAAAATGGACACACCTTTTTGAATTTTTAACCATTCTAATCAGATATGATATCTGCCCTTCTACTTTACATTTAATGCTGGTTTTGTTGTTAAAGAAGTTCACACTTAAATGCAATACTGTTTAAAAGAGAGACTACTGAAGAACCAGTGCCAGCAATGAAACTTTCAAGACTTTTACCAGTATTTCTTAAATATTTTACTATCATTATCTGCAATTTTTACCAGTGAATTTGTAAGAAATTACAGTCCCACTATTAATAAAGCTATTGCAAAGCATCAACTGGAAAAAAAACACCCAGACTATTAAAAATCAGTCAAGCATCCCTGCCCACAGAACAGGAAGAGTCTTGCTGGCAGAAGAACTTTTGTTTTCAATACTGCCCTAATCATTATAACGCCTTCAAATCTACTGCAGAGAACACGTCTCTGTGACTCACGTATTCCCCGCCAGCATATAGAAAGGTGTTCTTGACATAGCAGCTGTCCCAGAAATACAAAGTATCAGCTGTTAGATGGGAGGCACATCATTTCCCCTTTTAGCCTTTTTAATGGAACCGTCATTTTAACAAGTCTGTATTGTGGATTAGTAACAAATCAATTAAACAGACACGGGATTTTTCAGCAGGAACACTTGAACGCATGTAGTCTTTTCGCTTATGAGAGTGAAAACTACCTGTAAAGATGTACAATATGAGTTGTTTCCAAATACCAGATATACACCCAGTAATTGGCAGGTTGCATAACATACTTCTAAAAACAAAATCCAGGGTTCTCATTCCATCTAAGTTCTTTTGTGCCATCCTTCAGCTTAGGTTTTGAGCAGTTACACATGTTAAAAAGTAAACTGATATGAATCTCTACATCATGACATCTTCCTTCCAAGAACACAGGAAAGAATTAGATGAAAATGTTGGCTGCAAGGCAGAGATAAATGAGAAACACTCAGGAGTTTTACAGTTAGATCTGAAGAAGAGGTCTTCACAATGTTTTATATGAGTGTTATCAATTTGAAAATGGAAGTATTGGTATTTTCCACAAAAGAAATTAAAAGCTGAGCATGGTTAATGCATTTAGTCATTAACATAAATTCTTCCTTTATACCTGTGTACCTGAGAGGATGATGTTTTGTGAGATTCTGTTGGTTGAGAGGATTCATAATTGTTAAGAATTATATGAAATCTTGAATTTTATTTAGGATCAGAAGAGAATATTATTACAATTATACAACTGGGGATAGTGTTCAATTATTCTAATATCCTGTCCAAATCTTTACAGGAACCTTTATTTCAATGTCTCATCTCAATCTGACTAATTTCTTTACTTCTACCTTTTTAACACAGCAGATGTTCATAATTCTATGTGCTGGTGAAATTACAATTCCTTCTCTGAACCAGAAAAGTTCTGACATTTACTCTCACAGTTTCATAGGGCCTTTTTTTCCCCATGGGACTCTATTCAAGTATTTACAATTATCATTACAGGCACAAGGCAAAGTTATCAAGTAACTAACTAGTAATTCCAGCTTCAATAGCAAAAACTCTTCTACTCTTCAGTTATTGTTAGCATTGATAATTCTAGGAGAATTTTACTGAATTTTCATTTATTTTACTGAATACCACCTATTTATCAAATTTTGGAGCTTTAGGTGACTATTCCAGAATCACATTTGAAGAAATGATAAGTAGTTTCTGTCTTTCAAGATAGTTGATTGATTGTTAGTTTTCACCGACATAAAAAGACCTTCATTTTGTGTCACTAGGACAGTGCACAATTATTAATATATTTATATATATATATATATATGTAAATTGAAATCCCCCAAACTTGACAATCTGTTAAGATACAAAGTCTATCATCAGACTCTTTCCCATTTAGAGAAGTCTATTTTTACAAACCAACTGCTAATAAGGCAATCTACAAGTTCTGTTTAAATGCAGTCACTTCTTATTTGGCCTGAAGTAGATTTACAAATATTAACAAGCATAAGATGAGGAACTCAAGACCAGCTTTATTTCTTCTGAAAAACTTATATGCAAAACTAGGAGAAAAATCAGACTATAGGTTTTAAACAAGATTTAATTTTGGCCCATGTTCCCAAATGAAAATCATGTAACAAGGGCATTTTGTTACCATTTGCCTCATTTTCTGCTAGAATGAAAAGCCACTCAAAGCTGAACAGACAGCTGAAAAAGACAATTTTGATCTCTGTGTAAAGAAACATTGGTAGCAGCTCAGCTTCCTCTTTCCTTTGCCAAGCCTTCCATGAGAGAACTAAAAAAGGAACTGTCTGAGGGAGAGGAGAGAATAAGACTATTTTGAGGGAGTCAGCTTTGTACACTCAACCACATGATAGTACTGTAAACTTATCTCTCCTTCTCTATTAATTGCATGCTTTTCTTTAAATTCCACTTACATATATTATTCTTTGAGATGTCTGTCTCCTGTTTCTCTGTCATTTTCTGTGGGGTGAGTCTACAGCATACATTTCATGATTGGAAAGCCAATCTCCTGATTTCTGAACTAATGGTGAACTATGTATACTCTGATTAAGTGCCATATAAAGCTAGAAACACACAATGATTCCTTTTATATAATGGTGAAATACTACATCACTTATACAAATAATTGAAAATATTTATACAAGTAATGGGGCAGGTGTTCAGTTAGATCCTTCAGTTGGATCCTTTTTAATGTTTCATTATTATTACCAGTGATTTTCATAAACCCTCCACTTTGTAATTGTTGTCTATACTCTTGGCATTCAAAAATATTTCATCCTGTACCTTCCCCTTATATTCAAGTGGTCATGGCCTGCATAACTGGTGATTCCTGAAAACTGATCTGTTTTCCAACTGATTTATTAGGAATTTCCAAGTTCATTTTACACCTACAGCCCTGGCACTGAAAACCAAATGCAACATAACTTGCTTTCAAGATTAAAAAAAAACTGTTTTCTTTAACAGTTTTCTTTTTGCCTTAGGTCACACTTTCAGTATGTTAAACTTAACAAATCTAACATTACTGGTGTTCTATGAGATTCAAGGCACCAGCCTAGACTATTCAGAAAAAAATTGCACGTGTGTTCCTCATTCCTGGACACAGGGGAAGCTGGAGATAAAGCACATCTGAAGAAAAACCTATTTTCTACCATGTATACCTATCTGTTTATGCTTAAGAATTTCTTCAAAGTTTAGTGAGGCAAAGAAGTCTTTCCACTGACCTCAAGGTGCCTTTGGCACTGGCTGCCATCAACAAGCATGCATAAACATAGATGACATCTGGAGAGTTTTGCAGCTGATTTTATGTATTTCTGTGACACTAATCTAATAAACGTCCTATTTTAGTCCAGTAGAAAGCAGCGTTACACGTGTCTATCAGCATAGGCTGCTTTTCAAAGTATTTTGCTAAGATTGTTGTTTCCTTTACCTGGGTCACATTTATTGTTAAACTGCTCTGTCTATATTAACCATTGGAGCGTGGGTTCTTATTTTATCCTGATTTTAGGTAAGACTATGGTGATTTTGGGGTTTTTTTGTATGTTTGCTTGGTTTTTTCCCCTGTTACCCCGAAAATTAAGAGAGGATTGAAATCTGAATCTCTGGGTAATTAATGGAAATCTTGCAGTATTTGGATAGCCCTAATTTAGCACATGTTCAAGAAAGGCAAAAAGCAATACTAAACCTTCCATTCACTTCTTCCCACCTGCTGCTATGTTCACATATGTCTCATGCCTGAAACATCTCCAGTTTTTCTATTACAGGTAGGGAGAAAGAGGTTGATGGTTGGTATATATAATTTATGACAATATATTACACTTCTTTCAGTTCTTTTGCACAGTAACTGATAGGTTAGTTTTAAACTGAAAAAAACAAATTACATTAAAAAGTTTGGAAATGGGCTCATTTTAGACTCACTGCCTTTCAATGCTTCAAATTTGGAAATTTATGATCAGTTCACTTTTTTGAAAATTGAAGCACTGACATCAGCAAATAAGAGGATAATGAGAAATACTTCCTAGAACAACGAGAATTTGTAATGAATTTCATGTTGGTAATAATCTTGTCTGTGCGCACAAGATTCAGTGCGAGATTTGCAGTTTTAAAAAAGACAAGATAGAGGTTCACACTGTGCTCTTAGATACTGCCAGTTCAAAGTTAAGTTTTTATCCCAAGCAATCATGTGAAAGGTTGCTAGGGTAAGATTTATAGTGCTTGGAATGAACTTGTTTTCAGGCAGATTGAGTGAATAAATCTGTTGTGGGTATTTTTTTTTGGAAGATAGACAAATTTCTACAGTCTTCCACCCTACTGAATCAAAGTGCACAGAGACAAGATCTCAGGTTTACAGGTTTGTAGCAGATGTTTTTGATACGAAGTGATCTGCTTCAAGCATATCAGATTCCTGAACCACCACACTGTGTAATGTCAGATCCAGTTTCCATGTCACTCAAGTCAAATGCTACTCGGAGAGCCAAGCAACTGTCACAGTCACTCTCTACTCTATAATTTGCTGACATATATTCTCTGGTACAGTCAGCAAATAGCTTTTGGTGTCTTTATGTTTGCATAGGGACATACTCGTCATTCTTTGGATAACTCATAATTATTAACATAAACACATCTGGAATTATGATGTCCTGGAGATATCATGAATCTGAGGACACTTATCTAGATGTTAATTCCTGCTGAGTGTTTGCTTTAAAGTTTGCAAGATTAGAGATGAAGGTATGAATAGCTATCAACCGAGTATCCTCCCTGGAGTCCTTAACAGCAAGGATGAACACTAGAAAGTCCTGTAATAATAACCAAACTGAAAGAACTGTGCTTCCATTTTAATAATTCAGTAGCTAAAAATTTGGGGAAGGCTGATGGAAAGTTAATTCTTTCAATGGAAAGGAATGATCAAAATAGTCTGGGCAGTCCAGGACAGCATTCAGACAAAGAAAGCAAGGACTTCTGAGTAGAGGAAGAAAAAGCCCTTCCGTATAGAAAGTACAGAAAGGTACCAAGAAAAACAAGCAAGTAAAAGCAAGCATGAAGTGTTCTATGCACAAGATACTGTCAGCAACTAACAGAGTGGACAAGGAGTACTGCAGCTTCTGACAGAAGACAGAATCTGATGTGAAGAGAGATCATCTGGAGAATCCAGCCCAGAAATAGCTCACACAGCTGAGCAGAGTTGAGAGCACAAGAAAACAAATATACTAGTAGAGAGAAGGGTAGATGAGAGTCTCCTGAATTGGGAGAGATAAGATGCTGTTTTGGTTGGCTGTACATAATCCTCATGAAAGGACTTTTCTCATGATCTTGGCTACCTTTATTTCTCATCCTAGAAGCGAGCATGCAGTTCCTGAGATGTTCAAAAGCAAGAAACAAAAGTAAACTGAGGGCAGTAAGAGAAAAGGAATTACTCATACGTTTATATATCTTCGATAGATGTATATAGGTAATAAGTTCAATTATTTTATGCCATCAAAACCTCAGTTTAAAAGCAATGCATAATATATCCCTTACAATATGCCAATTACATAACCGTACATGACCAGAAATCTAACATTCTTTGCTATGCTTAATTATTAGAACAAATGGCATACATTTACAAAATATATCTAGTCATATCGTCAGTGTTATACAGAACAGTTGGGAAAAGGCCTTAGTTCTGTAATATTTGTATACAGTTTAATAAAAAAAAAAATCACTGAATCAATCATAACACATAGGTCTGACATACCACATTGTAATCTCAAGTATCTTTCACAGTAGAAATGGGCTGTTTATAAATCTATCAGTATAAAGGATAGGAAGGTTTTTACAATACTCAAAAAACTTCACACAGTAAGACAGACAGGCTTACTATAGGGTCAGTCTATGTGCTGATTGCTGAGCCCCTTTTGTCTCCACATCCAAGTTCCCAATGCTATATCGCATAAATCACAAACAGCAAGTAACCCACAACTAGCCTTTCAGACTCAAGAAGTATTTGAAAAATAGGACTGAAACACTAATTATGCCCTGAACAAACACAAACTAAGCAATTTCGAATGCAATTTTACCCACCAGTGAACAACTGACAGCCACAATTTTCTAAACACAGACATAGCAATGTCATGAAAATCAAACTAATTTCTTAGTCAGAACTAAGAAACACAAATCCATTTTTAATTTTGATGCAGCTTTAGAAGTCTGTGTTCACATCCATTCTCAGATGCACATGATAAAATGCTCACAGCATTGAAGTAACACCTTTAATATTTCAAGTCTGTGAAACGTGAGCTCCTTAACAGGTAAGCAACTGCACAGAATTCTACAATTAGTAATTCTGAAACATCAGAATAAGCATAAACTTGACCATAAGCTCCCTGTGTGATACAAAAGCAAATTTGGCCAAAGATACAAACAACAGCATATGCAATGCAATATAATTGCAAAGAGGCAATCTTTGCACTAGGAAGATATATACCAAAACAGTTAAAACATTTTTGTGTACATTGTTACATTGCTTTGAATGACACAGAAAATGGAGAGACAGAAGTGAAACTTGGAGCTCACCACATTCAGTTTATCAAAATTGGATAGAAAAGTAGTTGTTTCTAGTATTAATTATTTTAGGACATGAATAGCTGGCAAAAACCCAGACACTAATAAAATGGAAACAATATATGTGTGTGCCTGTATATATATTTTTTATAAAATAAACAAAAATAAAATATTTTTTAAATTTATAGTTATATATAAATATATGTTTATATTTGGATATAACATATTTATAAATATCAATATAGAAATAAATAAATAAGTTATTTTTCTGTTATGACTTCCTAGATGTTTTTTAACTTAGTCATTTGACTCGAATACCATGAAGTTCAGGTGTGCATATTAATCACCAGGCTCAAAAATTCTCAATGGTTTCTCTATGAATTTACAAGTCATCTATTTCAGACTAAACCTAGCTGCTTTTCACTGTGAGATAAAACATTTACAGCTTCTTTCAAGCAGTTGAAAATGACAGAATTCAGCAAAAGCCCCCTCCGCTGTCTCCCTGCTACATTTACTTTTAAGCTGTGACTGTTAAAAATCTAAAATACGGCAAGCTAACACTAAGAACTTTTTAAAGATTTTGCTGAAAACATCTGCCTTAGTAAAACCTATGGTCAGTCTATTACAAGAGTTGACTTACAAGTCAAAATACTAAGAAATGTCTGTTTGCATAGAGCACGGTTCTCCTTTTATGACTGGCTTTTGCTTGAAGCGAGTCAGTGAACATAGGAAATACTGTGTCCTGAAAGCTTACCTTCCAGTAAGTCTCTTGCCAGACCTGGTTCTGCCCCTGTGGACCGAACAAAGTCTGACAGGACTGCATCCATATCAAGAGTCATGTGATCATCCAGAGATGCTGCCAGACATGCAGCAGCGGGAGGACTTGCTGGTTGACTAGAAGGCATCCATCTGCCAAGGAGAAAAAGAAAAAGGATTTTAGAATATATTCCAAAGTGATGCAAACCACCTTTCTTCTCACTTTCCCAAACAAGACTATTACAAATGCAAAACCACTCAAGTTACAGCATATTAAAATAAACAGCATTTGTCATCCATCTCTGCCTTTGCCTAAAAGCTGTTGATCATTCACATTGGAAGGTTGTGTCTTTCTTCACATTTCATATTTTTATGTGCTGCTTGTAAATAATTCTATAACTTGCGGACTCCAATCCAGCTAAACGTGACACTGTTCACTCAAAGCATGATCATATCATCATTCTCACTGCTCATACAGTGAAGTTTAGCTAGTATTTAAATGTTTGGCTGGACTAGAGCTCTTTTCCCTTACACACTAATACTACCATAAGCTTAGTATTTGTTCTTATTTCCTTTGTCAATACCACTTCTGTCATTTATAGTTTCTCCACCATCCTGGGTCTGTCTTGGAGGATGTTAATTTTCTTCATTAATTTTCCAGAATTGTGGATAAACCAGTATTGATAACACATCAATATTTTAGCCACTACTAAGCAGTGCTTACACAGCCTCGGGCTTTCTCTGCATCCCACTCTGCTCCCCAGTGAGTTGGCTGGGGTAGCAAGAGGCTGGGAGGTGAGACAGCCAGGATAGATGACCCCAGCTGACCAAAAGGATATTCCACACCATGTAACATCATGATCAGCGGTAAAAACTGGAGTAGAGTCTTTCCAAGGCAGGCATTGTTTTGTGACTGACTGGGCAGCAGCCTGCTTATAAAGGTGATGAGTAATTATCTGTGTCATTTGCTTTCTTTTTCCCCTTCTCCTTTCACTGTAATGAAACTTTATCTGGATTATAGGTTATTTTGTTTTTGCTGTTCTGATTCTCTCTCCCATCTCACTGGAACAGGGAGAAAGAGAGGGGCGGTGAGGAGAGTGAGTAAATAGCTGGGAGGTATTAGTTGCTGGCTGGGATCAGTGAAATCCATGGCTTTGTACATCAAACTCCAGGATTTGTCAATGGCCATTTTCAGCTTTTGCTGTTTGCTGTGTTGTTTATCATTTTGTTTTTCTTTGCCTGTGAGAGCTATGATAAAAGAACTAGTCTTGAGTCTAATCTAGTGTTTGGCACATGTATTGCTGCCATCTCAATACTTTGGGAATCATCTCACTGGAGTCAACTAACAGTTACACCTTTCTCTTCCTTTAGGAGCAACTTTGCAGGGAAATTAAGAACGACTTCTCACCCAAGGCAGATGCTTCTTGTTTTGTTGCATTAGCCCTTCAGGTTCTCAAACATCCCTGCATAACCAGAATGCTCATATTATGCAGAAAGATTACAGCTGTCAGACAGGTGAGCAAATTATCACCTGGTCTCTACCACAGAGAGACCTAGATGAGCCCAAACCACTACAGCAGCACAAGAAAGACACAGACATATGGGAGCAAGTGTAGGGAGGGACCACAAACTGCACATCTGGATCACCACTGGACCAAGGAAACACTTCTAAAATGTAACAGTGAAGATGCAATAACAGAAAGAAAGCCGGAAATATTGAGGACATTATTTAAAAAAGAATGTAGACCCCACTTCAAGAAGAGAACTACCTTAATGGATGATGGCCAAATTAGGTATTTAAGCTTTGCGGCAACTGACTGTTTCAATGCAAATACAGGACAAAAAAGCTACTTTTATTTTAAAAAAACCCTACACTCCTATGTAGATCCACTGTACTAAACAGCACTAAAATTCATACAGAAAGATTGCAAGAATCTGAATACAGACAATTTCTTTAATGGCTAGGAGAAACAATGAAACAAATCTTAACCAGCAGGATGGAAACATGGATTAAGCTAAAAGAACCTGTTGCTGGTGAATGACATGAAGTATTGGTGAATTTCAGAAAGCAATCATAAGTGACTCAGTAGTATCATGACTGCTAATTTAAAATGCACCAGCTGGGCACTCAAGTACAGTCACTATGTGTGGGAGCTAGACTGCTCATAAATTTGGAAAACTGCATATCAGTCTGAAAAAGTCAATTCATGAGTCTTCTCAGTATCAGCATTATTTCAGTATTTTCAACAGCAGTATTGAAGAGATGCTTTCAATAGCAGAGCACCAACTCTTTCCCCATTTATAATATCACCCATCATGTCAATTGCTTGATTACGTGATCATCAGAACCCATACATAGCCATGTCAACAGACGCACTTCACTCTTAATTCATCCCAGCATAGGTTACATTAAGCTGTCAATGAAGATCTTTTCTACAAAAGCATTTGTTTCTGGAACTGCAGAAAGTTCCTTGTCAATATATAACAAATGGGTATCATCTGTGCATTAACAGATGATGAAAACAGAGTTTACATACAATAGTGTTAAAGATAAGGCCAGTCATTGTTTTACTGACAAACATTAATTTAAAATGAAATACTATCCATGTTCCACGACATAATGATAAATAGCTGTATGGGTAGAAAACACCTGCTTTGTGTTGGGTGCCAAAGAAGCATGCCAAATCCACAACAGTGTGAGAAAAAAAGCTTTCTGGTCCAGCAATCCCTCCATACCTGTGCACTATACTGTATAATTTTCTAGTCTCTGGGTCCTACAACTGTGCTTAGAATACCTGCACAAAAACATCAATGTTATTTCATTCCTTCTGTTACTCATCAGACCTAAACTGACAGTACAACACGAATTAATGTTTATTCAGGCAGGTGTGTCTGAAAAGATGGAAGAGTCAATGATGAAAAATGTTAATGAAAGTTAAAAAGTAAAGAAACTCAACAAACCCACCATTGATAGCTGAAGTAACACTGGTTTGGTTCACCATGTTGCATCATTTAAAAATGAAATAAGATCTACAAGACTATGTTTACTGGATCTGGACTCCTGCACATTTTCCATACAAACTCCAAATTTCAATTACAAGATTTTTGGTACACATGTAACTGATGAGCACTTTGCTATTGAACCTCATTTCTCATTTGCTGGTAAGGCCTCACAAAGACTCTGAAACACTATGGACTGAATGTGGTGCTAACAAACCCACATATAATAATAGCTGTAAACAAATAATCAAATGCTACCCTACCCACCCCAAACCTCTCTCCAAACACCAAATATTTGGTTTCCTACTATAGCAATACTTTGCTTTGTACTATTAACTATGTACTAATTCTTTTTTCTTTCATGCAGCAAACATCAACTCTCTACCTCACTTTGATGTCATAGTTGTTGAAGATGGCAAGTGACTTGATTGTTACTTGTGCTACCTCAACCTGAAGGAAAACATTTGCAAAAAGTTTGAACTATACATAATCTACACTTTGAACACAAGAAGCAGAGCTGGTAGGATCCTCCCTGTATACCTTTGAACTAGCACTACACTTTTGTCCTCAGAGGGAGTTGTTTTAATAGCTCTCTAGAACTGGGGACACAGTCCACCCCACCAAACTCAAACCCAACAACAACAACCCTTTAAAAAAACACTGTCTTTGCCAGAAAACTACTATTAGCTGTTACAACACTCTCATGGTTTTCACTCATTTTCTAGTCAAATTTCTTCCCTACAATTTTTTTTTTTATACAATGGAAAAACAAGAGGCAGTGAGAGGGGATAATCTGTTATTATTGTATAAAAAGCATTTCAAGAAGAGACATTGATTGGTTCCGAGTGTTAAGATGCATTAATAGGATTTGAAACCAATTTAATACAATCTCTGTTATATTTGATGTTTTCTTCTGACCTTTAAGTATCTCTCTCCCAAAACTGCACCATACTTGTAAGTAAATAGTCCTCATCTAAACCAAAATTTGACTTCTTCAAAAGCTTCACCCAATTAAACAATCTTAAGATACTTTTTCCAAACAGGAACAAGAGACACATAAGGCAAAACTAATGAAGCAAAAGCAAGTATGTTAAAACAAATTCTGTGCATCTAGAATAATGAAAAACAGGAGGAACAAAAAGAAGTCAGTACACCAACAGTGGCCAGTGGGCAAATCCTCAGGAAGGCACAATGACTAAACTGCAACTAAGATTTTCATATTTTTTAAAGAAACAATGAAATAAGCACCATCAATAATATACTCAGTCTCAGTGCTCTAAGAAGCCAGTGGAAAGACATGCTAATTGCATTAAATCAGTTCCCCCCACATTTACGTTTCCCTGCAGTGCAACAAGGCTAAATGTCTATTAACATGACCAATTTATCTCAACCAGTTTGGCAATATTGCAGGCTAAGTGCAGACCACTCTTGTGTTGAATGCTCATGCTGCTTGCATTTTTGGTCACGAAGTCAGAAAGTTTTTTTCTTCCCATTTGTTTTGTCATGTGCTTAAGTCATAAATGGATGAAAGTATTATTCCTGAATAGTTTGTTGTCTTACAGAACTAAAAGGCATTACAAATTACAAAGTAGGCAATCTCTCTGAATTTGCACAACACAGATGAAGTTATGAGGTATATTCTCCTGTTTGAATCTACAAACTTCTCCTCAAAAAGTAACAGGCAACTCCCTGACTAAAGTTGACTAAAGTTTGCATAATTATTCAAACAACTAATAATGGATAATTAAGAATAATTATGGAAGTCTACTTCAAATCTTCATGAAGTTAAAAGAACATAATTGTATTCATCATACTCTTGTGAGTTAAAAAGAAGTTACCTGAATAACCTCTTTACTGAAATGTTCACCATAATTATGTGAAAAACTCCAAATGTTTCTGAAAATGTTAATTATTTTTAATTAGTCTCACATTTGACAATCATTTAATTGTTCTTTGTTTGTTTCTTTAATGCTGAAGGTTTAAACTTTGGCAGCTCAATATTTATACTTCTTTAAATACCAATGGATGAAAATCTCTGTATGGCCCTTCATAAATTTACATGTCACTTAGTTCTTCACTTGTTGATACACTCGCATACTTTAAGTTAATTTTACTGCTTGCAGAAAGAATAGCTTGTTTTCCAGATCTTTTGATTTAAACAGCCCAGCAATTTGACAACTACATTTAATAAAGAGTTGCTGTTAGCTGGAATTTCAAAATTTTCAAATATTATGTGTCAATCAGAATCCAGTATTTAGACTGTCACAAGCCACATGGCATTTGCAGATAAGAATGTTATTCAACCAATGCACTACCGGAGTGACTAAGTCAATAAAGTTTATTTAGGCATTACTTCTATGAAATGTATCCGTGGACATCTCTACCACTGTGATTATGGTAAGTCAAAATTGAAACACACTAACTTTGAATTGTGAAAGGGAAAATTTTAAGCAACAGCCAGCTTTTCCAGATAGGAAAAAGAGAAAAAGAAATAAAACAAAAAGGAAAAAAAGAAAAGCTTTTCTTCAAAGTTGTACATTTTTTCATGCTGTCATCTTCTGTTTTCTTTTTGTGTCTTGGTTTTTAACAAGTGCTAGTTTGACTACAACACTTCATCCTAGAGTGTTTTTAAAAAAAAAAAAAAACAACTGAAAAACAACCAGGAGGAAGAATTCAATCTCAGGGAAATTCCAAAGCAAAGTCTACATAATGCAAAGTCTTTTAAAATTCCAGCCTGACTGATCACAGCTGTGTATGACATTGTGCCACTCTCAAAATTTAAAAGGAGAAATTTTCTGGCAAATTACTCAAGAGCATCTCTAGGTCTAAGAAGAAAGGTATAGAGTTGTAATTCTGTTTTGTTTATTTATTTACCATGATCCAGTAGTTGGAAGAAGGAAATTATGTCAAAGAAGAGAAAGAAGCAGTAAAACAAGACTGCAGAGTCTGAGGAGCCACATAGAAATCAGTTCAGGCACAGAAAGGTAGGCAGCTAGTGCCACTTTAGGTATCACATAGTATCTTCTGGTTTTCAGACACTGTCCCAGAAGTGTACAGGTCTGCATCATATTTGGTAGTCCCATGTGGCTATCCCAGATGATACAGAGCCTTCAAAAGGGCAAAAAACACATCTATGCTAAAGTAAGGTACCCAAATCACCTGTTTCTACTTACAATATTTATCAGGCTCTGAAGTTCTCAAGACAGATTGTTCCTAGACATGATCACTTCAGTTGGAGAGATGCGACTCTCCACAAAAGTGGCTCTCGGGTAACTGAGTGAAAAACAATAAAATTGGTTACAAAGAAATACTCCAGACCTTTTGATAGCTCGGGACATCCTAGCTCCCTCTAGAGCAATTGCACTTTTCCTAGAGATTCCTGATGTTCAATTTTACAAAATCTCTCTAGGTACTGTCCTAATTTGCATAGCACCAATGCTGCCTGCCAGCAGGATACTCCAGCCCACCAGAAATTCAAATTTGACCATAAATCACTGGACACAAAGCAGCTCTTTCACATGATGCTTAAATCAAACATTCAAAACAGGTCTTACAGATCATAGTGGACTTAGGAATTGAAGTTAAGAGTAGATGTTTATCCTCAGACTCCTAGACCACAGAATTTTAAAGGCCAATTAAAAGAGAACATCTGTCAAGTATTTTACTTTTACAGTTTGTATTCACCTCATTCAAATTAGATTAGAGATTACTTGCCAGCATGTGATCACAATATATTTGCAGTTATAACCATCCAATCCTACAAAATCTAGGAAAAAAAAAGCTTTAAAAAGTTGCTGGATGGCTAAGATCTTGATGGCAGATGTAATTACTGTGATGAATTAAAAAGAATGAGTTGAGGCAGCCAAAGTTTAACCTAGTTTAGAAGAAGTTGAAATAGATGATCTCTGGAGATCACTTCCTACTTTTACCATTCTATGATTCTTACCTAACAAAAGGTAACGCACACTAGACCTCAAGCCAGCATTTGGCTAGTACAATTATGGGCCATCTACCTTCCCGAGTGTAAAAATATCAGAGTTATAGGAACAAAAGGTGAAGAACAAGAAAAAAGAAAAATAAAAGCTCAAATCAGACATTACTACAGTTTGATCAACACAGTGGAACTCAGGAAAATTAACCCAAATTAATTTAACTGGATTTGTCTGTGTTCATTAAATTCCTTTGCAAATACTTTCATCTGGGAATAAAACACAGCCTTTATTTGGTTTGGCGCATCTTGCCTTCGAAGTGAATTAAACTAAATTCACTGGAGGCTAATTCAGTTATGAATGGGAGAGTGCACACAGAGTCTTCAAGGGATTTAAGTTGCCCTCTTTAAATTCCTACATTTAGTTGACTTGCACCAATTTTCCACTGTATCTTGTGAGAACAAGCCCTGAACACAGAAGTGAAAAAATGAGAGAATGAGAGAAGCTACGATGACAGATCCTCAGTCAACACGCTAAACCCCCATGGGAACCATCAAAAAAGAGCTATTATCCAAAAGAAGAGAATTGTTCAGCTACTAAGTTAATTCTAGGAAGAATACTGCCAAAGTTCAGAGACAACTGGGAAGTATCCTAAAAACAGGGCTATATTTCAGTTTTCAAAGATGTTACTTAAAATGTCTACTATTTGGTGATTTATTTAAATTATTTGAATCTAGAACTAGTGATAAAGGCCAATAATGACACTTTGAGTTGATTTATTTAAGAATTAGAGGTTATAACATATTATTGGAAGTTGAGATAAAAGAAAGTAGAAAAGAAAAACTGAAAACTGAAAAGGGGGCACAATCCCACAGGAGAAACATGAAAAGCTAGAGATACTCAATATCTTAAAATACCAAAGTCCCTACAAAATGTTCTGAAACACCTACAGTCCCTGATAACACTGATAATAATGGAGAGGTCCTTTATTTGTACTCCACCACTGATGGCAAGCCTAGCAAAAAGAAAGTACAGCATTAGTCCTACATCAGATATCTGTGCAAGATAATTAATCAAACTGCTCAGATGTTTCATGAGCTTCAACGGGTTTTCATAACACTATTGTTCTTACTTAAGAATGTACATTCTCAGAGGGAAAAAATGGCAGAGGTAAATGAGAAGTCCACAGAAATAGGGGTCAAGAACTGAAATAAAGCTACAAGCAGGAGACAAGGCCCTTCTGGGTAAGCATCTTCTACATCCTTTCATTAGTATTTTTTCAGGATAAAATACCTTCACTGCTTTAACATTTTCACTTTCATACAGAACCAGATAAAGAGAGTAAACACAAAGCAATTAGTATTTCCCATATTTTATACACAAGGACCATCGTAGTGTGATGTGTCAAGTGCAAGAGATAAATGTAATGCCACTGATAAAGTTAGAATTCCCCTAAAACAAAGGCCTTCCCTTTAAATCAAATTCAACAATCAATTATTCTATTATCTGGTAGAGTAATAAAGAAGTAGGTAGTATTATACTGTACCTTACTGAAAATATAACAATTCAAGTTTCCAATGTTCATCTATGGTATCATATTTAGTGTGCGGTTCATTAAGTAATATGCAGCTCTTCCACCATAACATAACTTTACAGAAGCAATATGAAATGAATATCTTCATTTTTCCCTTCTTCAGAAATTTTTGCCTTTTTTGCCCCCTCATTTTCCTAATTTATCCATTTTTCCTGATACTGTAAAAAGATATTGCTTCCAAATGTTGAACATATTTCTCCAAACACCATCCTTCCTTCAAATAAAGAAGGTATACTGGCCAAAACTCTCATCTTAACAGTTTTCCATCAGGAAATCATGTGTCTTGTACTCTGCATGCATAAAATTTACTTTAGTACATAAAAAGTAACATGCCTAAAAAATGTTTATTGTACATATAAAACGTGGAGTTTCATTACTTTTTCAAGCTTGCATTCCATTAAAAATGAAAATTTGAACCTACAAGCACTGTGAAATGCATGCAGCTCAACAACCAACACAATGAAGACCAGCTCAACCAATTGCTTTTTCTTACATTGAGTAATTTAGCCCTCTGCTTCTATATTGTGAATTCTAAAACTAATTGTCATAGCAACAGGAGTCCGAGTCTTCATTTACAATGCAGATAACCTTTTCCATCATGTTAATCATGCATAACCCCACAGCTTCTGATTAGTAGTGCATCATGGTCAATTTTTATCAGGGGATGTGGGGAGAGGGTATGGCACATTGGCATGCAGCGGTCAGGAAGCAGCTCAGCCTCAACCTCTCCTTTAAAGCAACTTACTTCCTTCTATACTTTCATTTAAGAACAAACAGCTGCTGCTGAAATGCCAAACCGCTAAGATTAGTTCTCCTGTTAAGGCTGCTTGTTCTTGAGCTGTAAATAGACACACAGCTGATTAAGGCTACCTTTAGGCAAGTTTTAAATTTTATTTACTTACAATAGACTTTAAATAGAGGTTCCTTGAGGCATATGTCAGATGGGCATTATGCTGCTGGCTTTTGGTGAGAAAAATAATGCATTTTTGCCACAGTAGAAGGTATGAATAAGCAAAATTTTGTCCCCTGAGAAATCTGGAAAAGAAAAGGAGAAATGTATCAATCATTGTACTTAATTCTATGCTACCTGAATAATAGTAACTGTCCAAAATCAACTTTACCTTTGACCTTAGGAGCCTAACAGATACTACTGTCAATGCTGATAAATTACTACATAAAACCAAGTGCATAAGGAGATTATATGAACACAACCAATTAAGATCTTTTTTTTTAAAACCCCAGACCTACAAGTATACAAAATATCCTTATAGTTATTCTACTTCAAAAAAGGTAATTCACACTTACAAACTCCTCTAACAGTTTGCTTCCTTAAGATTCATCCAATACGCCTTTAGGAAGTTTTCTTCTAATAAGCTATCAAAATGGTAATGTACTAAGGTAAGGTACTAGTGAACAGTTATCTAGGAAAAGAATTACTCTTTCATGGAAAAAAGGACAAACATGCATATAGAAGGAGTACTATTTAATGAGATTTTTTTATTTTTAAAGGAAATAGCATTTCACTTTGCATATAATTTACTCCTGTCTCTTAAATATAAATCTTGCTGCTTGCAAATACATAATCCAATCACAGTCAACTTCACCTCATTATTTTAAAAGACATTTAGAAACAGTTTTACTGTTTCTATTCTTTTAATCCATTCACAAAACTCACATGCTGTAAACTGAGCAGTCTTATCAAAATTAGGATTTAACAGACATCATAGAAAACATTCCTTCTGATAAGACTTTTAAAACAGGCAGAAATATAACAAGGTCCATAATTTTTATGAGTTTTTGAGTATTGTTATATGAAAACATTCTCATTATTTTCTTGAGTAAATATGGAAATAACAAAATCTGAGTAGAAAACAGTATTCATGCAAAAAGGTCACAACTAACAGCTGTAACATGAAGGGTTTGTGAGCTAAAGTATAGTGCTTACTAGGATTCATAGCTTTTTTTCCTTCATCGTGATGTATTTTCATGCAAGAATCACATGTTTGACCAAAGAATTATCTTTAATTCTTTGTTGGAACTAACTTATGAATACATCACATCACAGATATTCTGAACTTTAATATACTTCTCTATCAGGATAACATAAAATCATCTTTATTATCCTCACTGACCTTAAAAAAAAAAATCACCACTGTAAAATACTCATCAATTTACAGAAGTAATTGTCAATACCTCTAACACTTTCAAATATATTTCACTTGCAAGGAATGGAAATAACTATGAAGTGTGAATATGCCTCAACATTCCCACGTATACTATGTTAACAAATTTAAGTATCTACACTATGAAACTCCTATTAGCTATGGGGAAATAACTAAAAACCTCTGTGTTATACAGCCTTCAATATCAAATGATGGTGATGTTTCTACTAAGGTAACATCACATATATCACCGGCCTGTAACTAATCAGTCAAGGTATATTTCTCAGCTACATATCAATGAAGAATAATTGAAACATTTTTATTGTTTTTTTAAATATGTCAGCTGAACAGAAAAATAAACCTTTTCCATTCAACACTTGGCCTATTTTTCAGTTGAAAGAGGATTTAATGTATCTGCTTGCAACACATACTTGGGGTTTTTTTAGCAAATCACAATGTACCATTGAAATTACTCTAAAAATTATTCCATTTAGTTTGCTGTCATAAAGAAGTAATCTGAAAGATTACCATGGATACTATGATTGTTAGGACACATGGGAATGCATGTAGCTCAGCCCTTTTTGGCATTTCTTACACACATACACTGCAGCTTCAATAATTTCTTTTATGGGTTTTTTTTTGGTGGGGGGGGACAGCATGTTAGTTTTTATCTGTTTCACTGAACAATACCTTTAATTGATAGCACAACAGTGTGCAAAAAGTCAAGCTTATACATAACTTGCAGTAATTTACTTACAGTAGTTATTGCCATCTCTGCAAATCATTAATTCAGTCATTGTGTGAAATGCAAATGTTTCCCTACTTATGTCCTTTCACCTGAGTAGCATATGGAAGATTATAATCATAATCTGTGTAGGAATCAAATATTAAGGCTCACTTCAGATCTTAAGAACTTAATTTTGTAATTAGGAACAGTCTTTCTGATGGAGCCTTCTTTCTCTTTATCCTCTGACTACAGTGTAAGCATAGGCTGAAGTTATCTGCTGTGAATACCCAGTTTAAAATCAACTTTAAATACTGCTTATTCTGTTGTCTGCTGTATTCCCCTGTAAAATGGGACAATCAACTGAAGAATGCTCTGCATATGACCACAACGTGGACCATGAAAAATGTTCCAGAAATATAAAAAGTAAAATTATCATTAGTTATCAAAAGCTGCAGAACATAGTTTCCACTGCAATGCCTTTATCTTTTTACATTTGCACGGTTCCTGCAATAACTCTTGTGCAAAGTTAGTGGAGAAAAAGAAGAAACACAGACTAAAGACATATATATTTCAAAACAAAGAACTTGACCTCAAACAGGTCTTTTGATGGTAAGACAGAATCTTAGCAACATCAGCTGAGGCCAGATAGCAGAGACATTCTTCATTAAGGGTGAATATTGACAGCAAATTTCTCAGTTTTTCCCTATTTTTGTCTGACACTTCAAAGTAATCACTTAAAAGGAGTTGAAGGAGCTTACTTCACTCAGTTTTTAGAAGTACCTCAGCTCTCTTCTGAGACATTGATACAATCCTTGTCCTCAACTCAAAAGGAATCCCAATTTTCCACTCCTGACACAGGTTTGAAATACTTCCTACAGTCTTCTCAGGAGCTCAGATCCAGTCATACAGTGCTAAATACCTTGTCTGCTAATAATTCTGTTGAACCTGGATCAAGTCTCAAGTATGTGCTCACTTCCACTATTTTTGTTTCATGCATGGAATCTGAAGCAGTTTTATGGCTTTAGATAAAAGCATTATCTTCTATAATATCAGCTTTGTGCTTAGCTTCTGATAAGACTAGTCTTCTTCAGTGTAAGTTCTACATTCAGAACAAGGCCTTATCTACAGTTACAATGGTTTTTTGCGAAGATTTCACGTAGCTCAAGCAACATTTGAAGGAAGAGATTTCTCTAATAATAAGGAAGCAATAATATTTAGAAAGTAGTAACAAGATCACCTGAAGTAAGAGGGTTTTTTTATGCTAAAGATGGCTACCTAGGTCCTCTTAAAGAGAAATTATGGGCATTGAAGAAATTATTACTCTAGTTAAGTAAATTGATTCTGTCAGATCCTGCATGTCTCTATTGAAAACATTAGGGAAAGAGAACAAAGTATGACATACAGCACCCATCCATAGCTCATCTACAAAAGATCTGTGACTGACCAATATTTCACATTCTTGCAGACACCTTTGATTGCTATATTAGTCTCCAGAGTAAAACAGCACTTTGATGACCTAACTTTTTAATGACCAGTTCTTGAGCACAACCTGAAGTACTAGCACAAACAGATTTTTGGTTTGTATTGAACCTTTATCACTTGACACCTCTGTAGCCACTGTATCAGAAACATCTATCAATTTATCTATTTCTTAAGTGTCTATAGTGTGTCTTAAGTTATTGATGGAGTAAGAGATTTATCCTCTAGCTCAAAATAAATTAATTCTTACCCTGACTACTCCTTCCTCCATATGGGAAATGGAACACATTTCTCCCTTCCTTGGCTTATGCTACTTTGACTCAGAAAATATAAGCAGTGGATTGAGCTGACAGGGATATGCAGGCAGAAGCTTAAAATTACATCAAAAGTGTTACCATTATGAGCTTTGTATAAATAGTCTTATTGGTACAATTATCCAAGCATCCTTTATCTTCATGTACAGAGATTAGAGAAAAGCTCAAATGGTTAATTTTATGTTAAGTGCACAGTCAACACATTAAGACTTCAGTGTAGTCTTAAAATGGAGTCCACAGCATATTCATGCCTTGTGGTAGATAATCCAGCTGCTATTTTAAACACCTAATGTTGATTTTTCCATCTTCCTTTTAAAAAAATTGATCCCACCAATTGGCTCATCCCACATTTGCAGTGGCAGACTGATGGGAAAATTCCCTCTCTTACAAGCACTTCAAAAATCATGGCAGAATTGAATGCTGAGATGTAGATTACATACAAAAACCAAGCCCTTATAAGTCCTTAGATGCTATTCTTTCTCCATTACATGTAAGTTACTAGCTTGTCAGGCATTCACATAATGTGCTGGAATTTAACAGTTAAGGAATAGCATAGATGAAGTATATTAAGTTTCTTACTGGAGAAGCCCTGCTGAGAAAGCATCTGAACTGCTAGAAGTATCACTTAACCTTCCTAACACAGAAAAGAAGTAATGAAGTTATGTTCATAATGAAAGGACTACAAGTAAGTCAGTAGACTCATCTTGCCTTCGCTGAATGCAGGAAAAATGCACAGTATGTATGGCTTTGAAGCTCCCGCACCTACATTTCAAACAGACTGAAAAAATACTGAGGCGTAAAGATGAAATTTGGGGGTTAATTTTCATAGCACTTTTGCTCTCACTTCTAGTCTTGACAGCTTTCTCCTAGAAACAACTAAGCTGACTATAATACCAAATAGCACAACAATTACTATTTACTCTGAAAAGAAAGTGAAATAGTGAAGAAATAGTGAAAAGTGAAGAAAAAGACTTAAATTCTACACATAATTTGCAACTTGCTGCACTGCTTCATCAAAGAAAAAATATCCAGTATTTTTGCTAAGCCTTGAGAAAAGAAAAGCAGTATTTTGATTGTGAAAACTAGGAATAAAGTTCATTACAGGAGTCACCAGAAACTACACTAACAAGCAGAAGCATGATAAGCAAATTTACAAATAGCTCCAACACATTCAAGAAACAAGAGGCATTTTTCAATGCTGCAGGTGTCTGGACCTCCCTATCTACCTTTAATGAATAAAAACACGTAAGTACCAGAATGCTTGGAGGCACACATCTGAATTCACAGACTCAATAAATCAATCCACATGTAGAAAACTTATTTGGGGAAAATCTTATCAGCTGTGTTCTCTGAGCAGCAGAAAGGAGGAAGCCTCATTTTCCTTGGATTTCAGTCTCAATATCCTAAATTTCTGCAGCCACCACCACATCTCAGTTACTCTGCAACTATGTAGGCACTCTTCAGACAACTGCTGTCAAAGATTGTAGAAAACAGTGCAGTTTTAGTTTCAGTCTTCCTTCTCCATCAGCTGTAGACTTTCACAAGTTTTGTAAGAATTCTATTGTTTGGCAATTATAACTATTTTATAATTCTAACTATTGTACAATGGTTTCAACTGAGTAGAATGATACACAGATGGATGGGCACAAGTCTCATTAGAGAGGCTGTTAAGAGATAAGAGATACAGAAAAGAGATAACTGGCTTTCTCTTAGGTGGCATTTTCCCTTGGTGATGCTTTCATCGTCACAAGAATCAGAAGTGTATTTATATGGTATCATTCCATCATAGTACTGAGCAATTCCACACGTTTTCCGAATTAATGGAAGAATTATTGAAATAATTTCTTTGTACATATCTGTTAACAAGTCTCTGAAAATAGAGCAGAGCTTTCTTAACTTCTTTCTTAATTTTCCTCACAAAATACCTCACTGTAAAAATTGATCCAATTACTCAATTTTCAACCAAAATATTTTAATATGACATCCTTTTTAATCTGCCTAATAAGACAAATAAGACATTTGTTAGTTTATTGCATCACTCATGCACTATTCATTCTTATAATACAGCAACAACAAATAACTTAAGAACATAAATGAAACAACCAAACCTTGTAGCCTCCAATGAAATAACATATGGAACATAATTACATGCAGTACACATTTTGTAAAGGATGTTGACCATGTTCCAAATTTAGCAAAATGCAACCAGGAAATAAATGTCTGGAACTTAATTACAGCATGTGTTTACTCCTTTTCAGTGCTGAAACCTACTATTTGCCAAAGGTCATTTCAGCTTATAAAGTGTTAAAGATCCTCTGGTCCTCTGTAAAGAATTAACTGCTTCACAAAGAGATTGTTTATAACCTTACTGGTCAAATTTACACTTAAACTTGTTTTATATAATTGTTCTCTGCCCTTTCACACATTCACAAAGCTGAGAGATGGAGTATGGGTACTTCTTTGTCTAATTTTATTGAGATTCTTTATGTCTTCAGATGATGAGAATTCAAAATTACCTCAATTTACTTTTAATTATGTGAACCTGAATTAACTTAGGCTGGGCTACAGTTTGATTCTACAATGCTAAAATTTTGTTAGAGCCCATGAAGCATCTTGAAACAATAACATTTATTTTGAACTGTCCTGATTGTAAAGGTGTAATACATTAGAAATTTGTGTAGTTTTGAACCATCTTATCTAAAATAGTAATACTTTCAGGGACTAAGATCATTTCCATCATGTAGCCACTGCCTACTAGCTTAGTCTGTAGAGACGGTTACTATGTGCATATTATTAACTGTGAAAACAATGGAATATGAATTATCATAGAATTCATACTAAACTATAAAATGAGTGTTTAGGTGCTATAAAATTATTTATACTTCATTAAATGTTTAAACTGTATCATTCTACTGCTCTACATTGAATATTTTCTTGTTACAATATATTAAGGTCACATTAGATTAAAATGGATTTCTTCAGAATGACAGATTCTTGCTCTAAACTGAACCACTTAGTATTGTTTTTTTAGAAACAAATCCTAATGATTGCCCTTTCTAGTGGGAAAACATTTTTAAAATATACATTTAATTATTTTCATCCAGCTCTAAAACTACCTACCTTCAACAAACATAGCTTTACTGCAAAAAAAACCCAAACAAAACAACCAAAAAAACACTCCTCAAGACAAGCAAAAAAGTTCCTGAAATTCCATAAGAAACTATCTCAGACAGAACTAAGACAAGACTTTTTTTCTTTGGATATACTGGCCTGAAAAGCTCTGTGAAATTACTGCCTTACAGATACGGCTTCTTTCAATGGTGAAAAGCATGATATACTGGTTGTACATAAGAGGTTGAATCAGATTTCTCACTATGGAATAGGTCTTAGAAGTAGTTTTATTCTACTTCTAGTAATTAGCAAAAGTATTTTGATTTCATGAGGACTAAGCAAATTAGTCTAGTTCACACTGATAAGTAATGAAACCAGTAAAACATATAAAACATATACGAGACGCAAAGAGTAAGAACTAGAATACGTGTTTTGTACATTTGAAAAACCAAAGCTACATATTTACATCCACTGCAATATGTATCTCAATATTGTTATGTAACAAAATAGGCAGTTATTAAAATAACCAAGCCAATTAGCATTTTAATCTCAAAATGATTGAGTATTGCTTGTAATTAAAACACACTTCTTCCACCCATGTTAACATAGCATAGCAACTTAACTATTCTAATACAGCAGTTAGTATTTATTAATCGTATTTTAATGAGCGTTCCTAAGACAAATTCAGTCTTGAAAATCAAATATACTGCAATCAAATGATACATAGTCTCAAATTAGCCTAACAATAACTATCATAGGATAAATTTAAGAATACGCTGCCTAAAGTGACAGGTAATGTGCCCCAGTAATCTACAAAACCAAATGCCAGTGCTCTATAATAAGCCAATGAACTTTTTAAAAAATACCACAGTGATAGCCAAGATAACAAATAAGATGCAATAATGTTTCTATCTTATGACTTTGTGTATTACTTGTGCCAGAAGAACTAAGAGTAAGATTTGTTTTCTAGTGATAACCATCTCCGTATTACCAAAAAGTTCTGGGACGTTGCTAACATCCCAAAGAAGGTAGTTTCCTAAAAACTTGTAAGCAGTAGTTTGTTATGATTTGGATGATACCATTGCCAGCCTTGCAGTAAATAGCAGACATTTGATACAGATTTATAAAACAAACTGGAAGTTATCCGATGTCTTTGCAGAGGATGAGCCCATAGCAGGCACTAGTGGAAGGGTGAGACATACTTGGGCTTGTTTAAAACCCCGTAACTCCCCTTGTGAAAGTGGACATTGAGCTCAGTAGCAACTGAAGAGCTTACACAACACAGGCTACAGCTTCAAGACAATAATACAGAAGCAATTGTAACTTCAAGCATTAGCCATCCATCCAAGCCAGGACTTTCTTTTCTAAGTCATGCATCTGGGAACACACAGAGAAATAAGTTCTATAAAGTTGGTAAGAGGAATATCTAAGAAAGATTTATTTTGAAACAAATGACTAAATGCTTAGAAATTAATGTACTCATCAGAAGATTTTTAGATTGGCAAAGTAAGGCGGAATAATAGATCATTTAATTTCCTCCCTTTTTTTTTTTTTCAATTCTGCTTTGGTCTACTGTAATTTCCTACTCTCCTAGTCCCTGAAAGGCAAAATGTAACAAAAGCATACTGTAGAATTATGTACTTCAGATGTATAGATAAGACATCAGATGGAGTTGGTTTAGATAAGATATAGAACAGCTAATAGCATATATGATGACTTCTAAAGATCCCTTCCAACCCCTACCATTCTATGATTCTATGATACAGAGTGCTAACTGATATTGCCTAAATCAAGGCTGAAGAAGGTAAACCACATAAGCCATAGAATGTTATGAGTCCTGTGAACCAAGTTTAGAATTTGTTTCATTTAAATTGTGCACAAAATTTAGACAGATAAGTGTCTCTCGTCTTATGCAGCCACTGATTATTTTACCAAGAGACTGGAATTCGCTGGAATCAGTGCCCCAAGTAAAAAGAATCCCTTCTAAAATATTAAAGAAGCCATTAACATGGATTGACTTTGCTCTAGCAGAACAGAGCAATGCAGTCTGTTTAATGCTGGTGATCTGGCAAGGACAGATAAAACTAGTCTGACACCTGAGTAGAAAGACATGGACTTGTGGGTGCTCAGTGCAGTGTTCAAACTCACAAGGACTTTGCAAGTGACAGTGGTTCCAGGGGAAACATTCTATATGCCACACTCGGATAAAGCTTTTCTTCCATGACTGAACTGAAATACTTAGAAAAATCTCTCAGCAAGAATCCCGAAGGTTTTACTAATATAACGCTTATTCTTCAACAGCTTAAGTAAAAAAACAGAGGAAGGTGGAGTTGTGAAAAAAAACCTGTGCATTAGTTAACAGAAAGAACTGATGAGGTTAACAACAGTTCTGGAGCCTTAAGATAGTTTGGTAGATCGGATCCCACTTCTGAAAGGGAGAGACAAAGAATCTCTATTCAAGAAGAGGCCTTTGGTTGTTAGAGACAAAAGAAAAAAAATAAACCTACAAAACCCTAAACCAACAAAACAGAATCTGGACACAATTCAGACTTGAAAGTAGGAAAGATTTGTGAATTCTAACTTTGTGTCTTTGCTTGACTTCATCCACAGATAATCCAGTCTGTTTACTTGTATTTACTACAAAGGTTTGCTTGTAACGAAACATTTTTGCCATCTCACTTTGTCTAGACCATATGAAAATCTTACTAACTCAGAATACATGTACACAGAAAGAGCATTCTTCAGTATGGGTCTATTACCCGGGTCTATATTTATGTTCTTACTCCATTCCCTAAAAATATTGTGGATGACTCTTTTCTCTTAAAATTGTATTACCAAATATTCAGATGATTACAGCTCAGGAAGGAAAGAAAACAGTGAACTGACAAAGATAATTTCAGGTCCCCAGATCAATACAGTACATTCAGACTTCACAACCATCAGATGTAGAAATCCAGCTCTTTCTGAATTACAGTCTATTGACTCCATAAAACAGATTGCTCAAAAACAAGACTGTAAATGCCACAAGACTGTAAATGCACACGAGAGCACAATGCTAACAGCAGCATGGACATACAGTCCCTTCAGCTGTTAGACTTAAGATAGAAAAAGGAAGGTATTTCATAACTTTCCTCTGATTTAGGTCCTTACACTACAGCAGGAGGCATGCTTGTGTCTACTTAATATTAAATAAAGCTTTCCTCATTGTGCCAGTTCAAGGAATATGTTGTTAAAAATACAGTTAAATTAGTGTTGATATGAACACCTTTTGTGAAGTTGATCAAGTTCACAAATCTTGGTTTGGTTTTGCAATGGCTACAACATAATTAGCAGGTCGTATGTACCGGATTGTCTTACAAGGTACTATATAGACTATTATAGAGAAAATTGACATGTCTCATGAAGTTGGTCACAGTAAAGTTATCAAATTTCACACTGGAAAAGGTGTGCAAAAGGGAAGAATTTTCCTTACCATTCCAGGAATTCTTCCTAGAATTTACAACAATAAAATAAGACATAGTATCTGTTTGCGTTTCAATTAATTTTTAATTAACTCAAACATGGGATAACATAGGAGTCTAGGAAAACCTGAAGAAATCAAATCAACAGAGAAAGGAAACCATGAGAGAGAATTATTGTCACGAGGCAATACACCTATAGGAAGCTATAGGCTTCATTAGTTCCCACTGCGGTTGAAAAAGTCATTTACAGCAAGTTTGAAACCCAAGGTTAAGCTTCAAAGCTAGAAACAAAGTAAATCCATTAAATGAAGACACCAAGGTAGATACAGTTTCTATGCTGCATTGTGATGGACGGTTAGAAGTTCTGTCAGGATTCCTTCACAATCACTGTGAACAATGACTAGAAAGACACATTTGCAGTAATGGAAAATTAACATCTGCTAAGTATTTTGATGTCCTGACATACTTTAGCATTAAGATGACTTAGGATCAACAGATTTTTAGGATTCATAGCAGTCAAAAAATCTTAAGGCCCAGCCCTACAATATCTGGGCAACTGAGGTGAATCTCACTCTACTGCTACCCATGCTTTCTAATGAAAATTTTATAGAATACTTCACGCACGCCAAATATAATGACAACAGATCTCAAAAAAAGAAAAAAAGTTATAGTTTCCAAAGTCACAAACATGCACAGAAGTCTCCTATATCTATAAGAGGATATTATAACACATTATTCATTCTAGCAAAAAAATTAGACAGATTTAAAATTTGAATTCTGCATGGCCTCAGGGCCATGACTCCCTCAGTGATATGCACAGCCAGAGGTGCTAGAGGAACATATCCTGTCTGTGAGTCCTTGTGGGTCAAATTTGTAAATGCAAGGCAGCAGAATTTTCATTCAGTTCTCTCACACATAGGCATTATAACACAGTCTTTAATTATGTCTTCAATCTGGTATTTTCCTTCAAACATTCTGCAGAATTGGCAGGGCTCACTTAATCAGAAGTTTTTTTTTGAATGTTCAGTTAAACACGACCAAACAAGTGAGGCCTCAGGAATTTGTCTTACTGTAACCTTTTGAACCACCCAAAGGGAGCTACAGGATTTTTTTTTTTCCTTTCCTTCTGTGCTCATCTGTTCAGCACATGCATGTCTCACAAAATACTCATGAGTTTAGTTCAGAATGTGCCTGTAAGGTGTGCAATTACTATACTATTTTTTAAAATGGAGTCAAGGAAGATAAGTTAGTTTTAAAAGTATTATTAATTTTAATTCCCTGCACTTTCTTACAATTTTAGAGGGTATTTAGCAACTCAAAATTAAAATTCTAGTTCCCATGTACTTAATTTTCAGCATAACATTTAATACAGGTTCTGTGGTGTCAAATCAAGAGTACACACCACAGATTCTCATAATTTTCTCATGTACATAGTAGAAAAATAATTATTTTATGCTCCACTTAGTGTGCTGCTTTAATTTAGTGAAAGACCCCTCAAGCAGTTCTGTGGAACTGATGTGTCAGGAGGAGAAAGCAGTAGGGAAAAACTTTTCCATTCAGTACTGCTGCCAAGGAAGTTTTACACGTAACATACTACCAGGGAAGGAGAAACATTTGTGTGAAAAGTTTGCTTTAAGCAATGCATTTAATATCACTGAGAATTTCTGTAAGAAGCAGGGACAAGATACAACTTACCATGGTAGGTTCTACTTGCAAAAACCTCCTTTTTCTCCTGCATGCCCTATCTCATTTTGGTGAGGCAAATGAGTTGGACATCCAAATGAGTAAACCCACTTTCTCCCTAGAAAGAGGAGAGAGAAGTCAGCAAGTAAACGACACTTTACAGCAGCTGATAATCAGTTAAACACCACTTACTTAGTAAATGTATTGTTCTTTTAACTATCCTTACCAAGGTTATTACTATGGGGATCTTCCTTTTAAGTCTCACAGTGGGTTGCAATATGTTATTACAGAATGAACTGTAAAGAAATACAAAAGCAAAGAACTAAGCCCCAACCAGAGCTTCTGGAGTGTCAGCCGCTCAAGCAGATTAACATGGTAATGATATGGATGGGTTTAGGAACTTATTTAGCATCCAAGCTTTAGGAAGCACAGATCGAGATGCATTTGATGAGTAACACTGCATCATCCATCAAGTCCATGTTGCTACAGGCAATAGGCATGCTGTTAGCTTGTTGATAACTTTAGTTGATTTCTTTTGTTGGCTACACTTAACTGTTGTCAACCAGAAAACAAACTAAATTCTTGCTTTCTTTGCAAGGCCATTATTGCTCAGCATTTCAAAACAACTAAATGAGAGACGCTCATCTGGGGGGCAGAGGGAATGTTTATCGCTACTTACAGGAAGGTAGGCCCCTGTTTCTGTTTCTAATATGTTTACCTATTAAGAAAGCCAGAAGGAGAGTATCCAGCTGATTTTACTTCTGATTTTGAAGCTCTGGAGTATCATTTGTCTGTGAGAAGAGAGAGAAGACCAGAACACATTTTAGTGTTCTACTCTGTAAGTGACACTGCACTGGTCTGCATTCATTTATCATTCCTACTACACATGCTGTCCCTGGGTTTTCCTTTCTTCTATCTTTCACCATTCCCAAGATTGTTATAAGCATTTCAGTATCTCACTGTTGAGATTGCAGTAGCTCTTCCATGAACAGCTTTGGCCAGAGTGCAATCCAGTTCAGGTTAAACAAAAGAAACATTCAACAGCAAACAGAGAAACAGAATGAAATCTTTCTAGATGAGAAATATTGCCTGACCACTGGCACACATTAAACTAGACATAAGGATCCTAAAAGATAACTTGAAAAACACAGATGACATGCCTTAAGATAGAGATTGCTTTGCTATAGCAAGGCTATGTCCATGAGCCAGCAGTGTCTTCAAAATACAGCCTCCTTACTATTTGATTCAAAGAAACAAAGGCAACATACTCAAAATCCAGTTCAGATGACTGATTTTGCCAACAGTTTGACTGTTCCATGTCAATCACAGAATTGCGTAAATTATTCCAGCTGATTCAGTATATTTAGTCCTTTTCTACTCATGAAACATTCATCTTCAGATTGAGATTTACTGATTTTTTTTTCAAGAAAATGTAGTATGATTTAAAACAAAACGAACGCAGCAACAAAAAAGCATTGCAGACTGATCTAAAAGAATCTTTAATAACAATTAAATTAAACACGAAGCATAGATCCAAGTGCTTTAAGGAACTACACGATTATGTTTTGGTTCCTGACTGAATCTGTGTGCATGTTGTAGCTTATATGGCTTTTTGTCTGGTTTACCTGGTAACAGAGAAGAAATGATCAGTACATGCTCTTCTTTTAAAGCCTATTTAATGATACTTTGCCCACATATCATTCTGTCTGATCCTCTGCTTCTCTATTTGCCTAAGTACCATTAATCAAGGTCTTAACACATCATATCTTGTAGAGTTTTTATGGCTATCATACTTGATTTCTCCAAATTCCTGGATTTTTTTGTTCTTCCTAGTTACAACATACTAAATTTTATTCTCTATATACAATTTGTTTTTTTCTTAATGAATTCATACATATATTTATGTAAGCAAATCCACAGATCTATTACTTTTTTTAATAAAAGACAAACACATTCTCTTTTCTACCTTCCTTTTCCAATCCCTCATTTATATTTTTCTTAGCATATGTTGTCACACAAATTTATTTCAATATAATACACATTTACTTCTTGTTTTTAAAGCCATAAGACATGCTGCCTGCATTTTGGGTTTAGCTTTCATCTGGTTTACCTGTGTCGGTCACCTAGAATACATTGTATAAGATCAGTTTTTTGTGAAATTCTACTGAAATGGGAAAACATCTATGGTAACCTGACTGGAAATAATCAAATGTCCTCCATATTCATAGACTGGGTTTTTGGAAGTGATGGTGGTCATAAAAATAATATATTTAAGGTGCAGAAAATGAACATACAACTCCAGGCAACTAGGAACTTGCAGACACATTTTTACAAATGTCTTCCATAGGTAAAACTGTTCTTTTACTAAAAACATTACACATTTGATTTCCAGCACTATAAGAAACAATCCAAAATTCCACATTAAGATGGGGTTTTAAGAGACTGTCCAGATACTTTTTTTAATCTTGCCAAGGTCTTTATTTCAGTCTTGTAGACTGAAGCATTACCCAAACTTCACTTGAATTCCACTGTAGTGTTTATATTGTTTTGTACTGATTGGACAAGTACACAGAATTATGCTAAAATTCTTGTAGTCCAAGAACTGCATTCAAGATCTTTGAGTTCATCCAATTCCTTTCCACCAGCAACATTTCATTCACAACACATGTTGCAGTCATACACACACATCATTTAGAACAAGTGGTGCGTCAGTAATGCTGTTGGTGGAAACAAAAAAAGCCCTAGCCTGTTGTGCTGTTCTGATGCCCTCGCATCCTGCTGAACTGCTTGACACTCACAAAACTCAATTAACACAGCACACATGGAAGAACCACTCTGATTATCACTGTCCATCACAGCATCCATTTGTTTCTCTGAAATGCCTTTAAAACCAGCTGTTTTAATTGCCTAAGTTGAAAAATAGAAAAAAAACAAAGTTCTCACAAGACAGCAGAAATCTAAGATAAAAACCAGAACATCTAGAAGACTGCAGAGAAAAGTCTCTCCTAGTTACTTTACCTCCTGCTAAAACCATCCCAGAATATGCACTCATTGGATACTGAAACAGAGGTTAAGAGAATGCGAGGAAGTATACTGGTCTCATCTTAACTGGGTGAAATTCATGCAATGGTAGAGGCAACAGACAAGGAGACACAAAACTTGTCTTTCTTTGCAAAGGCCATAGCAAAAGCCATAGATATCTATGACTGTGGACTACAGATTTGAAGAAAAATGAATTCAAGCAATTAATTTGACCTCAGTACTCAATTTATATTCAGTTATTTGATAAATTCATCAAAGAAATTCATACATAATGAAAGAAAAACAAATAACACCAGATTTGAACTGAAACAGTCACAAGAAAGTCTTTACAGCAATAGCATCAAACATCTACACTAACTTCCTATACAGGTAATTAAGGCTGTCAAAATTCAATACGTGTCTTGTTTACAGTATGACCAAAATATTACAATTTCTTGCTAATGAGTCACGAAGGTTTTGTTGTACTAATACCTTGATATGATTACACTCTAAAACGTGCAAGTCCTCACATTTGATTATGTGATATGTATTAAAAACACATTGATTATATTAGTTTAAGCTTAGATATAGAAATTTATCTCTGAAAATAAAATATAGACAATTCCAGTCATGTAGATGATAGTTATGTGTGTTTTTTCATTCGCCGAAAGAAACATACTTACTGAAGATTTCAAACTTCAAAATGTGAACCTTTGTGAACAATTTTATTCAAATTAGTCCCAGCCTAAAAGTCTTTACCAGGACAGTACAAGTATACTGGAAGTGTCTGCATTTGAAGTTTATGGCAGATCTTGGGTTTTGTCATGATTAGGCACTAATGTAGTTTGAACATTGACAGAAACCAAGATCTTGGGAAGTTTTTTGTATGTTCCCTTTAGTTCTCAGTAGCCTTTGTCACTAAGGCAGTAGTCTTCTTGCCCAAAGCTCTAATTTAGGACATGATGAATCTCTCAGTTACACTTATTGCTGTTGGCTTGTAGGATCTGTTGTAACAGCGTTAAGTCATAGAAAACACAGTAACTGTTTGATTGGTCAAAAGCTAGACACCTTTTTACAATGGAAAATTCTTTTTAATTGAAGACCTTATATATATATATGACTTTATCACATCAAGCAGACACACTTTTCCAGATCTATGCTACCAAATCTGAACTGTCAAGCCGATAAATTATCTACATTCATTGTCTGGGGAAAAAAAAAAAAAAAAAAGCTAAATTCAGAATTGAATAAACAATGGAAGTTATCTTCCATCTCTACTACTTTCCCAGCAAAACTAGTCTGCATTGACCGAAAGACCATGCTAAAACCTAGCAACTTTAAAACACAAATTCCTCTACCTTCTGTGGCACTGGTTTGGACCACTTGGTGCCATTCGCTGATCTTCATTTGCTCTAAGCAGCCTGTAGGCCACTTTGACTCAGCCAACAAACAAAAACAAACCCTTTGACTTTGTCTGGAAGAATTTTGTGCTGGATTGAATCAGCTCACAAAAGCATCTGCAAAAACACCATAGCCAGCACAAAGTAGACAACATTAAGCACATATTGTAAAGAATGTCTTCAATTCCAGCGACCTTTCAGATGAGCTCTCCGCTGCAGATCCACAGCTCCAGTGTGCTGCAACTGAGCTAGTTACAAACTCTTCCACTGCAACTGTACTGAGGGCAGAACTGAAGATGGTCCCACAAGTGCCAGTGCTCTACTGGCCCTGAGGAGCAGAGAAGTACCTGGGGACTTGGTGTCAGTTTAAAAAACAGTTGTCAGCTTCAATAGTATAAAAGTAAGCTGGGTTGGGGCTTAGGTCTGAGGGCTTTAGCTACATGTCATACACAGCTTTTATTTCAAAGTAATTTCCAAACATGTGCCTACACATTTCTTAGAAATCTCACAAATAAAAGTTTGTGGAAATTGCAACAATACTTCCTGTCCCAAAAAACTGTGCCAACAAAAGTGGATTGGAATACCTTTCTTCAATAGACAAGGAACATTTTACCAAAAGTAAGAAAGTCTGAAGTTATTTAACTGTCTAGCTACACATCATTAATCTGACTCTCTGTGCTGTCAAAAATGCAGTCAGTTACCCTCATCAAGTGTTTATTAAAAGGACTGAGAAAAAGAAGATCACAAAACTTGATTTTATCTCCTCAGTATTGTGAACACTGACACTTTACCATAAGTATTTATGTTTTTAAAAATGCCATTAAATAAGTAGCTATTTTTCCTATTCATTGACATCTCAAAGTTCTCAATCAAATGACTTCTAAGGTGTTTTTGCAAGTTAAAAAAGTTATGGATCTAAATTAAGCTACAGAAGTAGATCTTGACTACACAACTATCTATAGATTTGCATTAAAATATGTTAAGAAACAGTAACCAGAGGAACTCCAATAATGAGAAAATACCTTCGGAAAAAACAGTTACATTTTGTATTTAAAGTGCCTAATCTGGTAAACTCATACCACTTCTGTTCAACTTTAAAAAGCAAAACCATTTTTTTTCATAAATACAAAGTTATTTGATTTTACCTATTAGTGCATTCTGTAGCTTTACTTTCATTAAAGGTATAAGTTTCAGGGGATAAAAACGTCACATTTCTATACATACAAAACCCCTGAGATATGTAATTCAAATATTAATTCTTTTTCCCCTCTGTAAACCAGTTATAGGACTTCCAAATTACTTGGTGAAAAAGTGTTTTACAGTCAAAGTTGAAGCAAAAAACACATTAAATGATCAAATAAAGAGTATCAATAAACTAAAATATTAATCTTGTAAAGATGTTTAGCATGGTGTGTCCTGGCTTTTTATTACCACAGGAATTCACTGGTTTTTTTGTTTGGTTTTTTTTCAAACTCTCAATAATTGTTCTCTTAAATCACAAACATTAAATTTCAATTCTAAAGTGGTTTTTTTCCTCTCTCATGTCACCGTCATTACTGACATAACATGACAAAGTACAATTTTCTTTGTGAATAATACAAAGTCAGCAAGTGCATTAATGTACGTTTCAAAATAATTATCATTTGCCTTAATACATGAAAAGGCTACTTTAAAAATCATGTTTTCATTTATTTTGTCCTGAATTTAGAAGAGTTTAAACTCATACATACCAACTTGTGTGATTAGTTTTACTAACATCATTAGACTGTTCACACAAAAGCAAACAGTCACCAACATGACAGTGTGCTTCTGAGATTGTGTGGAACACACAAGACGAAAACCCTACTTCACTGAGGTCAGAGAAAGTGTTCCATTAATTTCTCCTATGAACATCCTTTCAATACTGTGAACTCTGTAACGAATCAAGCCAAAATTTCAGAGAAAGGTAATTCAAGAAGTCATATCTCTAAAACAATGTTAACACTAACTGACTTTCCTATGGATTCTCTTTTTTTTTCTGTGGCTTGAAAATTTTGAATGTGTTTCAGCTTAAAAAATACATATAAAATGTGCTTCTATCCGTGTGTTTTTATATGCACATATATAATCTGCCTTGCTTGTTCAATATCATTTCCCATGAACCTCTCAGGTTTTGGTACAACACAGATCTTGAACTAGTGTCTAATCAAAGTCACAACTCCGTCCTGCCATATTCCATTATAGATATCCAAAGTTATACCTTTTACTAATCAGAAAGTATATCCTTCATTCCTAGGTGGTAGGAGATGATTTTTTTAAATGAATCTTTTTAATTTCTGATAATTTTAATTAACTTATCTGCAATAAGTTTCTGAGAAATTTTATACACATGCAACCCTCCCCAACTGCAACTGAACAAAGCTACATTATGAACATTCTCTGAAGCTACTAATGTAGTTTACAAGTATACCTTCAGCTTAGCGATCAACTACATTAGGAGAACCTGTTGCTAGAGTGCAGTATGACCTTAAGCAAAAAAATTGAGTCCATTGTAATTGCAAATTGAGCTACTCTCTTCTAGAAGAATATAGAATGCAAGCAGTTCAAGATACGCTTTTGCACTCTATACCAACCACCCAGTTCACTGACCATGCAAGAAAAACATAGCCATAGTTTTACCCTTCACGTTTTCTTCATGACACTCGATCATCTTCGTAGGAACAGCTTCACCTTTGCAAATAATAAATGCAATTACACTTTTTTTAAAAAATCGTGCTTTGTTAGCTATAAAACACACTTATAGATACAAAATGTGACAATCTTCAAAGCCCACTAATGAAGAACAGTACTATACTGTATTTCAGAGTATCTCATCAGGTGTGACAGGACCCTTCAGGTCATTACTGGGTAAGAAAATATCATGCAAAATTAGTGCACACAGTAAGTACAATGCCTAAAGACTCACAATATAAAGCAGAAGTCTGCCATTGATTTTTAGCTTCATCTCATGACACCTATTTTCCTTTAAATCCTACTTCACCAAATAAAGCTATTTTCCTGTTGCCACTTTCCCGATAACGCAAAGGAGAGATTGATTGGGAGGTTAGTGAGAGCTTCCTGTAAAAACTGGGAACTTGCTACTGCTTTATATAATCACAGAAGCATTGTTTCTCTTCAATCAGCTTTTTAGAACTGAGGACTGAGAGAGAAGAAAGGCGGACTATGGGCTGCCTCATCAACCCTGTATGGCTGAGCCACGGTAATTTCAAGGGACTGCATTCAGAGAGCTCCTTGGTTTGCCACCCATCTGTGCTTCTCACCGGCAGCTTCTCTAGGGTGAGGGGTGGGCGGGAAAAAGAATGGAGAGCGTCAAAGGCACTGAAACACGCAAAAGTCTGTGCTTTGCTAAGTGATTACTTCTGCATCGTGAAATGCCAGCAGAGCAAATCTGACCTCTGTACAAGCAAAGACAAATAAGGAAAAAGAAAAAAAAACTACAGGAATTTCTCCGTATGATTTAACGAGGTGGAGGAGGGAGAATATGTTTTTAACCATAGACAATAACTCTTCTATATCTATCTATAGCCTATATCTATAGTTAACGAGGGTTTTTCAGAAAATACTCAAAACCTCTTGTTAGGAAAAGACGAAAAAGAATTAAGCAGTCTTCCTTGTTTTTTCAGGGATGCTCTAAGTGGAAAACATGATGATTATATGATGAGCTGTCGCTCAGTTGCAACCCACTCAGTTCTATTACTGCTCACTACAGCTGCTTTAACATTCAGTAAGCTCAGTTATCTTTTATATTTATTACATGCTGAAATTCTCACATACCCTTATCACACAGGGCAATCCTTGCCCTCAAAGTCCAAACTGATTCATTCTCTTTTTGCTTTACTGGAATTTAGGACTGAATTGTGAGTGAAAGAGAGTAGGCACCTTGTTTCCATATCATTTGAATTCCTGCACCACACACATTTTCCTCTGCCCTTCCTTTTGCTCTCTAGAAGACTGAGGTTATATGGTACAGCACACTATTTGCATATCAAAAGCAACAGCACTTTATACAAAAAGGCTTCAGTGACTAACAGCTTAAGACATGTTAAGAATTTACTTTCTTTCTATCTGTAACTCCAAATTCAGGTGAAACCCGGTTTATGACTAGTTCAGATAAATATCTTAAAAATGAAAAAGCTTCCTGCTGCCACTGTTAATCTGATACTGACTTGCCAAAGTTCCTTTTCTTTCCAGATCTTTTCCTTCTGGACCAGTTAGACTTCAATATCTTACTTGAAATAATTAAGAAGAACATGCAAACAAGTTCAAAAGCCATAAAGAAACAATGCTTACTTACCTGAAGTTATACACAACTTGTCTGAATGGCAACTACCCCACTTGTTACTGAAGTATTTCATTGTCTCTTTTTCAGCTACCTGCCATGGCCTCAAACATGTCAAGTTTTAAAATAAGCAGGATAACTCTCTGCTTTACCTTATCTAACAAAAGAACACTTATATACAACAATATCCCAGGTTACTGTAACTTCATGCTAAGGTAGCAACTTTGCTTTAAGTTTCTACATGGAGGTATTTTTTCTGAAGCAAAATGTCCAGTGCTGCTGTTAAGAACAAGACACAAGCTCTTACTCCAGATCGCTCAGCATACCATGGACTTTGTGCTAACTTCCATCACTTGACTTTCAACAAGCTTCAAGAGACACAGCCTGGACAGTATATTATTTTACCTCATTTTTCTCAATAGAAGGCAGAAGTGACTCAAGCACAAGCTCTACTACATGCCAAAGTGCAGCAAGCCACTAACTGTATCACACACCTAACCTTTACACCTCAAAGCATCAGATCAACCTCCATTGACTTAAAATGAGCATTTACCCTCCAGAAAGCAGATAGACAAATAAAGACATAAATACAAAGACACTTGTAGTTCTATTTTTGTGAAAGACCCTTCATGCACCTTAATATGGGTCTGTAGCCTAGTACCTGGCATATTTAGATAGGTGATACTAAGGATACAAGCTATAGCATCCATGTGAGGCACAGGAACTGGCCATCTATATGTTGTTTCCCTACTCTTTCTACTTATGGCCACTTACCTCAAATAGATGAGTGAATAAAGGCTTTAAAAGAGCTAAGAAAGGGATGCAACCATGTCTTCTCTCCCCCCTAACATGACTGTGATTTGTGACACCTATTTTAATTGCTTCCCTGCCTAGAAACATACCTGGCCACCCACACATCTGAAAAAAAGAGTGATAAGGTGGGAACAGCAGACTGAATGACTCAGAGAAATAACAGCTGTTTACCACCGTGTCTCACTACTTTCAACACCAACCGTAGTGGGTAGTGTTTGAGCCATTCTTGACCCTGCCAAATCCCTCTTCAACTACTTCCCACCATTAGAAATATTGACATGTGTCCAAGTCCTACCAATTTCATGAGGAAGATCTGTCTGTTTCAGATGGTTTAAAAGAAAAACAGTTATCAGACAATTCTTACGCTCAAGAGAAGCACACTATGAGTACATTGGATTATGTAGACATGCAACTTGTACCAGTCAATAAAGCTAGTTTATCATTCATGTGTCCCCTAAAACCTTTCTTCAATCCTCAGAGATACCTGAACTATTTCCCTGTGTCATCAGTTAGAGTCATATCATTTAATGCAATTGCACNTAATAAAGCACGCAGTGGAACAGCATGCTCATTTAACATAACATTTATGAGCAAATTGATGTTTGTATATGAATATTAATGTTAATTCATTTTTTAATATAAAATTTATCAAATCCTCAAATACATTTCTAGACTAATACTCTGTGTCTCACACACTTTTTAACTACCACTTTTTAACAGAGAAGTGACATGATAGTGGACCCACAGAAGAAAGAGATCTCATATACAGTGTAACACTATTGCCACCATTCTCTCTAACCCTTATAGGACTACAACTCCTTTGAATACTATATCCCTTTATTGCACTTATGTGATAAAAGGGAGAACATCCTAGAAGTGCTAGGTACTGCTGAAGTCATGCATCTTATTGTGAATAAATAGTTCTCTCTTTAACAGTTGCCAAAGCAGACACTGAATTACTTATTAATTACTTGTAGAAAACTACACCCATCTTTCTAGAAGGACTTGCTTTCATAGGTTTTAAATCTGTGCTGAAAAATCTCAATTCTAGACACACTGGAGGGAAAAAAATTAAAAATCAGCTGTATTCCCCAATCTGACAGGACTTGGTTATTTGGAAACAAGTGTGAGAAAAGTAGCCATGTTTCAGTACATGTAATCCCACTCCTGGGCAGCCCACATCAAACACAAATGAAGGAAAAAGATCTTTCTATAAAATTTCATAAACTGGTAAGAGATAAAAAGCACACAAAATATAACTAGGTATTGATACCTGGCAAAGGCCAGTGTGATCTAAGGTAGTTTAGCTAACTGCTAATGGGTTCACAAGAATAGTCAAATTCAAACCAAGGCTGATTTGACACACATGTATTAAAAGTGAGCATTTTTCACAGCTCTATTTCTCATGAAGCATGGAAAAGAAACTTAAAATTCGCAATTCAAACAGCATACCCAAACCTCTCCAAAAAGATCACAAGTCAGCTGTCAAAACTATCTTTTATGTTCTGCATCATCTTCAGTCCAATCCTGCCTTTCTGTCTGCCTGCCTGATGTATTCAGAGGTCATTGCTGGACACACTTCCTCTTGTTAATGTAATTCAACAGAATAAAATAGCAATAGCAGGAAGGCACATAGCAATCCGTAGAATACCAAATATACCAATTCCTTTATTCAGTGGATACAAATTTTACCCAGAATACCTCACTGTAACTGACTGACACTAAAACAGAACAAATAATTCAGTAATCACACCTGCACCCAAAACAGTCCGTCTTGTTCAGGACTGAGGTCATCCAGAGAGAGGAGTTTGCAGTGCAGCTGCTGTACTTCAGATAAACACAGAGCTTCCACGGAAATCTGAATGCTTGCTTGCTTCTTCTTTCCGTCCCTGCCCCCCACGCTTTTTTTTTTTTTAAATATAACTTTCCTATATTTCTTTGGTAAACTATAAATTTCTACCTCCCACTGTCTTTTGTGGGAAGCTGTTTTCTTTCTAATTTGTGAATAACCTACACCACGAAATTATTTCCTATTGTAACTGACAGAACTGTCTGCAGATTTGAGTACACTGTTAACAGAAGGCTCTGAAGTGTTTTTATAGCATAAGAAATAAAATTTTAAACTGCTTAACTCCTGTTTTTCAAAAGCAAGCAGGACAGTTTTAAAGGAGAAATGCCCAACAATTCAGCTAAGCATGACAAACTGATGCTTTATGTTTACATGATTATAGCTTTTTGGTTGCAAAACGACCCACTCATTTCTCCACAATGCTAAACTCCAGTCCAAGACCAACCCTCTTCTTCCATATTTTTCACTACACTAAACAAATTATTTACAATAATGGAGAATAGTTTCTACCATTTCTCATGTGCTAAATGTATATTCTCTTAACAATATCCTTAGTGGATCCCTTTTATTATAGCATTACTCAGCATACACCTTCTCAATACTTGCCAAAACTACATTCTAAACATTTCCCAAACCATGCTGGTAAAGTATGAAATTCAGATTTAATGTACAGGATAAATGGCACCTATTGGTATAAAACAGAGATAGTCTAAAAATTTTGCACACACACACACACAAATGTTTACTAAGGGCCAAAATAACTTAATTATATTACAGATATTGATGTATCATTTAACCCACTGCAAAATGGATTCAAGCTCTTATTTTGTAAATAGCTCTGCAAGAATACCCTTTTTTTTTTCCTCGTGTTCCTAAAACAAGTTGCAAAAGATAAATTGTATTCAGTTATCAGCCAGTCTAGGTGTCCTAACTGAGCCAATCACATGACTGAAGTAAACTTGGAATCCAGTTTCCTTAAACATTCCTAATGTGACCCATTCAAATTCTCATCTACATTGGCAGAATAAGCAGAAAGTTAAAAAAAAAATACATTTGCATGTTTCAATGCATTAAAATAACGCAGGCTTGCCATTCTGCTCTATTCAAGTTCTTGTGTGTATGTAAAATAGGATGAAGTAGTAATATTTTCCATTTCATCAACGAGTTGTGCCAGAAGAAGCATCAGAATATGGAAATGTGTCTCTGCCAGTCCAGCTGAATGTCATCTAGTCAACTGTTATTAAAGGCACTTACTGAAATGAGTAGCAAAATCACTATTGCCTTCAACAACAAAGAATCCTCTCTAAAGCTAAAAAAAAAAAAAAAAAAAAACACAGCATAGTTGTTTTGCACTTCTACTAAGTGTACTTGCATTACATCAGATTTTGAATCAAAGCTGGTAGTGCAAAGAGGAAAGCCAATTTTATGAACTGATGTAATCGAGCCTAGTATCACTGTGCGGATTTTTTGTTCCTATGGTCACAATGACATCAGACTACTTTGCCTATTTAGTAGTGGAGAGCAATGATGGTTCTTCACCTCTGCTCACACACTTCTGTAGTCTTTTCCTCCTACTTGTGCACCCTGACACATTAGGAGTCAGCTTGCACTTCAGTGGGACACAAAACACTTGCTTCAAATCTCTTCCTTTCCTCTCTACTGTCTCTTGACGTTTCCAGCTACTGCAGGCAAAGGAAAAGGGGGAAGGAGATACCTCAGAAATTTAACAAAGCAGATCCAAACGGTGTGAAGTGGGTCATGAATTTAGAACTGGAACTCACATTATTCAAACAATAGCTGTATTTTAAGTGTAGCAGATATTTACACATACACAGACCTGACCTGGAATGACTCTGAAGCTGTTTCTCTGCCTGACAACACAGGGAGATGTTTGCCACTCCAGCCCCCCAGACGTTCACTCAGCTTTCTAGTTTGTGTGGGTCTATATATGTGTTTCTAAAGGTTCCTGTAAGTAACCTCACTTTTCTGTATCAGTTTCTACACCTTTAATATAGGAATAATTATCATAACCTTAAAAAAAATAATAATGCATCAGCTGAAGAGAAGTTGATTCACTTTCTGTTCACATATTCCAGGCCTGGAAGTCCCCATCTAATTAATTCTCTCATCTCAGACACAAAATAAAGGCCATATACACCTACAATCTGGTCTGAAATTAGCCACAGCTATCTTAGAACCCAAAATACACAAATATACTGCAATATCTCTAAAAATTGTATTTTGCAGTTCTCATTTGAACTGTAGGGCATTTGTGAGCAACTTTCATATTCTACCATTAGGGAGGGAAAACACATTCTTTCCACAAAGGGAGTTCTAAAACAGCCTTGTCCTCTAGAAACAAAATTCCACAGAATATATTAAAGAAAATATACTTGACAGAAAATACTATATAACTTAGTAACAGATTCCATTTGTCAGTGAAAACTACTAGTACACACACACACAGTATTTTCAAAGTTTTCCTACTACGAGATGTCTTGAATCTGTTGTGCTATATAGCACACAAACATATCTGCACAGCAGTTGATATCAGAACTCTTAAAAAAAATCTACCATCAAAACAACCAACCTATTAGTCAAAAAAACCCCATCCTCACTCTGTTCCTCCATTTCTTAGAATATTGGGAGAAATTAAGAGAAAATACCAGTATGTTAGATACTCCAATTTCTAGATATTTTTTTTTTGTCTACCGAATTAGATCTTTTGCCAGGCTTAAGGAAGGTAATGTTATGAAGCACCTAAACTACAATAAAAGTAACCTTGCAATAGAATGAAAGAAGTTAAATGTCATTGTGGTGGTTTAGCCCGATGTTCACCCAGTCATAATATCACTCTCCCTCCTAAACTAGACAGGAGAGAGAGAGAAAAAAAATATAACAAATGGCTCGTGAGTTAAGGATGGAGAGATCACTCAGCAATTAGCGTCACAGGCAAAACAGACTCAACTTAGGGAGAAAGAGGTTTGATTTATTAAAGAAACGATAAGAGCAGGGAGATGAGAAATAAAACCCTCTTAGCAACAACTCCTCCCACCCCTCCTCTTCCTGGAACTACCTTTCCTTCCTCCGCAGCAGTGCAGGGGATGTGGTCACTTCATTACAGATGGACTTTGCCTCTGCTTCTTCTCAGTAAGAGGCCTCCTTCCCACTTGTACAGTGTGGGGTCACTCCCCGTGGGAGACAGTCCCTCAGCGTGAGTCCTTCTCATGGGCCGCAGCTCCTCACAAACTGCTCCAGCATGGGCCCTCCCACGGGGCAGCTCCTCACACACTGCCCAGTGTGGGTCATCCACCAGGAGAGACAGTCCTTCAGGGACAGGCTGCTCCAGCCTGGGTCCCCTCACGGGATCACAAGTCCTGACAGGAAACCTGCTCCGGCATGGGCACCTCCCCCACGGACTCCCAGGTCCTGCCAGGAACTTGCTCAAGGATGAACTTCTTTCAGAGTCACGGCCTCCCTCAGGCATCCACCCACTCTGGCGTAGGGTCCCCCACAGGCTGTGAGTGGGTCTCTGCTTCCCGATGGTCCTCCATGGACTGCAGGGGGACAACCTGCTTCACCATGGTCCTCACCACATATCACAGGGGAGCCTTTTCTGTGCCTAAGCACCCTCCTCCCTCTCCTTCTCCGCTGACCTTGGTTTCTGCAGAGATGTTTTCACATTCTCTCTCCCTGTTGCTGCTGCAGTTTTGCAACTGTGCAACAACTTCTTCTCAAATCTGTTATTCACAGAGGCGTTACCTCCATCACTAATTGGCCAGGCCTGGGTCAGGTGCAGGGTCCAGCTTAGAATCCATTAGCCCTAACCCTGTCAGCTACAGGGGAAGCTTCTGGCAACTCTTTTTGTTTAAAGAAGACACTCCTGTAGCCCCCCTGCTACTGAAAAACCTGGTCCAGGCAACACCACTACAGTCATGCTAGACAGTACATAAGATTATCACATATTTCTTATTACTCATCTCATATGTAGCTCAACTGCCTACTTCAATCCCTTAAACTGATGATTTTTATTTGCCAGCTGTCCCTCTTGTTAATAAAGAAACCTCCACAATACTCCCATATCCGCTATTATTTCTGAGCAGCTTATCAAGTAACATGCAAAGAAATGAGCACAGATTTTAATAAGAGTCAAATGCATCATAAAAGGTATTATAAATATAAAAAATACAAGTATGTGGCTTTACAGGAAAATGTTATGCATATGTTGAAATGTGTATAGGTGTTATATGTGTATATAACCCGTATATATATATATCTCTCTCTATACTGTGCCTCTGCTATCTCTACATCTGCATATTATTGATACATTTATATAGATATGTACGCTTCTGTCTAGAAATATGTTCACTAACATCACTTTTGTTTTTTTTTTTTCCTGGATATACTGTCAATTCAAATAACTTGATATACATCAGTCATTAATCCTACTGTAAGCCATGCAAGTTAAAACCTAAAGGATTTATTTAATACTCTTCTTACTAGCAGTTGACAGCCATCTGACAATGCAGAAATGTAACATTTCGCTTAACTTATCCATAGGTTTATTCCACTGAGCCCCAGATGTTTTAGCAAAAGAGGAAAAAGTTCCACAATTTTAGTACGGTGGATAAGAAACCTGGTCATAACAAATGGCCCTTGTGTCATTAATTTCTTTTTGTAAAAAGACAGAATCTTACATGCTGAACCATTTTTGGTTCAGTAGCTTGCTTGCTTCCCCTCCCCCTGCCAACTTATGTTTTAAAATATCATGTGTTGCAGAAACTACTAAGACATTTTCTAGAGAACATTCCATATTATCCATCAAATCTTTTCCCCGTAAACCTATCAACTTCTCAATTCTTCTCCTCTTTCTCTGGCAGAAAGAAGTCACATTAGAAAAACAACATTTATCTCTAGTTTTATGTCACAAGTCTTAAGCAGTATACAATAAAATTAAACTAGAAAAAAAATCATAAAATATATTTTACGCTAATTATATTCCACTTCATTTCAAAAGCCTTCCAGCACCACTGATATCACCCTTTATTTAACCTGTAACAACTTCTGAAATTATTTTTTTTTTTTTTTTTTTTTAACAGGCAGAGACAAATCATACTGTGACAGAGGTGGAGATGACAAAAAGCAATAATTTTAATACAGTCACACCTTCTCCAGCCATTTACCGTAGTTCAGATGAATGTTATACGCGTAGATTAGCTTTACAGGTTCTGCATACATCTGTGTAAAACATACTAAGAATACTTCCATAATTGTGTGTTCCACCTGAAATATCAAGAAAAACCCCACAGTTCCAATTCTATGACCTGTTTATGACATTATGAATCATATTAGACAAGGCAAAGGCACCAAACTACAGACTTCCACTACTGTAACCTGAACAGAATAAGGATCCTATCTTATAAACAAATACTGAAGAGATGTCTGGAGAACAAGTTAACCAAATTGTAATCAGTTCTTCCATAGAATATATTAATGTCTCCAGGTGACCAGAAAGAAACTTTGAAATTCTATCCTGAAACAAGATATTTGTTGATTTTTTCTGTGAATTGTTACAGACTTCTACCAAAGAAGTTGCTTAAGTAAAACTTTTATAATCCACTCTAGCACATGCACCTTCATTGTTCTGTGTACATTTAGCATCTCTGTTTGCTTTCCTAACAAATTTTTAAAATTATTTCCAAACCTGAAATATTAGAGAACTTTCTGGCAGCTCAATGAAGATATTTGCCCCTGAATGAATACAGATAGTAAATGTTAATAACTCAGATAGTGGTACTAGGAGAAGGCCAGGATTTACTCCACTGGCAATTCTGTCCCCCATGGACTATTCCAAATGCACAGATAATCAGAGCCAAACAGAACAGCTTGCAGACTCAGAATCTACCTGAGCAATGCTTCCCTTGACCTTGCAGGCACTTGTCAGACTCAGCTGCAGGCTATAAGCACTAATATTGAAAAATACTGCAGTGCTACCCAACTTGGACAGATCATCTAGGGCAAGTTACTGAAAGGTGTTGGTCGAGCTCTAGGTGGTTAAGCAAAAGTCACTACTAAATAAATTTATATGCTGCAACAAGGAAAACAAGACACCTTGAACAACTAAGAACAAAAGAAAGAAAATATTTAGAATGCAATTTCCCTGGACTCTGCATTTCCATCCTTCTGTTGCTTTGGTGTACCACATGAAAACATAAAAGGATGGAATTTTTGTCTAAACGGATAGCGAAAGTCCTCAGTCAGGTCATGCAAAGTTGAGTTAGTTGCTTGTGAGCACGTAAGATAACTTCTGGTGAAGTAAGGTTTTCAGTGAATATCTCAGCTGAACCCTCAAATTATTTTTACCATAATATAGATACTTTATATATATTTTTATATAATCTAATACATTCTCTACATTCTTATATTGTTATCAAATTTTCTGTCCAGATTCTCTAGAATCTTTAGATTCCTTAAGTTTAAAGCAATGTTTCGTTATTGCAATAGATTTAAAGAATTGATACATTATAAATGAAAAAAGGGTCAAAAGATTTTTTAGCAAGACCAGAAGCATCTGATGCTGTTCTGTCATCTACTATATACTATTCATAGTTCACTGGAATTTTCCCCTGTTATTATATCTATGCTGTGTGCCAGTGGACAGATGGTAGCAAAGTACAAAATACATAATGGACATAGATGAGCTGCATTGCATGATAGGGAACTTGGATATTTTTCCATTGTTTCCAGATTTATGTCAAGAATCTAGGAACAGCCATTCACATTATTCTAGAATAATGAGCTCCTAAGGAAAGGTAAGTTTATTAAATAGCATATATACATAGAGCAAATATGTATTTGTATTTTCTCATACATTTTTATAATGTAATTTTTTAAATGCATGGGAGGGGAAGTATTTTTTCTTACTTCTTTGGGTCTTCCTCCACTACAGCTTTATTGGCCCTATTGAAAAAGGAAGGTGAAACCTGCAAATGCTGAAACAGATTTATACCATGCTATGTAAAAATGAAGAAACAAAAAGAAGATCAACAGTTACCACAGATGCACAAAAAAGAAGCCTGTAATATGTCCTGTAATAGGCTTACAGTAGACATAGGTTTTTATTCAGGTTAACAGCCTTGAAGAACAGTATTTTATGATTTACAACAATATTTTGCTGTATTACAAATTAATACAGCGAAATATTTCCTCTGAAAAAAAGTCCACAAATTTCTTTATTCATCCAATTAGTCACATTGAATGAGGTGAATACTGAGAAAGCTTTTTTCTTAATTAGTCGTATTTCTTTCATTAAGTGCAATGACCACAGGAATACCAAGTTTCTATAAACCCGAAAAATTGTGTTTTCAGTTGTCAGATCTGTAATGCTAGAAATCATAACAAGAGAGATGCACTAAATCTGTACTGAAAACTTGGTCAAATATTTTTTTTTAACCTGAACTGGCAATGAATTATTATTTTGAAATTTTGCTGAACATGAACCAGAAAAATAAAGTTGAATTCATATCCAAAACAAACAGAAATATTTACTGTCTCTTTAGCTCCCTGGACAATTAAAAAAAAAAAAAAGAAAAGAAAACAGAAAGGTGTTTCCTAGTGTTTAGGTCTAGGGGTTTTTTCCTTCCCTATTGCTACATTTTTCTTACAGCTGAGTAGTTACTGTTAGTTTCTGGAAAAGCAAGAATATAATATCTCATTCTAATTAAATTCCTTGTGAAAATTCCAAATTTTAGGAAAATCACTAATAAAAGATTCATCTCAGTTTTGCAATGAATAGAGGAAAATTAAACAGGCATCTTTAGAACCAGAGATTCAGCCAGTTAAATTTGTCCTAACTATATCAGCATTATCAAAATCATTATTTTATCCTCATATAAACTTCAGAATAATATTTACGTCACTCATAGAATTAGTTCAGAGGACAGTAGTGTAATTCAGGGAGTTTGATCATCTAGCTCCTGTATAAGACAAGCCAAAGAAATTAATTTTGTCATCTCTGTGCCAAGCCCATGATTTTCATTTGAGATACAGAATTAATTTCAGGAGGAAAATCAGCATGGATTTAAAAATACTTCAGTTGATGGAAGATCCATGAGATTCCAGAGAGTCAATTAGACCTGACACTGAAAACCTGGGAAACTTGTTTCCAGTCTGCTTTATCTAGTTCCAGTTTCCAAGTCATGGATTTCATTATACCATCCCTATGCTAGACTCAAAAATATACTCCTAATACCAGAATTATTTTTCTCTGTTCCAATAATTTAGGACAATAATTAAATCTCCTCTTATCCTTCTTTTGCATAAAATAATTTATTTTGACATTTGGAAAGCTTGTCTTGTAAGAGCAGAATATAGAAACTCATTGTTTCATCTTTTACCTCATATATATGCAGATCAGTGCTCCTACAGCACTGAAACCTTGGTCTCAAAAATAAAATATTTACCTGTAGGTTTTTAAAAACGTGCTTTTACAGCCTGACACAGTCATATCTTGGTCATTCAAGCAGCCAGCAAGATTATGCATGACAGTACAGAATGGGCAAATGGGCATTCAGAAGAACCCTGGTAGTCACACCTGACTGTCACTAACATGTAATTTTCCTTCTGAAGTGTTCAATGGCAGTTTGCATGAAGACAGCTAAGGATTTCATTAAATGGTGTTACATGATCACCTTGACCATTGTAACCTGTGGACTGTCAGGCATGGTAACAGATTTTTCATTTTAAGACATTTTCTTTCTTGGGAAGTAGGAAGTGCATATCACAAGAAGGCAAAATTCTTTTTCATTCATAAAGGGCAGTCTGTGGCTGACAAGAAAACATTCCAGTTATAAATATGGACCTGTCCAAACTGCACAATGTCATCTATTACACTTGAATGGCTCCAAGTAAGGGCATGGTGTGAGCCTTCACAGGTCTCGAGTCTCCCATGTACCTTCCTAAAACAAATCTCAGAGCTTCATGAAGGGGCTTCCTATTTAGCCAGTACAAAAAGCAAAACCTTATGATAATATCTGCAAAACAAAACACATCTACTGAAATGGAATAGATAAACGGAAAGTCAATTAATCTTCAGAAACAGTGTTAGAAAAACCTTCTGGGGACATTCTTTTCAGAGATGTCAGAGTGCTCAAGTAATAACCTTGAAACTGGGACCTGATAAGTGACTGTTACAAAAGGCTGCATTGTAGTGAGTACACACAAGGCACTGAGCTAAGAAACTATAGACAAGTTTTCTTTCATTACTTCATAAACTCTCGGTCTTTGGATTTCCAACCATAATCTTCTGCTAATGTAGAACCTGAAGTACGGATTTTTGTAATGTTTGCTTAGTGCAAAAAATCATAAATTACAGCCTTTTATCTACATATTACAGAACAACAGATCAGGTTTTACTGTGCGGTGTGGGTAACATAATGCCTTTTTCAGTCAAAGTGCTGGAAATATAAGATGAATTTTCATTATCAAGTATGTTCTGAAACTACATAAACTAGTGTTCATTTTGTTATTACAATAACCTCAACAATCTGTATCTTGATATTTAGGTCTCCAAAAGATTCTATCACATTCCTAGAAAGTTTGTCTTATTTAGAATTACATATATAGGAACTATTGATAATTGCAGGTAACCCAATAGTGGTGTTCAGTTAATAGGTTTTAAATCTGAAAAGGATTGGTATCTATTGGCATGGTATCCAGCAAACAATGAAATAGATCCTAGTATGGTTCTCTCAAGTAAAATTGACAACAATAAAACAATGCTAGTTGTTGTCATAGTTACACCCTAGCACACATGCATCCTCCCATCTCAAAAAACAAAACAAAACAAAACAAAACCAAAAAAACAACCTAGATATTTTGTCTACCATTTTTTTCAAAGAGAAGAAACACCGATTCCCTCTATAGAACATAGGGTCTCCTGGCCACTTCAATGAAGAATTTGAGAGTCCATTAGAAGAAATACCTCCCTGGCACAGGCAAAGGTCTTTGAACAACTGTACCATTGCTGTAATACTATCTGGAAAATAAAGGCTTTGACAGTCAGGACACATAGGTAAAATACCACGCCTCAGCAAGTTACTTGGCTTTCAAATATTAACAAATGACAAAAACAGAAGAAGAATTTAATTCACTGAAGATCACACTGACACTGTATATGCATCTAATAGAGAGTCCCTATCACAGACAGACTTCACTCCAAAACACCAGGCTGCAGCTACCAGCTATTCTTGTCTATACCTCATCTCAACTTCAGCTCAGAAACACTTTGATCTAGCCCACTGATTTTCAGGATATTTCTGGCTGAAAAAAAGGAGAAAATCAAGACTGCTGGCAAACAAAGCAACAAAAAAAGACAAGAACAGAGAAGAAAGAAAACTATAGTGCTCTGAATAGCAAGAAAATGAACAGGAGAGAAGCTTATGCCGCCTTTGCAGTGATCTTTCTTACTGAATGATTTTGATAGGGCAAATAACTGCTACTCTAAGTGATACCACAGACACAGCAGAAGCAGTAAGCTTTTTTTTTTTTTTTTTACAAGTAGGCAACTTTTAGTAAATTGAGCATTTAAGTTCAACAAGATTTTTCCAAGGTCTAAATAATATCAAAATACTTAGTATCATACTGTATCTGACAGAATCATTTCTCTAACAGTGGACAAGGTTGTCTTGGAAAGCAGAGAAGTCAACTGATACTAAGCCTGGAGGGAAAATTGTGGTTTAGTATTCCACATTAAGTTTAATGATCAGAGCTCATAGAAGGAGTTATTTAAATTCCTTTCCTTTAAATGATAATTGGACCATGTGAGAAATATTCCACAAATATGAATATATTAATGACTGCAAGGAATATCAGTTCTAATAAAACTTGCATAAATAATAAGGTCCCTCTCCCCAGTAAAGAACAAGTGGACTGTACACTGAGAAGGCTATGTATACACGGGATGGTAGGAAAGGAATTAACAAAGAGCCTTCCAGCTACTCAAATACCGAATTCCATCCTTTGTTCTAAACCCTGGAAATATAAAGCATTAGTTATTTAATCACTCAACAGAAGCCTTTTTTATCTCCACTTCAGGAAACATGTCAAAAGTTTTTCACTAACCACAGCTGTAGCTCAGCTTTTGAAGAGGGACATTTACAAGTGCAGATTGAGCCGTGGAAAGATGTATATGTTTTTTCAACTACAGTTTCCAAGCAAAAGCAAATCCTATTGTCAGAAAGCAGAAGCATTCTGTGGGAGCAAGTCTCCCTTTGTCTCCCTCTCTTCTAGAAGAGCAACATCAATAGCTGTTTGCTTCAATACCTGAAAAAAACAACTTAGCTCAATCAAATCCACATTTCACAGACATCTACAGCAAAACCACCCCCAAACGCTACAGACAAAATGTATACATGTAACAAGGAAAAAGAAAAAATTCTGACATATGAGCAATCATTTCTGCAAAATCAGTCTGTTATCACTTAACTTTCAAATTTTCAAACCATCTTTGACTACCCAATTGCACAGATTGCTGTATTGAGACTAGATAGAATTTACCAGACTTCTGGTCTCAAACTCCCAGTCTAAACCATCATGTTACAATGTGATTCTTGCTTGAATTATAAAATCAGTTTTAAAATTAACTTGGCAACATACCAACCAAGAACTTTTTTTTTAAACCTATGAAAAAGGAGATGACAAAGTATTCAAATCACAAATTTACACTTCAAGATTTTAAGTATCTGTTTCCCATTGTTCCAAATACATTTTAGTACTTTAGTGTATGGTAACCTTTCAGAAAGCTACACTACAATATTATAATTGAGTTTGCATTTTTTTAGTTGCTTCTATTTAGAGAATTTTCATTTGAATATCTGTTTAATTCAAATCTTACTTTAGCCCATAGCATTTTAGACTCTGAGCCTTAAGTATCAGAGTTCATTCTCCATTACACGGTATCTCCTATATAAAAGTTGACTTTTTCAGATAGACATCTCAAATCCAATAGCTCTTCCTAAAGTAAAAACACATCAGGCAAATAAAAAAAAACTTATGTTCTTTCAGATTGTATAATCTGGCCTATTGAAAAAGATAAACTATTCAAGTCTAGTCTTAATGCATCCACTCAAAATATGAACTACATAAGAAATGTACACCATAAACTTTTGTTTATCTTGTGCAATACAATTTTCTACATAACCTATTTATTCCACTACTTGAACCACAATCCAAATTAGGTAGTTCACCTGCCATCTAATACCTGTAGTCATTTATGGTATTTCTGATTAGACACAAGTACATATTTTTTAGACAAACAGTTATGTCCCACGATTTGAACTTTCTAAAAGGTAGAAAAGTGAAATATTTTTTTCCCAAAAGAAAATATACATCTGAACTATGATAAAATAAAAACAGCATGAGAGACAGCGAGCTACAACTTTTAACACCTCTACTGATTCTCATAACAAAACAATCAGCTTTTCTTCTTCATGAACTGCAAACATGTTTTCTGCTATCTTACTTCTCTAAGGATTTGAGAAATGCACAGTGATTGTGTTCATCAGAATATGCCTTCAGGCCTGGAGTGATATGCCTCCTTATACTTTCATTTTTCTGATACCTGCCATTTCATTTTGGGGGCCTTGCCCAAGAGAAGGCTCATGAAACGTCACATACTTTTATTTCTGTATTTTGTGCTTTAATGACTATGCAGACTTCCTGTAGAGCTTTTGATATGTACAATAGGAAAAAAGAAAAAAAAAAATCAAAGACTGTATCAGTAACAAAAATTTCTGAGAGAACTGAGACTCCAAACTTGCTAATGGCTTTGGGGAGGTGAGAGATGACAGATCTTGCTCACATTTGCTCTTGGATAGCATTGAAACAAGGTTTACAATGGACATATTTAGGTGTAAGTTAGTTTCTTTGTCTTCTGAAGATAACAGAAGCAAGCTTTCATGGAAAATGTGAAATTATTGGGCTTGATTTTCATCAAGTGTTTTGTTTAATGTACTAAATTATGCAAAGCATCTAGAAAGCATTCAACTCACTATTAGTAAGTAGCTACCATAAATATATTCTTTCATTTTAACTGAAGAAGAAGTCTAGACAAGCTACTATTATATCCCACAATTTTCAGATTCTTTGTGATTGAACAACAAATTAATAAAACATTTTGGTAGCTGTAACTTCCACTGGATGCTGACTTTTCTTTGTTTCTAAGACTGAGCATGAATCCTAAGCAAAAAATCACTAGCACCAAAATATTTTTTTTTAATCTAGTATTTAGATTCTCTTTATTGTTGTAAAGATAAAATATGTACAATAGTTGCTAAAGCTGCATTTCACTAACAGTGATGAGACTGTTTATTTGCAACAATAAATAGCCCATAGGTTGCCTGGCTGTCTGATAATTCACAATGAAAATATCTCACATTAAAAATGGCTTGAGATTTTTGGAAGAAAGCAGAAGATAATTATGGCACTCATATCAGAACACTGCAGTAGTTTTACAAATATATTGTGCTTCTGTGGAAAACAAACAAATAAAACCCCAAACCAAACAAAACCTGAAACACCCATAGTGCAACATTAGAACAAATGCAAACAAATTCAATGAAAACCCACACTGAAGAGCATAAAAAAGTCCTGCATCATTCACTCCCTAAAAAAATCTCATTGTCTCCCAAACCTTCTCCTTTGGGAATTCAGCAGGGCCAGACATCACCACACACTACATTCCCACTACATCCTAAGAGCTTAGGAGAGATAGCTGAAAGAGAAAGGAAGCACCCATGCATAAAGCTCATGTTGAGCATCAGGAACAGCAAGCTATCCTGTTCAGGACATACATGCACACAGAGGTGTGTACATGTACATATACACACATGCATATGTGTATATATTTATTCTATCCTGACTGTATAAAGCCCTGCATGGCAAATAACCATCATCGCCACAATGTGTTTTATCTTTGCATAAAGGGTGATATTTTACTTCTCTAAGGGTTCCTGACCCCTTTTCTCTAATTGCTTAAATTAAAAATAAAAAAATATTAGGACATCTCTTCTGGTTCTGCTACAGAAGTAGAGCATAGTGCCTGACAAGTACTCTGTAAATTTCCTTCCAAATCGACCGGCTGAGGTGCTTTTGATTAGTACTGTAGTAAGCATCCATTTTGCAACTCTTCCTTTGCTTTCAGTCAGCAGCACAGTTCTTGGAGCTGGCTGAAACACACTCAATACAATTTGATACTCAGTAGCAGAAAAGATGCTAAACTAACAGAAAAAAACAATCAGATGCTATGTTGTTTTCTCTTGGAAATGCTGGAGATACAGATAAATCACTGATTCAAATAAATGAGCAGAACCAAAAGCTGCAGAAACAGTGCAAGAAAAGAACAAGAGGTCAGTATGTGCTCCTTAAAGGGCCTGTGGCATGAAAGAATGGAGAATTTTCCTCATTTCCAAAGCTGTTCTTTGTATTCCAAATGTTTTTACCTCTACATATCCTGAAATGAAGAAATAATATCAAGACAAAGTACTGTGTTACCTCTACAACAGAAAGTCCATAAATATTTCTTTCATATAATCACAAAATGGCAGGGTTAGACAGGACCTCTAGAGATCACCTAGTCCATGCCCCTGCAGAAACAGGTTCACCTAGATCAGGTCACACAGGAACGTGTCCTGGTGGGTTTTGATAACCTCCAGAGGAAACTTCACACCCTCTCTGGGCAGCCTGTGCTCCCTGGGCTCCAGCACCCTTAAAGTTTTTCCTTGTGTTTAAGTGGCTGTATTCCTGCTCACGTCAATTACCTCCTGAGCACTAAAGAAAAAAGTGCCACATCATGCTCCTGACATACACCCTTTAGATATTTATAAGAGTAAATGAGATTCCCCTCCCTTTAGTCTTCTCCACGCTTAACAGCCTGTAGACAATTCTGCCTGCTTCCCCTCATGATATATTAAACGGAAATTATGAAATAAAATCTATTTCTTTGACACCCTTTCACAGATTTATAACTTTGTTATTATTAATTGTGAACTTCAATTTTAGATTAGTGTTTCAAAGTCTTGCAGCCTTTCCTCATAAAGAAGATGCTCCAGTCCCCTGATCATCTTGGTGGTCCTGCGCTGGAATCTCTCCAGAAGTTCTGTCTCTCTTGAGCTGGGGAGTCCAAAACTAGACACAGCACTGCAGATGAAGTCTCACCAGGACAGGGCAGAGAGAACTTCCCCTTACCTGCTGGCCACACTCTTCTTAACTGATCTCAGGATGCCATGGGCCTTCTTGGCCACAAGGACACATTGTTGGCTAGCATTGAGTTTGTTATCAATCAGAACTCCCAGGTCCCTCTTTCCTGGAGTTGCTCTCCAGCAGGTCAAGCCTGTACCGGTGCATGGGGTTGTTCCTCCCCAGCTGCAGGACTCTGCACTTGTCCTTGTTGAACCTCATGAGGTTCCTCTCTGCCCAACTCTCAAGTGGGTCAAGATGTCACAGCCTCCGGTGAATCTCAAAGATACAACCACTATAACTGTAGAAAAAAGTTTTGGAATGTTAACAGTGAGATGCACACCTGGACTAAACAGAAATTTCTTCTACTATGCAGAAAAATATAGACTACCAAATTTTAAAAATGAAACACTAATCTAAAATTGAAGTTCACAATTAATAATAACAAAGGTACGAAACTGTGAAAGGGTATCAAAGAATGAGATTTTATTTCAGGATTTCCACTTTAATATATCATGAAGGGAAGCAGGTAGAATTGTAAAAGCTTGGGGGAAAAAGAGCATCCTAGTCTCTCGGGAGTTCATTTTATGCTGTAATTGGTGAAAAGCCTCTCTAAAAAGGTTATAAATGCCATATTAATTTCATTAGGAAAGCTCCCATGGCATATTAATTTAGTTTCTGGCACTGTTATTGCATCTTTGCAGATACACAAAATCTTAGAAGGTAATTTCATTAACAGCACAGATCTGAGAAAGGCAACTAAAATATTTTAAATAGATTGGTGACAAATTAGCTTCAAAGCAAGCATGTTCATTAATATACTATCATTCTCTCTCAATTAACAACACACTGACACACAAGAGCTACCAGACTCTGTTACTGAAATTATGTTATCCTCAAGGCTTCTGTATTTGCAAAGATAGCAGGAACAGCTCTCAAAAGATTAATGACCTGCTCTTTTATTTAAGGCACATACTCATCTTCAGTGATCATGTTTCAACTCTGAAGCTGAGCATGAAATTTAACAACTGTTTTAGCTTACAATGCTAAAAAAGGATACATTTTACCCAAGTACTTGCTACACTGAACACAAGGTAATTCTGGGCATACAAAATACTTTTAACTCCCAGTTTGTGCAATAGTATTAGCAGCTACTGCATCCTGGCCTAGATTCTGCAACTTGACTTAGACATGCAGACATTTGAAGCTACCTGTAGTCTCAGTGGTTGGTAGAAGTCAACATGAGCTTTTTATCATAGGATAAATTCATAAAATGCAAATAGAAAGCAAGTTCTACCAAAGTATGGAAATACTTGTACATCTCATGCACTGTAATCACTTTTACAAATATAATATGCATATTTTAGGTCATCACATAAAAGTAAGTTCTTTTCCTTTAGCCATGTTTTAAACTGAGGCTGTTTATTCATCTTCACTCTTACTCAGGAGAAAGAAAACACAAAAGAGCTTCTTTAAACCACAAAGGTACAACCTGGATGACCAAAGTTGCTACTTTTTATGCATTCATGATACTACTGAATTAAGAGTTCAGTGTCTTTCTGAAAAGGATATCACAATTCAACCACACCTATAGTTTAAGCAGAAACTCCACCACCAAGTCCTATAGCTTGAGTATCACGATTTCAGACCATAAAGCCTCATAAATGTCCCACTGTACTCAGAAATCTTGAGTCTCATCCTAGGCATCTTTTCATCAGGACACTAAATCTTCACTGCAGTCCACAACAGATACAAAGTCTCTGAAGAATTTACCCACTAGTACATAGAAACCACATTGTAGAATTTTAAAAAAGGTAACTTTTAAGCCCTACTCCCCTGAAATAAACTGAAGCAAATTTTATTATTCTTCATATATTTGTCCATTCTTTGGGCAATTTCATTTGAATTTTTTCTTCACAAATCAATGTAAACGTGACTATGACTGTCAAGCATGGGATTTACAAGTTAACCTAAATTTTGAGTAGTTCTACAGTATGGTTAGATCCACAGCAGTCAGAAATAATTGGTTGCAAATCAAGTACTTTTTTTTCCTGAAAATAATAAATCTGAAATTAATTTAATCTAGAATTGAAACTGGAAACAAACTTAATCAACAAGATAAGGATTACTAAACCAAAACATTTTTAAACCTGAAAGAGTGTGAAAAGAAAGGCATTCAAATATTTCTGAGTATATTAGATTCTTAGACAAGCATGGATGGAAATGTGGCATGAATGGTAGTTTCCTTTCAACAGATACTCTTCTGCACTAAATTAAAAGCAGGAATGACAAAGTATTATACGTCATCAACTAGCTCTCAGACTAGGAATCTGTCCAATTGACTAGTAGGCACAAAATAATTCTTACTGAAGTGTAACAATTATGAAATTACATGGTGCTTATTTTATGTTACACATTCAGTTTTCCAGAGTCATGTTTCATTTTATTCCTATCCTCCGAAGTTCTTGCAATATCTCCTGTCCTGTTTTCACAGATAAATAACACAGGTATTCTCACTGAAGCCAGTAATGAAAATAATAAATAATAACAGACTCAGGATATATGTGGATTTCTGCAGAACTCTAATGTTTTTGTTTTCTAGGTATTATTCTTTGGGAAAAAAAAAAACCAACAAAAGGCAGAAAGAGTGTGTGGTCTCAATTAAAATAGCTTGCTTTTTAGGCTACTATCTGAGCTGACATGAAATACTATTTTCCAACTTATTCATTCTCTCCAAAAATATTGTATTTATGAACAGCAATATTTCCTGAATGCCCTAAAATCAACAAGTATTTTCTCACATAGTCTCCTTTTGTTACAACAAAAATACAGAAGGAGGAATGCCTAGCAGAGACGTGACAGTATGAAATGTTTGCCATAGCCTAGGAAAGACTATACAACTGCAGCTTCAGTTTTACATAGCCATGACTAAGAACAAGGAAAGTTTATTTTTACAAGTTACAGAAGAACAGAGAAAACACAAGGGTTTGGGGCTAATATGCAGCTCCATGTTTTCAGGTACAGAATCCATGTTTTGAATCTGGGCTTTACAGCTTAACTATTCATGAAGTTACAACTTTATCTAGCAGCATAATCATCAGGACAGGAAACAACTTTTAAAATATACTTCACATGACCTAGAACTCTAAATCCCATTTTAAGAAGTTATGTGATCGCTTAAGGACCTGTGGTCAGCTTTTCAAATGAGTCTGTATGCATAGGCTACTGATAATATAATTAACTTTAGTCTCTATCTCTCAAAAGAAGTAGAATTAACTATTGAGACACAAAAATTAATAGGTCTATTGCAAAACACTAATGAAATACATACCAAGCCACTGAACCTCTGAACTACAATCTGCTTTCTGTTACATTTGGTCAACTTTATAAAACCTTATGACATTTACATATATAGGAAGATGTATGCCAGAAGAACATGTTACTTTGTTTGGGAGCAACTAGGTGTGTATTTAAAGGAAATGTGCTTATTCTTAAGTGTAATATAATATTTCCTGTAATACTACGAAATCCTGCTACTAACTTTTTCTGTAAATACAACTTGTCTTATTTAACATGTATTATATGCAGTGACCCAATTTGACAGTGCAAGGCTTGAAGAAAGAGGTGTTAGATCTACAAATATATAGCATCACTACACTCCAGCAGAGTGGGAACACGCAGAAGCAACAAAGAAGGAACATTACATTTATTAGCAGCTATCTCCAACCAGATATTTTATTAAATGGGTGATAAGCTTTTTTTCTCTTACCTGACTGCTCAGGAATTTATTTAAAAAAAAAATTAAAAAATTAAAAAGCAACTTTTCTGGCAAAATACTGTAAGATTAGTTACTTCCCTACTTCAAAATATTTGTACAAAGTTTAAAGATTTCTACAGGTTTTTTTAATAAATATTTTTTGCTATTTGTTAGTAACTCATTTTTCTAGAGTCCGTGCCTGTAATTCTTTGGCTACGTTTTCAACAATCTAGTAAACCTCATTCTCAATGTTGCATTTAAATTAGAAAGAAACTGAAATTGATTATATGTAGTGCTCATTATCTCAAATCGTACAGTTAACACTACATTAAATTTCTCATGGTATGGTGATAAAAAAACCAAAGAAGATAGCCACAAGCTACTATAACAAGAGTTTCGCTTATTAGTGATTTTTTTCATCTGGATCTCAGGATTTTACTGTACAGCATTGAATTGGTTATAAAATTATCTCCTCTTAAGACAAGTACACTGTACAACACTGTGAAGTTACATAAACATAATGTATTTTCTATAATCATTTTCAAGAAAGATACAGTTTGCAGATAAAACATCGCCAAGAAATCACATCTATAGGACAAACTATTTTGCAGTTACATTTTGCCCCACTTCAAAATGGAATATACTGACATTTGAAGAAGTGTTTTAGAACATCTGGGACTTAAACTGAAGCCCTCCTTCAACAAAATATTTTCTTTTCCAACTGTTAACAGAGTAATGGTAATAATAGTGAGCTAAATCCACTTGTTGGCCATTCACTGTTTCAGAATTTCACCTAAGAATTTTAGTGATCCAACTATACCCTCTGAGTTCATCTTCTGCCAAAGAGACTCAACACTCCACAACTCAAAGGCCATCTCCTGGCATTATTTTACTAGGAAAGATGATCCATTTCAATGGTCTGGGAGAGGTGGATTGTTATTTTTAAAGCTCCAGACCTCTTTTTCTCCAGTTCCTAAGGACCGTGGCAGCATGACTTGTTCTCTTTGTTAGAATAATTTTCTCCTCCATTTATGCCTCAGATTTGTAGAAGAGAAGTGGTTTCTAAACAGAAATATATGTTAACATATGTCATTATAACTTCTATAAGATAACAATTGGGTAAAATCAATCATAGGGATATTTCTTCATATAGTGTGTGGAGTAAAATCCTGTGCTCCTACAAATTTTCCCTCAAAAAAAAAAAAAAAGCAGCTTTTAATGGAGGTAAACAATTTATTATGAAATCCAAAAAAGGGTACCTCATATTTTTGATAGCTGTAAATATAGACTTAATGATAACCATTTTAGTTCAGAGAGATCTTCTCTCATGACATATATCTTTCTATTTATACTGGATGGGAAAATATTCTGCATTAACTATAAGCAGCATGTGGAATGAATAGCTCTTGAAGAAACCATTTCTCTCATTTCCACGTAAAGCATATTTTAGCAGACAAAATTGGGGGAAAAAAATGATAATGATTTGTTTCTCAAATTCTATATCAAAGAAAGTCAAGAGATTGTCAGCTATATGTAACCATCTCATCAGCTCCAGATACTTACAACTGAGCTGCTCAGGCATCAATATTCATCTCCTGTGGTAGCAGAAGGTAATGATTTATATTTCCATGTTAATTGAGGTCTGCACTTCACTAGTGCAACATTTTGTGCTCCTAAGAATTTATCTCCAGCACCTGACCTGCATTAGCACTGACGGAGAGCAGCCAAGCTAGCAATACCTCAACTGGATGCACATTCATCAGGTTTTCCAGTATGAATACATATTGCTTATCTGCCAAAATGAGCATATCGTCTTTTAGCAGTTAGAGAGCTACCAGGCCTGCAGATCAGCAATACATCAGATCAGCAAGACACATGTCATGAAATCAGTACCTTCAGGCTTGCTTTAAAGAAGATTCCTCCATGTATAATAAGTAATGAATAGCTTGTAGCATAGGTTTATAATTATAAGCCAGTTGAAACAGACTTGGATCCTATTGCAAAATTATTGTTAATTCTCCAAGTTACAAGTCCTGAGATTCAATTTCCAACCTAATAGTCTCTCTTTGACCCATCCTCCTTTGCCAGTTACAGGGATTCTCCCTTAAGGTAAACAAACTGAGAAAAATATTTGGGATGGATTAACTGAAAGAAAACAAGTATTGTCTCTTACAAAGATGATGTAGCCCAGAGAAAGACAACGTAATAATGACTGTTACAAACAACTCAGCTCTGGACTTTATGGTGTTGCTCCTTCTTATGCACACATGATTTTGTCTATCAGTGTCAGAAGAAATCCTGAACAATGTAGAATTATAAAAATATAAACTGTGCTGCCCAGGAGCCACTACAGTCTCTGCATGGTGCCCTTCTTCAAAATAATCTGCTTCATTAAAGAGGACAAAAGCTGTGTAACCTTCATAGAAGGTTTCTTGGGGTTTTTTTGTTGTGTTGTTTTATTTTTTTTTCACAGCCTTTGGCTTCCTCCTATTACTGCCAAGAATAGGCATCCTTTTGTTAATCCTGATTACATTCTGCTTTGAGCACTTACAGTCTGCCTATACACTAATGAATATCTTTGTATTTCCTGACCAAAACTCTTATATGGTCCTTATCTGTGAAGCATCCTCAGTTTGGAATATTAGAGCAGAGAGATACAAGTATGATTACAGACAGAGAAGAATATGAGAGAATAAGAAAAATCGCTAAAGTACTTCTGGGTGCCTCCCAGAAGAAAAAGATTATTTATATGAATGCAAATAACTTTTCCTAGCTTATTTGAAACTCTGCCTGCAAATATTTAGCAGTAAATGGAATAGAGGAACTCTATAATAGCATACACACACACAAGAAAATATAAATAGCTAAATGGGAGTGCTGTCCATCTGAGGTCCTAAAAGATTTCATTCATATAAAAAATCTGAAAGAACAAGCTCTTTATTGCTAAGATATAGTTAGCTTCTACATGGCCTGTCATTCCAAGTGTTTCTTATCCACTAACAGACATCTCCAACAAGATGGCTCAAAATTTCATTCATTCACATGGGTCTTTCAACACAGAAGAGATATTACACAAACGACCAACATTAGAATAACTGATTTCCCCCACTGCCTCCCAAGGATATCAAATCTAAACATGATAAAAAGCAGTGAGAATACTACATAGGACTTCAAATCCATACAGAAAAATGTCATTCAGAACTGGAGCTTACTCTAAATTATTTGGCATTGACATGCTCTCCCACAGTTTTGTTTCTGTCTTGCTTTCCTGATAAGTGAAAAACCAAACATGAGACAATTTCTGAGAAAAGTCCAAATTTATATACAGCATCTCAGCTGTTGCAATTTTGGTTTTAAATTCAAAATTTTCAAGTTCACCTCACAATCTCTGAATTTAATCCTCAACTTGTAAATGCTCAGGCATCCCCAGTACTCACAGTTAATGAAAATATTACTACTTTTCAACACACCCTCAACTTATCAAACTGCAGACACTGCATCCACATGACTTTATTTAATGTTCTCCTTGTAGCAGATTCCCAGAAAAGGCCACATTATGCATTACTTCTATTAATTTGTGCTGAAAGTTTCTCTCCAGTTCTTACTCAGCTGTACTTAAAAGAACTGATGAACTTATGATACTCCCTGAATCTTTTCCACATGTGAACTTCATCTACAGGTTGTATATTCTGTCATTTCTGTTGGAATTACATAATTCTGCCTTCCCTTTGTACTCTACCTTTCCTTTAATTCACCTGTACTCTTCCTGGGACGAAGCCATGAAGTTAGAGAGACATGGGAGGTGATTTCATTGCTTCACATTTAATTATAGTTTGCTAAATCAATGCTTTCTTTACACTAAAACAATTTTTCTCATTACCACAGTGTTATTTAATATACTTCTCAACTCCAGAGAAAAGGAGGACATAAAACATAACAACTCTAAGACTTCAAATAGAAGCTATTGGGATATTGAATAGTCTCAGGTGAAAGATGGGCAGGTTTCTGGTAGGGGATGGTAGACCTAAGGCTAAGCATTCCTGACATCTTCAACACTTGGGTCTTGGTTCATTATCACATTTTGTATGTTATTCTGATTAGAGCAAGTGTGCTGTCCTATCTGTAAGTACAGTTTGATAGACTAGGTTTAATTCTACTGCTTGCTGCTCAGTACAGATTTAATCTAATTACAAACTCAAGTTTACCACCATCAAGAATCTCTCCTTTGCGCTGATCTCAGTGCTAACAAGGAAAACTATTTAACACAGGATAAAAGCTCTTTTGCATCATCTTGGAAACTTTGAAGGCAATGTAAACACTTCCACAGAAATTTAATAATGAGTATATACCTAGTCAGATATATCTGGGATCACTCTCTCCATGTCCTTGCTTAGAATTTCCACAGGGTGTATGTAACCAGTAGAGTCACCAGTAACAGAGAAATAACTACTTCCAACCAAGACACAGAGCAATCAAAGTCGGGGACTGTTTCTCACACTGTGCTGCTTGATGCAATAGATCACAAAAGAGACAGAAATATCTATACAATGTATTACCTGCTACATGATCTTATTTGGTATTCTTGTATTCATGATTTGCATCATTTGAGACAGACAGTCTCTTTACAGTGTCAGGCTCCTAAATGAAAGTTCTGTCATTACTGTGCTTTGAGTCTTTATGTAGATACTGCCTATGGGACACAGTGGTAGCTCTTCTTTGCTGCTAAGAGTAAAGTGATTTAAACACCAATGATCAGTGTTGCAAGAAAGGCCTCTGCTCCAAAGCCCTTGGTTTTGAGATCGGTAGTCATCCGTGGAATGACTGAATTTTCAGTCACTCACGCATGTAATGTTTCAACAGTCCCAATACAATAACCTTAGCCTGGTCTGCTGCATAACACTGAGCAAAAGAATTTGTTCAATATTTTTTTTTTCAATCAGGAATATAACATCAGCAGAGTTTCATTCCTGTTAAGGTTCTGAAACACAAAAGATAGAAAAATAGAGAATTCTTTTCATTCAGATTTCCTAATAGGCAACGATATTTTACCAGTTTCTATGGTACTATCACCATGGCAGCTAGCCATTTTAATCACAGACATTAGAAGACATTTCTGATAACATCACAGCACTAGCTTAGAAATATATTACATCTCCTGGCCATATGCAGCAGTAACAACTTTGTAAATTTCCACAACATAGGTCACTAATGGCACCAGCAGACATCAGGATTAGAAATGTGATACTTCAAGCATCTAATTAAGAACAAGTTCTCAGTGTTCCTTACTCTAATTCTAAAAACAATAGTGGAAACACAACCATTGCAATAAAAGCAAGCATCAAGAATCTTTCACAGCTTGCTCAGTTTCTACATAGGTTCTGCCCCTTCTCTGATTAACTAGTCAATGCATATGATTACTCAGGTGATTCTAAGAGAATGTGTAAGTGAAAAAAAAAATCGCCTTAGAGTACTAAGTATCTGTGAAACACTGACAGATAAAAATTACTACTTTACCCTTGTATTAAAACCCCTCATAATTGGTTCTCTGTATGGGTTAAATTGTATTGAAGCATCGCATGCAAGATTGAAATAATGATCAGAGAGCATAACTCATGTGCTCTGATTAAATTTTCAACATACAATGTGAAACATGCTAAAATTACTAAAAGTACAAAAGTAGTTGCAGATATGCTCATTAAAAAAAACATTGAAGTATTCAAAGATACTTTCAGCAATAGCAATCCTCCATTTCTTCTATAAGTTACACAGGAAACCATATTTTCAAACTATCATACAGCAAATTAATTCTCTTGCCCTGAGAACTCTGATCTTTTTTTTTCAAAGTACAGTGTATTTCAAAAGGCTGAGAGGCTCTAAAATGGTAAATGAATTTGTAAAACATTTTAAGAAAAGTTAGTAAGCAAGGTCAACAATTTCTCTATTTCAAGCCTAAAGCTCTTTCAGAGTGCTATCCAAAAATGATTAAACAAAATAAGTCCAGATAAGATCAATAAAATTCTGAAGTAAAACACTACAGCAAAGCACTATGACTAAAAATCAGTGGTATAATCATATCCTAAGAGATAGTATTGACCTCAAATAGAAGCACAACAAAAATCTGACATAAAGTGAGAATGAGATTTTAAATACATTGTAATTAACTTTGCCTCTTCATACTTAAAACCAGATATACTTATCACAGAAGCAGTTAAGCCAGGAGAATAATATAAAAACAGAAATGCAAGTCAAGTCTTTCATAGCCCCGTGCTTGTTAAGAATCATAGAATCATTACAGTTGGAAAAGACCTTTAAGATCAATTCAAACCACAAACCCCCCACTGCTGAGCCCAGCACTAAACTAAACCATACCCCTCAGCATCTCATCTACACATCTTTTAAATATCTCCAGGAATGGTGAGTCCACCACCTCCCTGGGCAGCCTGTTCCAATGCTTAACCACCCTCTTGGTGAAAAAGTTCTTCCTCATCACCAATCTGAGCCTCACCTGGTGCAACTTCAGCCCATTTCCTCTTGTCCCACCATTCACTACTGGAGAGAAGAGACTGACCCCCGCCTCACTACAATGTCCTTTCAGGTAGTTATTGACGGTGATCATGTTTCTCTCAGACTCCTCTTCTCTAGGCTAAACATCCCCACCTCCCTCAGCTGCTCCTCGTCAGACTTGTTCTCCAGACCCTTCACCAGCTTCTTTACCTGTCTCTGGACATGCTCCAGCACCTCAACGTCCTTCTTCTATGGAGGGGCCTAACACTGAACACAGTATTTGAGGTCCAACTTAATTTTTTTCTCCCTTGGGTCAGCAGTTGGGGAAGTATATAGCTAAACAAAAAGACTAGATGGTGAAATATTAATATTGCTGGATCTACATGTATATACTAATTAATCAGCCTTCAAAATAAAACCAAATAATTACTATCAAAGATTTGAGGATGGATCTGTCATCTTATCTGGGCACACTCAACTTTCTCAGTTTGGTGTCCCGCTTTGTCTTAAGAAACCAACAAGAAATACAGGAAAATTCAATGTAACACCTATGCAACATTTATAATTGCACTAGAACTTCTACTCTTCTTAACTTCTATTTTTACTCTTGCTGAAGTCTACACTGCTGAATTTTCAGACTGTCTAAGCAGCCAGGTTAATCTCCTGTTTGTTTGTTTTTTCATTACAGCAACACCAATTAATTTGTTCCATAGGTCCAGATACCATCTAGCTCTGGTTTGATCTAAAGATCTATTAATGCATTTGCATGGCTGGGCAGTCCATATCAACTTTAAGTGAACCTACAGACTACAAAATCTTCAACAACAATGAAGAACTCTACTTATTTCAGCCCTCAATTTAATAACAGCTGCACTTGATATTTTCAGGGGTTGTCATTTCCTTAATTAAAAGTCTATGTTTAATTTTTTGCTTAATATAAGTCCCAAGATATTTTCTGAAATTCAAGTCAAAAGGAGATTCAGATTTCATGATGTTTTGGGGAATGCAGAATATATTAAATGGAAAGAGATTTCATTAAACTCTCCAAGATATGAAGTCTAAACCGTCCGGTGACAAATATTCTGCTACTTCCCTTAGCCCTCTCCCTCTTTTCAGTCCAACTTTCTCTCCAGCAACACGTGATTATATGGGAATGCCTTGCTAGTGTTGTTCTCCTCCTATTAAGACTATAAAAGTTGCAATGTCTAAAGGCGATAATAAGTTAAATAACAATGTGACAAAATGATACACATATTTTTAAAGTTCTTATGCGTCTATGCAGTAAATAATTAGGAAAATTAAAGTTTTTCCCCAAGTAACACAGGTAAGATATCAACAAACTCATACAAGACTCTACATGACATGAAAATATCACAGCGATATCATTTTAAACATAAAATTTGTAATTCAAAATTATATGTTCTACATATAGCACTTTGGCTAATTAAAACATAGATTCCTTAACTTTTTATTAAGGAACACAAAGGTCAGCTGTGGCAACAACCAGCACGATGGCTGCATTTGTAATATCTGAGTCAGTGTTGACACACCTGCATGTATACAGCTCTATAAAATTCCTCACCCAGAGACCCGTTTCAGTCTCTGGCCTTTTTGCTAAGTCTGCCAACATGACAGAGAGATGTGCCAGGGCTAACGAAAGATGCAGAGGTAGACCTATTACGAAAGGCCTTCTCCCCTGTCCACTCCAGGCTTACTTGGAGTCTGAACATCCAGACATTATCACCCTGATTTGTGTATGTATTGGTAAACCAAGACCAAAATCTTCTAGATTCCATTTGCAAAATCTAACTTTTCAGAAACAGATACATTATGATTAAGCAAATGATTGGTTATTTTTGCACTATACATATAAAAAATTATCAGTCTATTAGACCTGATCCCTACCCAGCCTCATAGTCTTAACAGTTATTAAATTGCACATAACATAAATTAAGTTGTCCTAAAGATGACAGAACTTCTTGAAAAACTAGAAACATAAAAACATAATGTCATGAAAGAGCGAGATTCGGAGAAACGTCATTTCTATTCCACGTCATACCATCATTTCTGCTGTGTGAGCATACATAGCCCACATTGGTTCTATACTCCATCCCACAATCGATGCTACAGCTTTATCAGAAGCATGCAAGCTTGTAACAGAGTATCACAGAGAAAGGCAGGCACGGATACTATATTCCAGATTGAAATAGGGAAACCAGCTCACCCCTGTGTGAGCCGCACATACACATCTGAACAAAATCTGGCCTTCATCCATAGAAGGGAGATCATTTAGTCAATTCACATCAACGGCAGAAAATGGAGCCACATCCAGTCTCAACAGCTATCACATATTTTAACAACAGATTATAAATTACAAAACAACACTTTTCCTACTAACAGCACTTTCAATTCCCAAAGTTTAATATACTTGGCTTTAAATCTGTGCCATAGCAACCTTTCTTAAAGTCAATGTCATCTGTAAGGACCGAGTTAAAATAAAATGTAGGGCAAATTTATCTGACATTAGTTTCCTTTGGATTTAGAGCTCAGAACACTGTGTGCCATCCTATATGTGATTTAAGTTTCATGTGTTACGTCCAGCAACATATTTTAAACCAGCCCAATGCAAAATACTTGCCCAGATCATCCATTTCAAGCATTTCTTTGAGATGCTGAAGGTCAAACAAAAAGTGTGAAAGCTTTCTTTCTGTTTACAGTAAATTTATATCTGTATGTTAGAATTGTAGCACTATTCAGGCCTAATGAAAGGAGTCTCAAGAATTTGTTAAAATATGACAGCGTTTGAAGGTACATCTAAGGGACAACAGAAGAGACCATTTCCTCTTGCAGTATGGAGCTAGGTATGCCCACGTAGCCATGAGTATCTCTGTGTGTGCATGACACTGACCAGCGATGAGGAACTACGGCAAAAGTAGTCAAAAAATGTATTCTTTTATTTTCAGCACTGGCTCACAAGGGGCTCTGCATATTTGCGTCAGATAGATACTTAACGAGCCTCCAGAAAGAGCTTAGAACAGATATATTCCTACAACCTCCAGGGTAAGCGTAGGGGTAGTGAGCTTTTTAAATTTAGATTATGTAAGGACGTGTGCTTCACTGCATTATGTTTTATATGCACATTATATCTCACTGCACTATATTGCACCCTGGGAACTCCAAACGATCCTTACACAGATCCTGACAAATTGCCTTTTATAATTCTTTCAGAAAGAGGATAAATATCATATGTGTGTCTAATATTTATAAGAATGAGGTCAATCCCCCCAACGTCCCGACAGGATCCGAGACCCACTGAAGGAGGTAACCACTTGCCCATACCGGCCTCTTGCCCGTGCAGCACCGGACCAGCTAGCCAGGGAACAGGCTCCTTTTATCAGATAAAGCCGCGAATGCAGGAGAGAAGCTCGGGCGAGAGTCTGCGATGCAGAAGCCCTTTCCGAAGCTCATCAACGGAGAGGGGGAGATGGGGCGGGGAGCAAAGCCGGCAGACCTGCCCGCATCCCCACGGAGACACGAGGCGGGCGGCTTTTCTGAAGGCCCGGCTTTGCCCTTTTACCGGCTACGGCCGCAGGCTTTGCCCTCCGGCTGTCCGCAGTCCNGCGCCTCCGCCGCGCCGGCCGGCCCCGCCGTGCTCCCGGTCACTGGAGAGGACGAGGGAGAAGCAGCTCTTACCTGCTGCCGCTGCTCCTCCCGCAAACCCTTACTAACCGAGCTCCATCTTCCTCCGGCCGGGGAGGAGGGAAGGGGGGCGGGGGGAGCCAACCCGGCGCTGCCGTCCCCCCCCAGCTGCCGCCTTCCCTCACCACTATCCCCCCGCCCGCGCAGCCCGGCGGAGCGGCCGCCTCTCGACCGCCTGCAGACTGCACCGGCAGACGGAAAGTGAGACCCACCTCCCGCCACCGCCTCCTTCCCATGAAGTCACCGGCCGCAGGGCCCTCCCCTCGGCTGCCCGCAGCGGACCGGGGAGCTGCGCTGCGCTCCGCCCCGCCCCGCGCTCGCCCCCGCGGCAGCGGGATGTGCCGTGCCGAGCTCCACCGGCTCGGCCTCGGTAGCCGCAGCCAGAACCAGGGATAGCCGGCAGCGGCAGTTACCGCATCCGGCCCATGGAGAGAGGCCGCGGCGGCACGGGCGCCTGTTCGCCTACGGTGATCCCACAGCGGGGACAGAGGATAGGAGCCGCTTGCTTTCTGTACCCAGCCCAGCTCTGGAAAGGACTGTTCCTATTTTGCCCTCTGCAAAGAGCATACGTTCCGCGACGTTACTGCTTTTCACGTGCCATCTGTTTTGATACTTCATGTTATTTGTTCAAGGACGACAACAGTAAAGTTTACTTCAGCCTACAGCATCTTCTCAAAACAACCTGGTTCCAGCTACTTCAGTATGCACACAGGTGTATTCTATCTCTAATTAAAACTACCACCACAGCAGTCTTTCATTTCCACTCTGCCAGTAACTAGAGCTGAAAATGAAATGGACTAAAGGAATATGCCTCTAGAAATGTGCCACTGCCTATGACATCATCAGAAAGAGGCAAGACCAAGAACTAGGCAAAATATGTGGGATAAAAGGTTAACAGGTACAAGAGTACCTTTTCAAGTAAAGCCTTCTTATCTAGAAAGACTGAGAATTCTCACCTGAAATCAGCCTTCTATAGATGGCATGTGATCAGTGACAGAGCAACACTAAATCTTCAGAGAGGCACTGAATGTAAGCAAAATGTCACAATGTGTTTTCCACCAACAGCACATCTGGAGAAGTACATCTCATGACATGTGACAACCGTTTTGCAGATATATATTTTCGTAATGTAAGGTTGGGAGCTTTGATGGTTAGGGAAGAAACAGAGCTCAGTCAGTTACATTCTAGTTCACTGCTATAACCATAACATCAGTTTACAATGCTGTTGAAACCTCCAAAAGACCATCACCTGACCTTTGAAAAAAAAAAAAATCCATTTTCAGCTAATGAGAAGGAAGGGAATGAAAGATTTCCCAGCTGCTTCATGTATAACTTTTTTGCTACTGGCTGTGCAATGAGATTTTGGCATATAAAGTGCAATAGGTAAAAGAACCACACAATAGGTAAAAGAAACACAACAGTTTTGTCCAATACTGTTTTATTTTTTGTCTCTCCCATCCTCTATTTCTCCTTGGAGAAATTCTTTATACTCATTACTTAGGTAAGCCAAGTTCTCTGCTGTGCTCTCCAGTTCCACTCAAAAACAGTCATGAGCAGAACAGTTCCTTGGTTTCTTCACCAATGCATTTGAGGGTGATAAAGAAGAATAAATTATGAAATGTATGGATAACACTCAAAAAGAACCATACTTTTTTTTTTTCTTTGATGCAGTTGTCTATACATATTGTCCTACAGCCTATTCCCTGACAGAATTTTATAAAAGACAGAACAGTTTGGCAGAGTTTTGCCTAAAGAGCTCTAGTCTATGAGGTGGCTACTCCAGAGCCTGAAGATACTCTAGAAGTAGTCACAGAAGCCATATAGACCCAGGGATCAAACCATGGTTTGATTAAAAGGCTCCAAGTTGGCTAAGTGGTGATGCAGTGTTAGAGATGCTTTTAGATGGCTGCTTCAAAAGAAAGGGCCAGTTCTTTTTGCTTCAGGCAAAGCCAGATAGAATCTTATCAAAAGTCTGAAAGGCTTAACTAAATAAAGGGTTCCTGGATCCATGCATGGAGAGGCTCTCCTATTGAAGCTTGAAGTTTTTCATTCTTCATTTGTTTCTTGACACTAGCAAAACCTTCTGTTATGCCACCATTATGGGAAAACAAACATGGTTCTAGTAGTCAAAGTCCCAGAGCAAGTGTGAAAATTTAGAGATGTTGGACCTAGGTGAAGTGTTTCCATTCTTTTGGGACATTGTGTTCTGCCTCCATGGAAGTGGTAGTATCTCTGATAATAGCAGATTCAAGAACCAAGATTCTTTAATCCAAAGAGACACAATGAAGACTGCAATCTCTCATTAGAACATCTCTCTCCTCTTTAAATTGGAAAGCAGGTATGTAGTAGTTTACAAAAATCAGGAACCCAGAGATCATAAAACCATTCAGAGAGACTTTTAGAGAAGTGAGGTACACATATGACTGACATTCCCTGCAAAACCTATTGTATATTTTCTGTGGCCATACATAGACACAAGTGGAAGAAAAGAAAGAAAAGAAGTATCTTTACTGATATTTTACACTGTGCATTAATCCTGGCAGTTGAGTGGCGGTCAGCATAATGTAGCTCCATAAGTAGACAGGTTCCTGTCATAGTGAAAACACTCTGTTTTCTCCCTGTCTGTTCTCATAAAGTATTGCCACTGTGTTGTCTCTCATCACTGTGCTGTCCACTTGTCTTTATGAGTTGGTAAAGACAGAAGCAGAATATGTATACATGTGTGGTAGTGATTCTATTGATCTCTTAATGCTGACAAAAATGTCACAGTGGAACATCATGAGTATGAACACTTTTAGATATTTGTTCAAAAAAAAGATGGACTTTGGCCTTCAGCTGCCCACTAAATATGCGAAGGAGTGCTATATTGATCCACTTAGCCTTTAAATTAGTTAAAATGCTATCATCATCTCAGGGAACGTGACCAAGAATGGTTTTGTACACTTCAGAAAAGTCTTCATAAACCTTGTCTTTGGAGATGGAGTGAAAGAAGGTGTTTGTTTAATTATCCTGAGCCACGGTTAAAGGAAGGTATAAGAGAAACGTAAGAACTGCTGCCCATAATCTGATAAAAAACAGAATCCTAAATAAGGTTGGTATGTCAGATTGATACCTTAAGAACTTTTCTGTAATCAGAAGGCAGATGGTGAAGGCTTTTGTTGAAATTGACAATAAAAAAACCCCCATACTGGACATATCATAACCTCATCAAGCATTCTAAGCATGTCTTGTGAACTGGATGTGTGGACATACCCATACAGAGGGTTGAAAGGCACAAAGCAGTCTTGTGGATCCGAGATAAATTTACTGAAACTAGATTCTACAGTCTCACCTTGCACATGCATTAAAAGCTACGCTGAAAGCTACTAGAAGTTAAATATAAATTTATAACAAAAACCTTCTCAGGGTAAAGAGACAGAGATGAAGCAAGCAGCTTTTTGTGATTAATAAATAAAAGGAAGAAAGCAAGAAGAAAGTTTGGCTTCCATCTTCCCTTTTCCATTCTATGTAGGGAGAAATACCAAAACTATCAGCCAAGAGATGGTGTCTCATGAAATATTTATACATATCAAAGGGAGTTTGTAAACTTATTACATTGAAAGACAATAAAGAAACATTCTGCATTCCAGCTGTGCAGGGTAACCTGTGCTCTTCAAGCAAATCAATGGTATTGTTAAAAATACAGAGTTTTATTTAAATTCCATCAAAAAGCCTGCTGTGGTAGTGATGGAGTGGAGGAGAAAATGCTGATACAGCTCTACAAAATGTGCCCTACTAAAATATACATAAAGTTGATTTGAGTCTGCGTGACTTTAGAAAGAGCACTGAACTTTCCAGGTAGATACTAAAACTGAACACTTGGCTAAACTGAAACAGATATAAGAGCAGGAGCCCTGTGGTTTGCTTAGTTGTATCTAAGAAAAATTCTGTGAGTACCGGACTTTGTAATTCAAAAATAAATGGTGAGGTATGAATGGCATAATTATAGTTTTTCAAGTTGGTAATAAAATACTACTAAAACATCAAATGTGCACAGATACAAACCATCCAGAGTAATGAAAAACCATTTCACTCTCTCATGGTAAATTTATAGCAGTTATAGATGTGAGCCTGAGAGTCACAAACATGCTGATAGGACTTGAGGTATACTTAAGTCACCATTAACACTTTGACTGCACCATTTGCAGACATACCCAAGTTAACTTTAATCAATATCCACACATTTTTACATAAATGCTATACTATATTTCTGAGGCCCTGGGCTTTGAAGAGCTAGTATATAGAATTACAATTTCTTCTAAAGAGATGTATGGAGTTTACACAGATATGCCATTTTGGTATAATATCCTCTAAAGCTCAGAAACCACATGTCTAGTTTCCATTAATGTTAAGGCAGTAGAGCTCCATTTTCTTTCACAGAAAATATATTTGGGTTGCATGTATAGTTTACTTTTAAGTTTCATTTTTGTTAGCATTATGGGATAGTTACATGAGTTTATAATTCAAGAAAGACATGTATTTACCATTGATCAAAATTACTGCTGAAGGTATTTTTATTACTCATTACAGTGATATGTGACATTGTATTTCTAATAGGCACACGCACACTAAAATAGTGGCAGTGCAGTAACTGAAGGAGCAATAGTGTAGAAGGAATAGCCTCTATCTAACAGCAAATTCTTGCTACAGAAATGTGTCAGCATTAATCATTGCAAGCCATTTGAGAAGATTTTGTATATTCCAATTCATAAACTTGGGTTTATTATGAAGTACAGTGCAGTCATAAAATAGTTGACAATTTATGAACCCTATATTATTCGTTTCTTCTAAGTTTCACTTTTTTCTTTATATAATATGTACTTTTATATATATATTCTGAACTGAAATATTACACGTACATATACATGCTAATGGCACTGGTTTTACATCCACCCCCCAAAGAAAACCCTAATTGAGGAACAAAAAAAAATAGTAATTTCTCAGGGATCCTGCTTACACTTACACAAAAATAAGTCTGGAGAACATTTGAATTAGGACTAAAATCACCAGTGTTTAGTTATTAGGAAAGTTCATTTTACTAATCTAATTCCAGATTCTCTTGCCTTGCTTTATACCCGCATTCAAGGCATAGTTGTTTTATCTTGGCTACATATATTTGGCACTCAAAATGCAAAGTTTCATTGAGGGGGCAAAATACTTGTTTTCCCTTGTAAGATGCCACTGAACAAGCCTGCAGGTTGCTTTTTCTCAGCAGGGCTTCTTTATAGTGCAGCGTTTTGATTTTCCACAGTACTGCAACAGTAACAGCAACCATATGTATTCAGACTGTATCTCTCGGAGTCCTGTAATTCCCATTTTATAAATGCAGCAATTACACAGAGTTAAACAATTTGAACGAGAGGAGATTCATTACCAGTCTGTGTAAAAAAGATATGGAATCTAAGTGCAGGTCTGCTCATGATTCTTAAGAAGCTTTTGGACAATGTCTTGAAAACATAAGTATTTAAGTGTAAACACGCAAATATCTGCCATAATCATTTCATGACCTCTAGGACATTCTGTTTGTACTGAGAGGCAAAAAGATCTGTCTCATTAGTGCAACTTGTCCAGAGTTTTAAAATATATCAGTGTGGAACATACTAACCATTACTTCATAGCCATTATAGACATCAGCTGCATAAATCAATCAAGTCTCCTTGCCCAGATCCCCAGCCTCTTTGGGGATTTCTCATCAGCTTCACAACCCCATTCAAATCCTTCTTTCCTTCTCTCCTAACAACTCTCATGCTTGTATCTTCCTATGGCACAAAGGTGGAAACCAACACACATTGTAGCCAGATAAAATACATATCACAATCTCTGATTTCAGTTCTACCACTCCCATATACTCTGAGCCTGCAACAAGTATCAGAGATTCCAGAAGGAATGTGAGCTGTGGATGGAAAGCTTATAGAAACTGAAGCTAAGCTTGCAGTTATACTCTCCAAAAGCCAAGAACATTAGGTTTTATCCTTCTGGACCCCTATTTTAAGAGTTGTGCATAAACAACTTGGGCAGATAAAACCCTAATACTTTCTCTCTCTTATACAGCAAATAAGCAGAAAAATCTCTTCCATAAGACTCCATAGAAGAGTGTCAGATTCTAGTGGGTTTGTTTGTTTGAGGTTTTGATTTTGATGGAGTGAGTGAGTTTTTCTAACACTCTGATGAAAAGATTCATAGAAGTATATACATTGTAGAAATATGTATGCTATCTATGACTGTTCAGAAGGGATAGGCAAGGGAGGAGAGGTGAAGGGGTAGCCCTCTATGTTAGGGAGTGTCTTGAGTATTTACAGGTCAATGATGGTGAGGATAGAGTCAAGTGTTTATAGATAAGAATCAAGGACAAGGACATAAGAGGGATGTCATGGTAGGAGACTGCTACAGACCTCCCAGCTAGTATGAGGAGGTAGATGAGATGTTCTTTAGGAAGCTCGGAAAAGTCTCTGGATTGCTGGCCCTCACTCTCATGAGGAACTTCAAATGTCTCCTTTCAGATGTCTCCTTAGAATACAACACAGGAGAGAGGAAACAGCCCAGGAGGTTCCTGCAGTGTGTGGCAGATAACTTCCTCATGCAGCTGGTGAGAGAGCCAACAAAAGAAGGTGCCTTGTTCACAAACACTATGTCCAGCAAAGAAGGTCTGGTGGGAGATATAACGGTCAGGGGCCATCTTGGCCATAGCGATCATAAAATGATTGAGTTCCTGATCCTCAGATAAGCAAAGAAAGGGGTCGGCAGAGCTGCTACCTTAGATTTAGGGGTGTGGGGAGGAAGATTTTGGCATGTTGAGAAGGAAGTCAGTTGTCACAGTCCCTTGAGAGACAGTCCTGAAGGACACACTAAGATTTCAAGAAGGAAATCTTAGAGGTGGAGTATCAAGCTGTCCCTGTGTTCAAGATGGTCAGTTGGTGGGGCAGAAGACCTTCTTGGCTGAATGGGGAGCTTCTGTGGGAGCTCAGGAGAAAAAAGAGAATTTCTGATCTTTGGAAAAAAGGTCAGACAGCCTAAGAGGACTAGAAAGATCTTGTGAGGTCACGTAGGGAGAAAACTAGAAGGGCCAAGGCTCAACTAGAATTTAAGCTGGCCACTACCGTAAAAGACAATAAGAACAGTTTCTACAAATATATCAGCAACAAAAGAAAGGTTAAAGACAAACTTTGTCCTTTTATGGATGAAGGCAGAGACAAAGGAGGAGGAAAAGTCTGGGGTATTTAATGCCTTCTTTGCCTCAGTCTTCAATAGTAAAACCAGTTTGTTTGTAAAAACAAACTCCCAAGCCTATGACATCCCTGTCATTTGAACGATATGAAGAGCTACTGATAGATTACTGAATAAAAGAAGGTTCTAGATTAAATTTCCTAATGAACTCCCACCATACATTAAATCTATTGATGCTTTCTGTTAACTTTCACTAGTATCTCTTCATTTCTGTTATGTGCAGAAGGCGGCACAGTACTGTCTCACGGCTGGTCACAGAGATCTAGCCCAAAAAACATACTTGCATATTTTGATGGAAAAGAGCTATTTTGTAGAAAATGATGAAAACTCTAAATTCATATAATTTAGTGGACAAAAATCAGCTTAAATGAAAATCTGATGAGTCTAAATTTGAGAAAGAATCCCTGTGCAGCATATATTGTATATATATCTCCTTACTTAATTTGATGTTTTCTTCATCCATCATACTTTTTCTGTCAGTCTATCCACATTTCTACACCTCTTTGATTTCAGGAAGTTCCTTAGAGGAACACAGACATCCCACAGGTAACAAGAAGATATATAGATAGATATACATCTATATATATATATATGCCAAAACAAATCATGGAATGATTGAATAATCAAGCTTCATCGTTCTATGTTAGCTATATCACTTTTATAAAACAACTTCTACTCCTTGTCTTTTGTATTTAATATGTTGAAGCATCCACTTTAAATTCCCAGTTCAGAAAATATGGAAACTGAGGCAAAGACTTTAAAGACAGGTTACATACCACAATTTAAATTACAGACAACAGAAATGTAAATTTTATTCCTTCTAACAAATGTCACGTAGAAAAAAACTTAATTAAGACTGATCTCAAATATAAATGATAAGCACACCTTTCAATGTTTTTATTATTGCTAATTATCAGATGCAAGGTTCATCTTAGAGATAAATGGACCGATAACATTGACTTGCATATTGAATACAAATCAAGTGAGACATTTATGTTTATAGATCAATAGGAAGTTTTTCAGAAACTCTGTCTAGTAAAGTAACCAAAGACGGTCAATCATCTCTAAAAAGAAAAACTCCTCTGAGTTATCTTTTAAGATTGCTACGTAAGCAACAGACTTTAATGATGGTAGCTCTAGCACCTGCAAGAGTTTCTAATGAAAAGCTTCTTTTTATTATTCTATTTGGACAAAGTAATTCAACATACAGTATCCATAGAAAAAGATTTCCTCAAAGGCCTAGGAAAAATCTGCTTTAACTCTGGATATAAGTGAAATGTAAAATAAATGAACTCCCCCCACACACACACACACAAAGGGCAGTTGAAAAGGAAAGCACAGATTTGACTTATGAATACTTCAGTAGATGTAACTTGCACTAGAAATAGGAGAAATAACTTTTTTCTTTTTTTTACTGTTTTTAAGGACTTGTAGGCAATCGTACTTATAATTAAGGTTCCTGTGAGTCGTTGCCTCCCCGCCTTATATTTACACAGATCAAATCATCAGCACTTTTGCCTCTGAATCCTAGCTTGAAGCACATACATTGCAGGCCAGGGCAGAACAGGGGCAGGAGAAGAAATCAGGCTGGTTACCTTCTCCTCCTGACCTATGAGACTGAGACCCAGAAGAGGTTAGCTATTTCCTAATTAATTTGATTTTTAAAGCTGTTCTTCTTGTTAAGTGTTATTAAAATCAGCAATGTTTTTTGCCTGCCAGTTGCTTTTATCACTTCTTAACTCTGGAAATATCTGGCTCAACAACAAAATATTTTTGTACCAAGTCATCTGGGAAGTTTATTTCTCCTGTCATTACATCAGATTATTATTTTACAGTTACAGCCAGATTGTTATCAGCCTTCAGAGACTTAAAAAATAATACAATATGGTTCCTGGCACTCTCAAGCAGACTGAGAAATGCCACCTACACACTTTTTTTTTTTTTTTTTTTTTTTTACACAACAAGCAAGAAAATTTGTCTACAGATGTTTTGGAGTTGATTCTGCAGTAAAATCTGGCACAGAACAGAATCACTAATGCATTATGGCATGACACCTCTGTACTGAAACTTACAGCAAATCTGCAATGCTCTTGCAGCTTACTAGAGAGAAATAAGATCACTTTAAATATCCGAGTCAGATATTTAAATATCTGACTCAGAATGCTTCACCAATACATGACTTCAGCTGCACTTTACTAACAAAATGCTCTTAGTATTAACAAGGTTAGGCATTATAGAATATTGCAAAGGTATATCCTGATGATGAAATGTCTAGACCTCTAAGAACAGTGTTACTGATATAGTCGCACATGCTTCACTGATATCAATTTACAGAGCTGTGAAGAGAAGCAAAATATCCCACTTCTAAATAACCCTCCCAGTATGTACAGAGAGTCTAGAAGTTGGCTGTGACAAAAGTGACATAACTTTCAATTTTCTTTTTTTTTAAATCAACTTGAATGGCTAAAGAGTCAGCATTGTTATACCTAAGGGACACAGTAAGCATTCCTGATTTATAAATACTCAAGGTTCCTAGAGGGAAAGTTTTACATTTCAACAGTAATTGTACTTCTGGATGACATTTGAGAAGCTGGCTGATGAGCTGAGTAAATGTTTTTTAAAAAAATGCCAAGGCAAACTTTTCATACCCATGGGATCTCAATAAACACAAAAGTCTTCCAACACAAAATTTAGAACGTGTAAAAGAAGCAAATTGCCTATGCCAATGATAGTGCATTCTTCCCCTGCTCCAGTGCAAGGTCCCTCCCATGGGATGCAGTCCTTAGTGAATATCTCTGGCATGGGTTCTTCCCAGCAGTTACAGCTTCTGCAGATCAGGATCCCTCCCTCAGGACATGGCCTCTTCTGGGCATAATTTTAATGAACTTCTTTGGCATGGGTTCTTCCCCACAGTTACAGCCTCTGTGAATGTTGGGTCCCTCCCTCCAGACACGGCCTCCTTCCTCAGGCCATAGTCACTGCCCCTGGTGTGAGGTCTTTAACGAAATGCAAACAAACCTCTGCTTCACCAGTCCTCTCTGCAGGATGCAGGGGAGTCTCTGCTCTAGCACACCTCCTCTTCTCTTTCTTTACTGACCTTGGAGTCCTCATGGTTGCTTCTTTCTTCCTACTCCTTGCACCACCAACAGCTCGAAAAAGAAAGTGGCACAGGAGAACGAAGAAACAGGAAAAAGCCTCCTTCTCTGGCTTCTTCTTAAAAAGTGGTTGTGGAGGTGTTTAATTTGATCAGCCCTAGAAGTGGGTCTGGCTTAGAGCTGGGAGTTCTGAGCAACTTCTTACAGAAGCCATCTTTACAGCCCTGTCTCCCCCTTACCAGAAACAACTTCATGTCAAACTATAACATTCGTAAGAATTAAAAAGTGTGAGAGACATTCTCCTCAGTTTGCAGGAACCTTTGAAATAGCAAACAAAACATTAACTTTCAAAGGTAGTGGTGATGTAAAATATTTTACTACTGAAAGATAAGTTTTCTTTTGGATTACTGTGTTCTGCCTGAGAATGCCAAGAGCAGAAGCTGAAGAAACATGTAAAGACAGGGAAAGACTTTATCTTGTAGTATCTTCTTACTAACTACATAAGGGTGAGGAAAGTTGTGGGCTTCTATTAATATACTCCCAATGGAAATCTGAAGGGACAGGATTGAAACTACATTTCCCCCTCTCAGTGCATCAACTGCCACTTGAACTCAAATTCACAACACATATGAAACCAAGAGGTTAAAACAAAGGCTGGACAGCTAGACAGCTCTGAAATTCTTAACATTAACTAATGACATTAGGTACTTAATTTTCACCAAAGCTTACATAGAAAGAAAATTAAGGAATATTTTCTTGTATTGGCTCATAACAGAAGTGATTTTACTCATCCATACAAGAAAACCACTATGAACTGTTAAAAGACTACTTATGGCTATTCCTGCCACACCAAAGTTTAGTGTCTAATAAAAGGTGCTGCTTTCTCTATGAAAAAAACTTTTTTAAAAAGACATAAGTTTTCATTACCGAGATTTCTTCAAACATCAGTCTTTAGTCATAAGAGCTAGAAGTTTGATCAATCTTCAGTTGGTTTAGTTAAGATTAATAAACTCAGTTCACATATTCAATTGTAAAAAGTGGAAGATGAATCTGGACAGTCCATTATTACAGTATTTTTTTTAATTCTTATATGAGCTAAACACAATCCTGCTAAAATTCCTACATCAGTGTTCGAATTTGCAACAAAGCAATTCCTGAGCATGGCTGTAAGACTAACTTAATGGTCCAAAGACTGTTTCAGGCTTGAAGCTGAAATTATACATCAGTCACACTGAATTAGCAGTTGTCATAGGGATGTTGGAGACCATTATTCCCTGTGTGCACATGTAACTCCTACTAGCATTGATGGGGTTACCAAACACATTGAGAGGAAAGCCAGCCCCATTATGTGAACATTGTTGCAAAAGATTAACTGATTTCTCATGCTAGATAGATGGAATGGAAGTTTTCAACACTGATGCATTGAAGAATATAAGAACACACGCTGCTATTAAATGAATGCAATGCACAGAAAAGGATTGAAGGGCTGCCTTTGTGGACAAGGGGCTAAAAAAAAAAATCAATACCATAACCTAGGAATCGTATTCTTCAGAGTTTGTCCAACCTACAGGTCTGAGAATGAGGCTACGTGGACTTTATCCAGGTTTCTGCCATGAATGCGTGCATGATTAACCACACACACAACTTCATCTTTTCAGGGAACATAAATGCCATCTAATACTGGAGCCACCTAATGCAGGTGTCCAAACTAGAAGCCTGTACTACTCATAGAGTCAACAAAGCCTTCAGAGTACTCACAAACTACAACTCTACCACTCTCCATTTAATATTAAAGAAGCCCAGACTGCTGCTGCAGATGCTTAAAAATAAATTGTTACATCTCTACTAGCAGTAACAGACTATTTTTTCAAATCTACAGGAGGAAAAAACATTGAGGAATTACCAAATAAAAAACCATAAATACTTCACATTTGAGAAATGGCACAACAGCACAGATGTCAAGGCTAACCAGAGTCACCCATTCCATAGAATAAAACTGAAAATGAAAGAATTGGAAAATTACTACCTGAATAGGTATAGCCCCACCACATTCTATAGCAAAGATGTAAGCAAGGTCATAAGCTTAAGAAGTCCGAAGAACCAAATGCCAGAATACATACATATACACTCTTCCTTCCTTGATGATCTACCACATATCCATCTCCACAGCCACATTTAAGTGCCAGAACATGACTGCTTAGAAGCACTGCAGTCACATGGTGGGGCACAAGAACCTAAGAATTCCAGAACATTGTGTGACAAGTAGGCCAGTGGAGCAAGGAAAAGGATGGCATTTCTGAAAGACCCTTCTAAGGAACAGCTGAAGAATATCACAGAAAATCTGTCCTGTGCAGGTTTGTTACAACTCTAGTGAATGTACATTCCACGGCTATGCCATACTGCAATCCCCTGTCACATGAACAGTAGTGATTTTTACAGTAACTATAAAAGTGAGAGGATAGAAAAAAAACCTCAAACCTAATTTAAATTAAATTTTCCCTACTAAGTAATTTTGTCTTATCTTGTCATAAGGGAGAAAAATAGGAAAAATGCAGCCCTCAAAAAAGCCTACTCTGGTCAGGCTCTTTTGTGAGCTTAAATTCCCTTTCCTCTAGCTAAGACTAGACAAGTGATACCACCTCTGACTTTTCTTTAACAATTGCTTGTTTGCCCTTCTGGATTTCTATTGCCTACCAATGGAGTAGAAATTTTGCTAAACAATAAGAGATGTGATATTGACTTGATGAGATTTAATTTTCACTGTCAGTCATGAAAGCTTTTTTTCCCATTCAAATGGGCAGTTGTATTTGTATCATTAAATGCTTGAACTGCATGTTAATCTTGAGGAACACACCACTAGTGAGTATCATGAATGACCAGATAAGATACGCATTGTGTTATCCTACTTTTAAAGCAGTTATTAATTTCACCATACATTATGGACTTTGTATATGTATTAATTTAATAGGACTACAATCCACTTTTCGATACAGCATTTAGCTATCTGAAAAGGGGCACTAATAGTACTTCTTTTTCCTGCATTCATGATATTGCCGCAAAATAAGGAGTGGAGTGGTTTTCAAAAAGTATATAAGAGAAGGAAAGTGCTCTAAATAACATTTGTTTTCTTTGGTTAAGAGCTCGTTCATATAAATGCATACAATAAAAAGTAAAAGCACATAAATAGCTGATGAGAGACAAAAAAAAAATCTATGTTAAGATACAATATTTTTGACTTGTATGAAGAATTTTAATCCATAGGAACTTTGAGGGAGAAAATCCTTGAGATTAAATATGCAATAATTTTCCAGGGGGGTTCTATTCTCCTGTTGCCTCCTGGAAAAAGCACCAGAGCAAAGTTTTCCATATCCATAGAGGGAAAATCAAGTTCTTTATGAAGCAAAATGATCAGGAATCGATCCCCTGCTGCAACAGTGGATTTGCTCTTCTTTGCATTAGTCTAAGAAATTATAGTAACCCAGAAAGTGAAAAAAGTTGTACATAAAGCTTGTTTTTTAATTAATAGCACAAGGGTTGTGCACACTGCAGAGCACTACAAGTTTCAATATCAATCGATAAAGGTAAGATGCTGCTTCCTTTACATCCCACCTCCCTCCCACCACCTCCTTCAAAAGGCAATTAAATGAAGCAACTGAAAACCACAAAAAAAGGACTTTTTCTCTAATTAAGAGATACTATAAAACCGCTATTCAGAGTTAATTGTGACTAAATTCATCTTTACCTTCATTTTTTGGTTTTAATAGTTCATCTAGTCTGATATAATGAGGACCTAACCAAGTTTACAATCCTACTATGATAACTGAAGTGTTAACACACATGAGACTACTTCCAAAAGATGTATTTACTAAATACAATCGTTTAGGCATTAAAAGAGAGAACTTAAGCCTGGGATTCAAAATCTGAGTATCTTCAAGCAAATTATTCTTCATGATTTCAGATTTTACTATACCTCAGCTGACAAGTCAATGAGTAGATTTATGAAAGCTTGATAATTAACCAGAATGAGAAACCAAAACACATCCAACCCAAACTAGCTTACTAGGGCCACATAATCTTAGCTGTTTAACATCAGTGCCAGCTTGATGAATCTCTGTGGACAACAGTTCAGTCATAATCATGACCATTATCACTTTTATTGAAATCAGTGAGTTAGGTTTGTCAAATCAAAATCAGACCACACTATGGTAACTACAGATGCAGTAAAAATAGATCAAATTTTCAATATTCAGTTCCTTATTAGCGACTCACAGAAGAGACCAGGTAGTATTTGATAAACAATTTGGCTATGTTGAACGAACAGGCTATGCACAGATATTTTCCCAATTCTGTGTTTGTATTTTAAGCAGGGCAAGCTGCAAACCCAAGAACCAGAGAAAGCTTTATCTATAAATCCAGTTATAAAATACACACCATTGTTGAAAGGTTAGATTTTGTGATCAATAAACAATTGTCAACATTTTTCTTGAAAAAAACCCAACAAAATTAACCAAATAAACAAATCTGCAATTGCCAAAGCAGCCAAAAGGAACAAATAACTAGTATTGTCCTTATTGAAGCATTAATGCTCTAATTTTAGTAACAGTGAAGTATTTCAAGTTTAGCTCTCTTTGGATATGTCTGCATTTAGTTAAATTGGGTATGTCTCATAAGAAAACATTTTCAAAGTGAAGAACACTGTATGTGTTCTTTATCTAATCTGGTGTCTTGTGCCACATACAGCTGTTACCTAGAACAAGAATACTTGTACCTTTAGCAGGATGAGGAACAAAAGAATAGTGGGACTTTTTTTTCTGGTTCCTTTCATCTTTTTCTTCTTCACAGTTTGACAGACAACAGTGGATCAACTTGGCTTATTTCCTGAATTACAGATGAAGAGCCTCTGTTGTCACTTGTTTTGCTGCTTTGTTTCCTTTTGTCACATTGAGCTTAAATAACCAGACTACAAAAAAACAATCTCTAAAAAGAACCTGGAGAAGTTTATTACTTCCCTGCTGCCCAGAAAGGCAGTGGCATGAGAGCTATCATTAGGCAATGCACAATCTGATGCTTTGGGCACTTTGTCTTTTTGTCCTGTTATAGGCTGTTGGAAGGGTCCCAATCCAAATTCCCAATCAATTCTTTCCCCAATATAGAATAGAAAAGAAGATCTAAAAAAATATATATCCCAGATATATGAAAAAAAAAAAAAAGACAAACAAGCAGCATAGTACTAACAGGCAGTTAATACCAGATGATGTAGTCCCTGACAGCTGCTTGACTACAATTCTACGCTTTACCAAACAACACCTTCCCCTTGAACTCAGCACAGGGCCATTACTTTCCCCCAGAGAGGAAAGGAAGAACTTAAGGAGGAAGTTCTTTACATCAGAAGATACTTTTTTTTTTTTTCCCAAAAAACAGGTGACATGCATTCTCAAACCACAAAAGGGCAGGATGCTTTCTAATGCAGTCTTTAATGTTAACTTTTCAGCCTCGAGTAAAGCCAACTGCTTATCTATCTGGTTCCCTGCCTGAGTTCAGAAGCTGGGCAGTGTTGTGGTTTTGCCCAGCCAGCAATGAAGCACCATGACAGTCTCTCTCTCAGTGCCCCTCATCCACTCCCACCCTCGTTAGAATGAAGAAGGCCCCAGCGAGCTGAGAGGAAAAAAAAGATAACCAAGGATAATGGGGATTGAGACAAGGGCAGAGAGGACTCACTGCCAATTCCAGGCAAAACAGACTCCAGTACTCAACTTAGAGAGAAAAGTAAGGAAAGTTTATTCTAGTACCTACAAGAAACAGAACAGCACACAAAGCAAAAGTGGGGCAGGATGATGAGGAAAATACAACCAGAACTTTAAGATCTCCCTCCCTCATCCCTCCTTTCTTCTCAGGCTCAACTCACTGCTCCCAATATCTCTACCTTCTTCTCCCTCAATAGCAAGGAGGAGTAGGGAATGAGGGATGTGGTCAATCTCTCACAGATGGTCTCTGACACTTCTTTCTTCTCAGAGGAGGATGACTCCTTGCATTCTTCTGCTCCAACGTGGGGTTCCTCCCCCGGGACACAGTCCTTAATGAACTTCTCTGGTGTGAGTGCTTCCTAGCAGCTATGGCTTCTGCCGATACGGGGTCCCTCACACGGAAATGGCCTCCTTTGGGCATAGTCACTGTCCCTGGCATGGGGGTCTTTTACAAAGTGCAAACAAACCTCAACTTCACCAGTCGTCTCCACAGGATACAAGGGAGATTCTGCTCCAGCACACCTCCTCCTCTCTTCCCTCACTAACCTTGGAGTGCACATGGTTGTTTCTCTCCAGCTCCAAAAGAGAAGGAAGAAAAGAACAGTAGGCAGGGATAGGAAGAACCCTCCTCTTTCAGCTGCTTCTTCTCAAAAAGTTGCCCAGTTGGCTCAGCCCTAGAAGTGGGTCTGGCTCAGAGCTGGGGAGAGTTTCAAGCAACTTCTTATAGGAGCCATATATACAGCCCCTTTCCCCCTTACCAGAAATGGCTCAGCATAAAACCATGACAGGCAGTAAGTGAGAAACTCATAGAATCACTCCAGCTAGAGTGAGGAAAGGTCTTGTATGCTTCTCCTTTCCTTCCCAATCCAAAACATTTCCTCATGATAACTGTGGATTCTGACTTGAAGATGTCTCAGTCTCTACTCAATCAATGAGTTGGAAGAGTTGAAATTATGCTCATGGATGCACCACTCACTTGGGGCATTTTAACACTGTGTCAGACAATACACCTTGAAATTTTCTAGCTGAAAATGCTAGAAACCAGTTTAGCTGATGAAGAGTCCCAAACACTTGATTTTACATTTATCTTTGCTTCCTGGCAAAATATTGCAGAGCAGTAAAATGGTAGAAGAGAAAATTGCTAAGAGGTCTTAAAGTTGTTTCTTTGAAACCTGTTTGCAATGAGAACCTTACAAATGAAATGACAACTTGTGGGAATGTCATGATCAAGAGAGGTCAGAACCAGGTATTATTTACAGAATGAGGAGTAGCTAAAGATAGGCATCCAAGGGAATGTCATCTCAAGGATATGTAATCTTTGGGATAGAGCTACAAGCTTTCCTTATCCTGATAATGGATGCAGTACTAAAACACTGAAAGCTTTTACAAAACTAAATTTAAAATTTATTTAGAATAGTGAGTAAAGCTTAATTGATCAGACTTGGTTAACTACAACTGACACTGAGAAGCACATAAAACTGAAAGAGGTGTAAAATACATACCAGATTACTGTAAATGTCAAAACAGCACATTTCACTATCAGTATTCATGTGTATCATGTAGCCCACCTGAAATTCTACTCTCAAAGCAAGAATACTACAACAGTGTTTTATGAAGTATTCTTCCCCCTGCTCCAACACTTACTGAAAGAGGAAGAGAGAAATAAGACTTGCACAAAATTTATTCTGACTCATTAAATGAAGCCTTTTAAGAGTCAATGAAACAGTATTCATCTATTACAGCTTATCATCTCAAAACTATGTAACCTTCTGGGTATGCTAGCTGTACTATTTCTCAAAAACCTCCTCCCTCTGCACTTTTAACAGATCACCACTGTTGACAATCACACATATTTTATAAGCCTTCTTTCAAAACAAAGCATTAGGAAGCAACAGTATTTTATAGCAATCTGTTTCCTACTATGCACAGTTCTCTGTGTGACATGAATTTACCTTTCTGAATGAGAAAGACTGAACTTTTTACAGTCAAATAACCTACATCACTTAGAATTACCAAGCAAAACACAATTGTCAACTAGTGTTGTACCACAGATGTACTTGGGAAGAGAAAACAGATGCACTAATTAACTCTAGCAGAGCCCCTGTGAGCTTCCTATAGGAAATTTCCATTCTGTGCATCTCATGCCTATAAACCAGAAGCAGTGCAATATCCCTACAGGGAGTTTGTTCTCTGCAGTTAATCATGAAGGAGTAAAATTTAGATAATAGCTCTTCTCATCACTATTCCAATCTGAAATAGATCCTAATAATGAATTTCTTGCAGCAGTTTATAGTATTTTTTTAATTTATTTTTAGACACAAATTCCTAGCGAGATGTTCAAATTGGGGTAAGACAAACATTTACTTCAGCAGGCCTACCTTCGCACTGTGCAGACTGCTCAAGCCTACAGATCACATTGAGGTAAGCATCTAGCCTTAGCTACTATTTCTTTCTTCTTTACTGTGATGAAAATCCAAATATTGAGAAAAAGCCCATTAATATAGATACGGTACACATTAAACCTACTGTTAAACCAAAATTAACTCTTTTGCTACAATTGTGCAGAAGCAAAAGTCCAGTTGAAAAAAAAGAATTGGATATACACCCACATGACTCAGTGCTTTTAATTTAATGTAGGAAGAAACATCAGCTCAGAACATATTTGGCTTATTCCACAGGTTCTTTGGGTGCTAAAAAGGCATTTCTCAATTAAAAAAGACATTTAAAATATTTTTCTAGTATTTTCTAGTAGTCATTAATGAATAGACAGTTGCTTACTTTAGAGCATGATCAGAAAGTCTACCTCATCATGACCACATGAATCTCTCAACTATGGCACTTACTCTTCTTGTATGAACAGCAGTCATTTCTCCTACAAGAAGTTTTTCTGAAGCACTTAAAACTGCATTACACTATTTAAATCAGAGGCACAAAGATGCAATACAAAATGTGAAATGGGATTATGAAGTGACTGCAAATAGTGACTGCTCTGCATCTTATACCTTTAAAATGGAAAGCTGAAGCAGAAAAATACTCTAATAGCAGTTAATGAATACATCAGTAGGTTGCAATTAAGCAGATGTTGCTTTTTAAACTTCCCTTCTCTATTATAGTCTTCCTTTTAATCTCATTTTACTTAGTCCAACTCTTCTGACAGTTATTGACAGCAATAGCCAAAAATACCACATGTTTTCCTACAGAAAACCCTACCAATACTGATTGCTAAATCCAGTGGTGCATGTCAATTTGATGACTCACGTCTCATTTCATTTTCATCTCCCTTCCTTTTATGTTGAGGACCTGAAGTTTTACAGCTTCATGACAGCCTGCTCCTTTGCTTTCTCTCATATGCCTAAGTAGGACAAGTAGGAAAAGCCCACACTGGCTGTCACTAGGAGCATTTGTGCTGTTGTGATAGCTGGATTTAACAATTTACAATTTCTCTAGAGGTTAAACAAAAGGAGCAGAGACAGGAACAACTCTCAGTAAAGCCACTTTGCTTGCCACAGAACAGTAAGGTTTAAGAAGGAATTATCCTTTCCCATGTCCTCTTGCAACTTTCTCTAAAATGCTGAAATTAGAGGAATAGCTTCATTTCCATGTTAAGCTGAGCGTTAAACAGAACCAAAATAGACATTCAAATCTAAGTCTTAAGTGCTTGATATTGTGCGTTTTTACTTTCCTGCTCAAACAGAACGACTACACTTCCTTGTGGCCATGATTAAGGCTGCTCTGTCCATTATGTTAAGACAACCATACTAGTTTACGTTTCTGTAGTAATTTAAATATCATCTCTCATGATAGTTGATATTCTTTCACATTTGTGGACTATAACCCTACAGATGTGCAAGTCTATGGTTGTGACAAACCTAGTTCTCACATAAACCCAGCTCTCTTCTCATTCACTCAAATAAACATAAAAGGGGCAAACTGAATGTGTGATATACTAGCATATGGTATATGTTTTCAATAGCAAAGTAAAGCTAGTTGCTCTTCCTAATCCAAGTCCCTAACTTATTGATCTCTATCATAGAGGTACTTACAGTAACCAGATCATCAGTGCACTTGAAAGATAAAAGCAGCATTTCTTCACAGAAAATTGGGCTTTTAGGTTTTGCAAAAGATTATTTAGAATATAATTAGCTTTTGACAGTCAACTTAATTCCAGTTTTTGTTTTTTACTATGTTGCAATGAAAAAGAACTCCACCTCTGAAAATGTCAGGTAACTGCCATGCTATATGCAACTACTATTTTTCACTGATGAGGAAACCTCCTTTGAGTAAACAGATGGTGTTGCTATGGGGTTGCCATCATTAGTAGTAGCTGTATAAGCACACATTTGACTCTTAAAACACCAGATAAAAAGGACAAGGAAATTATATGTAATCTTGGGCATTTCTGGAAGTAAAACCATAGTTATACTACATCTTAGTTTATTTCATTCCTTCACTCAATAACATGGTTTAACTGTCAGAGCTGCTCAAATTCCTGAGAACTGATTCTCAATTAATTTCAGGAGTATTGGCATTCCTAGGTCCTTTGCTCCCTCCCCTGAAATCCCTGGGAAAGTGAATGCACAATTTTTGGTTACTTCAACAAATAATTGATGTAGCTGGAAGTCTTTAAAACAGACTGTCATACTATTTCAGGAACATGAATGCCACTAGCTAGCTAACATATTTAGTCACCTAGTAAGGATATTTTTTTAAAAAGCTATGAACATAGAGAAATAGAGTATTCCAGTTCATCTGAAGAAATACAAAAAGGAGGACTGTAAATATGTTTATGATAAAAGTAATTAGAATTAAGAGTTGAACTTTACTAAAAGTGGACATCATACTAGGAGGGAAGCACTGTCTTATTTCCAAGAATTGCTTTAAAACTGAAACAACTAGAATTTTTCCAAACTGCAATGGAATTTTCATCTGCTTAACCACTCAAATAACATTTCAAATTCCAAATTAGTACCAAGAGGGAATGAAAGGTAATAACGGACAATATTTCATTAGCTGGCTATATGAGTTAATCATAATTCAAGAATGCTGACTATAGTTATGACACTATACTTGGGGATTACTTTGAGATTTAAAATGATTAGCTAGATGTCTTCTTTTACCTTGGTTGTATTTCAGTCATGTACATGCAGAAAAATAACAACTGTAACCCATCAGTTTAGCAACACTTCAAACAGCATTTCAACAAACTAATTCTGACATGTAGAAAGGACCGTGATTCTTCATTTCAGAATTTCTCAGTCTACTAACACAAGGACCTGCAGGGAAAGGTTTAAACACCCTTGAAAACCTTACTACTAACATGGCACCACCCTAAAAAGTCTAGCAAAGTCAGAGTAGTTACTAGGAAAGATTAAAATATTGCAAACAGGAAAATCTCATTATTGACATAATGGCCACATTGTAGTTCAAGTGTCAGAATCTCAGTGAACAAATTACAGTGTTTTATGTGCAACAATAACTGAGACAACAATGGTATGCAAGTACTGAACAAAATGAAGGCACAAAAGAAAATCTTTAGCAAGTTAAACTGAGTAAAAACCAGACCATAAAAATATCGATTGCAGCCATCTTCCAAATGTAATTCAGAAAAAAAAGGTCACATATTACACTGGACTGAGTTAGATAGGCTTTCTTAGTTAACACATATATATAGTAAGGAAACTTGTGTGCCTTTCCATAGACACCGATCACACAAAAGAAATCAAGAAAATTCTGTGATATTTTTTTTGCTGTTATGACCAGCCTGGTTTTGATCCAAAGCAGAAGTTTCTATGCATTACAATCAGAAAAGTATCTCTCTGCGTTTAATAAATATCTGGCATTACTGTCAAAGCACATTAGGTTGTTTTATTTCAGTACCCATTACCATAACCTTCGGAATTGGCATTTCCACTTTCAAGGATATTTCCTTTTTAAGGTAAAACTGTTAGGTTCGCATACACTACCTGTTAACCTGAGGTAGAAAGTGTCATAGCAAAACATTGCAATTCTCAAGTAAAAAAGACTTGGCTCAGTCCTTAGCCTTACATATGTAAGGTCACTGGATGGAAAAAATTCCCAAATTTTTCCATATCTTGTTTCATTTTGTAGAATTCTGAACATCTCCATGCCCTACTTCCTTCAAAATGACTTGTAACTGCCTTTTACTTGTGTTACACCTGTGTAATGAGTTTGTGTGGCCAGGTTTTGGTAGAGGGGAGCTACAGGGATGGCTTCTGCAAAAAAACTGCTAGAAGCTTCTGTATCTGGTAGGGCCAGTGCCAGTCAGCTCTAAGATGGACCTGTCACTGACCCAAGCCAATTAGCAATGCAATCGACACCTCTGTGCATAACATATTGGAGAAGGGGAAGAAGTTGCTGTGCAGATGCAAAACTACAGCAGAAGCGACTGAGAATGTGAGAACATCATCTCTGCAGACACCAAGGTCACTGCAGAAGGAGGGGGAGGAGGTGACTAGGCACTGGAAGAGAGATTCCCTGTGATGTGTGGTGAAGACCATGGTGAGGCAGCTGTGTCCCTGTACTCCATGGTGGTGCAGAGATTGACTTGCAGCCCATGGAGGACCCCAAGCTGGAGTGGGTGGATGCCCGAAGGAGGTGGTGACCCTGTGGAAAGCCCACGCTGGAGCAAGTTCCTGGCAACACCTGCAAATGTGTAGAGAGAGAAGCCCATACTGGACCAGGTTTGCTGGCAGGACTCATGACCCCATGGAGGACCCATGCTGGTGCAGTCTGTTCCTGGACTGTTTCCCCTATGGATGAGACCCACACTGGAGCAGTTTGTGAAGAGCTGCAGCCCATGGGAAGGACTCACAGAGGGGAAGTTTGTAGAGGACTATCTCCCATGGGAGAGACCTCACATCATATCAGGATAAGTGTGAGGAGGCCTCCCACTGAACAGAAGCAGTGGCAAAGACCATCTGTGATGAACTGACCATAAATCCCATTCCCCATCCTCCCCAGGCTGCTGGGGGGAAGGAGGTAGAAAGCTGGGAAGGAGGAAGGGAGGGAGAGATGGAGGGAGGTGTTTTAAGATTCAGTTTTTATTTCTCATTTCCCTGTTCTGATTGATTGTTAATAAATGAAATAAATTCTCCCCAAGTTGAGTCTGTTTTGTCCATGACAGTAATTGCTGAGTGATCTCTCTGTCCTTTTCTGAACTACATCTCAGCTACATGTAGGTATAACCTTTTTGTCAAATACAAAGCTAGCATTCTCTATGTAGAAGTACTAGTATAGCATCTTTTTAAGCTATGGATATTACAATGGTGACCAGGCAGCACAATCATTGATTTCAATGCTGTCATTGTGCCTAGCGTGCAGGTATATTTCCAACACATGATCATTCCTACTTACCAGAGATTAACACCCATGACATTTAAACTAAAAATTTAAGCATACAAATAGCTTCAATCCATCTGCAAAAACAAATCCATCCAGGAAATGTATAAATAATTTGAATCACAAGTTAGATATGTAATAACTAATTGTAAATGGCAAGATATTGCAATGTTTATAAAATACCTCAGACCATTCAGCCAGGAGTTGGTTTGTGAACAGTTCTGATCATTCTTTCATCAATGAGAAGCAGCATCCAAGAAAAAGAAGCTTAACTTCAGAAGCCAAGTTAATGAATGCATACAAATTGAGATTCCTCTCCACTCTTCTCAGAGGCAACACTTCCTGCTCTCCCAATTTTATCATGACTCTCACTATTTTTAGTGCTTTTCTTAGAGTCTCTGCTGCTGGAATCATGCCTGAGAGTCTTAGCATTAATTTTAAAAGAAAAGATTTCCACCTGCCTCCATCCTGAGAACAACTTGAAAGTGGGAAATCAGTGCAACCTACAGGCTAAAAAACTAGAAAGAATACAAGAAATTCAGGGTGGGTTTGGTTTTGTGTTTTGGGCTTTTTTTTAATCATGATTTCTAAACTGATTCCTTGAGTAGCAGAAGATAGACAACACATCTACTACTCGTAGCTGACTGTCCACTGGAAACTCTCTAGAGCAGATGTAAGGCACATCAGTAGATTTATATGGAAAAGAAACCCCGGTGGCACTTCTACTGCTCTTTCTGTGCAGTAGATACACTTCAGAGGGCTAATCCACCTTCTCTTAGAAGCCATACTTTTAAAGAGAATACTTGACCTTTTGAACTAAGAATGAATATTATTTTGTGTGCAAACTCTTTTGTTTTACAGCAAGATAATTTACTTTTTCTGCCCTGAAAACTTGCACAAGAATGAGGAGATAAAACTAGGTTATATTACTTCCAATAAAACACATGCTGAGGAAGAATAACATCAGGCTTCCTTAGGGGAAAAGTGATGCTTTTACATTCGCCTTAACAAAGGTATCTGCTTTGAATTCTATGTACAGCTGGAATTTGAATGAGAAAGTTAAATAGCTTATCTGCTTTCATCTTATTGTATGATCGAACAGCTTTTTTCAAAAGCTACCACTAGATGGTGCAACAGCTTAAATAATTCATCTATGGCATTTCCCAGTGCCTCTCCCAGTAAATTGAACTCAGCAAGAGACAGCACACAACTGGGAAGCAAATTTACCTTTTACAATTTGTATTTGTCAAAATGGCAGTCAAAAGTAGCTTTCCTCTAGACATAATAATTCAATCTCTTTTTTTAGATTTCTTTTAAATAGAAGGGAACAACAACTGCTCATCTGATGGAAAATGGAATGGTCATGAAATCACCATGACTCCCTATGGCTCTCTGACTGAGAACTACAGCAGGAGGAGGTGACCAACCACTGCAGATGAAGTTGGACAGAATGGTATTCTTGGACTTGAGAAACACAAATTCAGCTCCCTGTTCTACTAGACAGACTAACAGCAAAACTAAAAGCAAGTCTCCTAACCTCACTGTATCTCATTTTTCATTGGTAAGTAAAAATTATGGAGGTGTTTGTTAGTACCTGAAACCTTCAATAGATGTTGAAAGGATGAATACATTTGAAAATTATGCCATGTAGAACTGGGAAGTATTTTAGCTTGTAAGAGGCACAAAAATCACACAATATCACAGAATGGTAGGGGTTGGAAGGGATCTCTAAAGGTCATCTAGTCCAATCCCACTGCTAAAGGAGGTCCACCTAGATCAGGTTACTCAGGAACACATCCCATTGGGTTTTGAAAACCTCCAGAGAAGGAGACTCCACACCCTCCCTGGGCAGCCTGTGCCAGGGCTCCCTCATCCTTACAGTGAAGAAGATTTTCCTTAAGTTTAAGTTGGACTTTTTGTGTTCCAGCTTTTGCCATTACTCCTTGTCCTATCACTGGACACTACAGAACAAAAGGTGTCACCTCATCCTCTTGACATACACCTTTTAAATACTTTAACAGCTTTGGCATTCAATTTCCCTTGGCCTACAGAACTCCAAACAGATGTATTTTGATTACTATAAAAATGAGCTATCATTACTTTCAGAAGTCTTTTACCTGCTGTTGCTGGGGACCACAGAGTTACTCAAGAAATGCTTCTACTGTGCGCTTACCCCTTCTTTTAGGGCCTACTATTTCATCTCCTGAAGCTCTGGATTTTATAGAAAGCCTTTTCAATCAAATGTATCACCATGCAGCTAAAATGGCTAGTTATGCTTATTCTGGTGGTCAAGTATGACTGGATTTTTATTTTAGTAATTTTATTTAAACATTTATCAAGAGTGCCTGGAGCCATATACTACCAATAAAGTTAAACCCATAATTAAACCAAAATGCTTTCTCTGGTTCTAGATGCCCAGCACAGGAAGTTTTGAGCTTACATTCTTCACAGCTAGCAGAACAAGAAGCCTAAAGTGTATTTTATTCCAAACCACATTTTTTAATGATCATTAGTAATCAAATTATAACTGAAGTTGTAAGTAATGTGCAATTAAGTCTCTAAGAAAAAGGAAAGCAGTGGGTAGGTAGCATTAGAAGTCATGCAGACAAGGTAAATTTTCTGTCAGCCAGCTAACAGATGTCAAACAGACTAATTAATCAGGAATGTGAGATAACACACAGAAAGCACACAACTTTATTTCACAGGAAAGAAATCTCCACCCAACTACAGCTACCCTTCACAAGGACATTAGGAAAGAAAGTAAAAAAAAAAAAAAAAAGGAAAAAATGCTGAGTAACACATACACCTATGAAATACATCCAGAACACCTATGGTAACTATAAGAAATTCGCTACAGCACATGCAACTAGGAGGGAAAACACTAGGTTAGAAAACAGGTTTGAAAACGAAAGGACACTGCCTAAAACATTAACAATCAAAACCTGAAAAACAAGAGAACTAACAAAAGACTTTTCCCGCTCTAGATGCATCATGGAATGAAATTCTCCCAGGATATGACAGGATCTTCCCTAAGCTAAGCTAAGCTAAAACTTTGATAGACGGATCATCAGGTTGCTCACATGAGATGGAAGAGATTCAAGCTTGAGGCTTGCACTATAGGAAAGAACATTCTTAGATCTACACAATACATTTAGCTGTTAAGCCTTTTACTGCTCTGAACCTATTTACTCTGCTTTAAAAAAATAATAATAAAACAAAAGTCAATCATGAAGTTTTTAAGTCTTTGCTAGATTGTCAAAGTGAAATGGAACTGGCAACTTCACAAAGGTGTCACAGGATTTATCAGGAATTAAACTGCCCAAAAGAGATAGCAAATGCACTGCACTAAACAGAAGCATGTTATAAATGTCAACAATATAAACAACAGACATTACTATAGTTGCAAAGAGATAGTTCCATAATAATAATTTAAGTCAATTCCTTTTTCATACACAGTATAAATTCTTTACACCACGAAGCAATGCAGCTATATAGTTATTGCACAACTTCACTACATGAAGCCCAGAAATAGTGATGTAGTCTCTTTTACCTGGTACTATTCCTCCAGGAAGTACAAGAGAATCTCCTTTTTATTTACAGATAACCAGAAAACCATATAAATAAATATCGAGGGCACATCTACGCAAGGCCTTTATTAGCATAGCAAATCACTACTATGATATAAAGAATGGCCTATGTCACTACATAAGAATAGCTGTTGGCCAATCCCTGTTCTAAGAGGCAGTTTATCTTTAAGTAACACCACTCCTCTAAGTACCATAACCACATACTTCTAAGCTGGCAAAATTATGCTTACACTTAAAAGTTTGCTAGGACAGGGAATTTGCTAGGCCAAGCCTAAACACAAATGCAACTGTTCACTATGGTTAATGAAGTGGCATCTTCGGTATATTCATCCGAAAGTACTGCTAGGGCACCTCCCTATCTCTTCACTTCCTCCAAGATGGAGCATGAAGCCATGTCAGAAAGATCTTTACTTTGTAAGATACTCTTAACATCTAAGCCGGATAAACATCCTGTTCTTACTCTCTTTTCCTTTCCTAAAAAGCTCCTGCCACTTAGTTGCGATTTTGCCTCCATCCTCTTTGTTCTATTGCTACTGCACACATGGCAACATATTCTTACTGCAGACAAGGCCACTATAGAGAGTAAGGGACCAGTTGAAGAGAAAGAAGGAACACAGGACTCCAGATCATTCTGAATCCCTGTCTCAGCTAACCCCTAAGTCTGTTGTGCGCCCCATGAGCATGACTTATGGCAGTTCTCTTTTGAGGCCAGGCTGTTAGTTTCAATATGAGCTTCTAATTGAGAGAGTTTTAGCTTAATAGCACCACCATTGGTAGGATAAACACTTTTGGACATTCTGGACAGTAGCCAGGATCTAGGTGTGATGCAGTCTTGCAACCAAAGGGAAGCTGTACTGGAAAGCCTTTCACGTCACATTCCCCAAGTCAACCCACTAGAGATTACATACAGCACATTCAAAGAAATAAAAATCAGAGACTGTGGCACTCATGCTTTGCTGGACTCCCTCCTACCCTTGCAGCACACAGAATAGCAGGAAAAATAGCTGTCAGATTCATTGTATGTAAGCCACTCCTCAGAAACCTGTTGATAAGAAGCTGTCACAAAAGCAAACAAGGAAACTCCAGATTGACAGATGCAATAGGAGTCTGCACTTTGCATAAGATTTGAAAGAATGGAGGTCATAACAGAGACTACAAGAGGTTCTGAAGGAGACAGAGAATTCAAAAGCTTATATTGTACATGTAGTGTGCAGATCAAGTTCATAGGTCCTAGACAGGGAAGACAACTACTGCAGATTTTTCAGCACATTTGCACATCCCTCTGGGTATCCAAGAATAATTGTGAGCAAAAATTATGACCTAAATCAGGAAGATTATATTTCTGATCAAGGTTTAGGTACTCACATGGCACCTTGCACTGTAAAAGAGATCACATAGTGAAAATACTTAACTTCAAAAATGCTCTGCAAGTCACAAAAGGTCAGTTCCACAAAAGGAGTATAAAAATGAAGTATGCACAAAATCAAAAGACGCAGCTTGTCACCATGGCAAAGTCTGACACTAGACATGAAACTGAGTATTACTCTCCAAAGTCTCAGGCTAACACTCTGAATATCCTTGTCTTCTTTGATACAAAAATAGTCTCTTGTCTTTTTGCCTAACTTACCTCTTTATTACTAGAGAAAGCTCAATAACTGGAGAATACTGAAATATATGTACAGCTTCTACCCAAACTGCACCTTGTCTCAAAACATTAGCTTCCAGATTAGTATTTTTTTTAATCTATGGGATAACTAATTGAAAGATGGAATGACTAAAATTTTTATCAGTCATTGATTAGAATAGATCAAGGTCAGATAATTTAAAAAAAATCTGGAAAGAATTTCTCTATTAACTGAAAAATAGCAAACTTTGAGAACTTTAGACTTTAGCCCACTACACATGCACATTTGTGTTTTACTGGTCATAAATGTGGACTTGCAACTTCTATCTAAATAGACATCAGTACCATAGAATCATAGAACAGTAGGATTGGAAAGGACCTTTAGAGATCATCTAGTCCAACCCTCCTGCAGAAGCAGGTCAACCTAGTTCAGGTCACACAGGAATGCATCCAGGTGGGTCTTGAAGACCTCCAAAGAAGGAGACTCCACACCCTCCCTGGGCAGCCTGTTCCACTGCTCCGTCACCAGGGACGGAAGGGACAGCTGAAATGGAAGAAGGAACAACTGAAAGGGACAACTGAAAGGCGTCCTTTACCTCACATGTGCCTTTTTTGTCTATTTATTCCAAAAGTTTTCTATTTTCTAATAAAAAATACTGAAGCATAAGAAAAGATGGAAAGAACAGAAGTAAAGTGTAATCTGTCTAAAGAATAATTGAATTTTAGTTATAACTTTAAAAAAGGGTTTTTTTAACTGAGTATAGGCATGAACTGAAGAGCTTATGAAAGAAACTATTTTTAATGTATTCCTTTCTGGAGCTCAGCTAAATACTTGTGAGAGTAAGTATGTGGAAAGCAGAGAAAAATCAGTCTGTACTCCCTACCCCTCATGTGACTGACTTCTAGGTGACGGAAATAATCTGATACAGATAAGTGAATATATGAATAACACAGTCTTCAGCAAGCTGAAATCTTGACTCATTTTCTGGTATGACTGCCATCACCACAGTCATCCTTTCCACTACTGGCATAGACAAAAGAACAAGGAACAAGCAGATCTACTCTTCCTGTAACCAACAGGTGAGTGGGCTTATTTCAACCACTTAAGTGCTATGCATTCTTTAGGAAAAATAAAGAGACACAGTTTTTCTTGCATTATTAAGCAGGCACTTGTCCAAGAACATTGTATTCACATATTTTAAAACCACAAAACTTGTTCTGCAGTAATTTATGATTCTGCAAGATGACAAAAACTAATTCACTTATTCTACTCATTTCATAGAATGAACTGGAAATCTGCAAGAGCAAATACACCAGGTTTCTCTTGTACCACACAGATACAGCCAACAGTATTTTTTTTAACTTAAAAAGATAATCAGATTACTTCATGATTCAATTCAAACACAATGCTGCATAAACCAAATAAATACACCCAGAACCAGTAATATTTGAGAAGAGTTCTGACACTAAGTTGTTCTTCCCTTCTAAGCAGCAATACTAATCTTGGTAATTATTTCATTCAGGATTTTTATTTTTTCCCCTTGAAGAAAATAGCTTCTTTTTCCTTTTGTTTCTAGTAGAACTCAAACTCAGAAATTGGCCACACTAAAACGAAACTAGACAGAAAACAAAGTCCTAGCTGAAAGAGAATATTCAAAGACATACACTGAGAACATAAAAGTTAATAACAATATGCAATACACAACTTCAGTGTTAGAGGCAGGGTCTAGTTCAAATATTCATTGAGAAAAAGAACAGGATTTGTTGGCTATGAATAAAATTTGTCTCTCAAAATATGTTTGCACTGACACTACTCAACAGGATACAAAGGAACATACAGCATAATTAAATTACATTAACTAGTAAGATGCACGCACAGAGCTTTTTCCACCGTAACAGTGTAATACTGAGCAGTGTCAGATGTGATAATTGATAAAAGTAGTAAATTATCTTTATATTAAGCATATTTATATATACAATATAAAATATACAGCATAAAAACTAATTGAAGTTCAGATTTAGCAACTGGCAAAACATCTCACATATTATTTGAATCATCAGCTGGAAACAATAGAAGAATTTCAACTACAGCTGAACTCTTCACCTACAATTGAAGAACAGGGCTAGTCAAGGGAACATAGCCAGCTTCCTGAGCTGTAAATTAACTTCAGCTTAGAAATACAAGTTGACAGTGGAACAGTATTAAGTGGCAGATCCTGCAATATATATTGCATTTGCCAGATCCCCTAACTCAGGTGGCAGACAGAAGTTCTTGATAATACAACTAGCAGGTTGGAAATGCTGCCTTTTTACTTCAAATGGGGTCTTTCTCTAGTTCACTTGGTATTGAGGGTTACAGAGACATTCACAAGCACTGGAATTCTGCCAACTTTTCATGGATCCTTAAGTTGAAACGAAAAGCAAACAACACTAAGATTACTCAGAAATACACAGAAATTGCTTGTTAACAAGTATGACACACTTCAAGTGTACCTTCGGGAGGGAAGGGGGGTTGAAAAGCAAAACTTTATTTTTTGTTTTTTGGAAGATTCGTATCCTTCCCTCAGCTTTATTTACCTTGCACTAAAAATGCTAGCAAAACAGTTGTAAAGTGGGACACATTAACTTTGCAGGTATTATTTATATCTACCATTTGTAACTTGGCATTCCATCTAAAAGTCTTTAGAACAGGAGAGGTGCCTCAGCACTAGAGGAAAGCAAATGTCACTCCAGTCTTCAAAGAGGCCAAGGAGGAGCCAGGTAGCTACAGACCAGTCAGCCTCACCTCCATCCCTGGAAAGTTGATGGAACAACTTATCCCGGCTGCTGTCTCCAGGTTTTTAAAGGACAAGAGGGTCATT
>WBNH01006083.1:32732-207887 GCA_013401255.1 Urocolius indicus | reverse complement strand
CTTCCTTCCGTCGGCAACAGTACCTGACACAAATTTTAGGGATTTCTCAATATGTGGTTAGGATACTGTACTGTAAGTGTAGAATAAAAAAGCAATATGGGCTGTGAATCAGAGTTTCTTCCTATGAACATTCATTCCAAAAAGCAGGTAGTTTGTAAGAGCCTTGGACAAATTTAAGATGCGCAATCTTTTCAAGGAAACAAACTATCTCTTCCAGGAATGGAAGTATTTAATTTTCAAACTTTAAAAAATTATGGGTTCATCCAATACGCCTAATAAATAGTCCTGCTAATAAGAACTCAATGCAGAGGCATTGTCTCATACCAGTGAGACCCTTCACTGGGTTTATATATGTGCACAAAATCAAGCATACGAAAATGCCATAAAAAATGAATTTCCAGTCTCTCTCTGTGGCTAGACTATAGTTTTCTTATACCATGTGGGTCAAAACATAGATACTTCACAAAAAAACATGAGACTTCCTTCATCATGTCTTGAAATACACAAGTTGTCTTTGAAGAGCTAAGATGGTATGAAAGTATGAGTAAATAATTTTTAAAAGCAGATATTAACCAGCTTGAAGGAAATCAAACTTCTGCCTTTAACTGGATTCCACACAGATTGAGTAAAACACATTTGCAGAAAACTGTTGCTCCAGTAGATGGATGTGAGTTTCAAATTTAGATTTCAACTGAGCAAGCCACATCAACACATCTCTTGGCTTTCAGACGTTTCAAAGCATTCACAGTCAGAATCAATCTGTACTAGATGTGTCTAGATGCGGTTCAACATTTGCACATCAGTTTTATTTTCAGTCCTTTCTAGAAAATGAGACGTTTCATAGGAGGTGACATATACTTTTGCTTTTGTTTCAAACTTTGTTTCAAAGTTTTTGAAACTTTGTTCAGTTTAAAGATCACGACTTTTAAGGTAAAATTATACAAACAAAATCATAAATAATACAATCTATCTTGACAAGTCAGTGGATTTAATACTGCAAGTTTAGAGGAAAATTGTTTTCCCCCTCTCTCCCGATGTATGAAAAGGATTCAGGATAAGATTCAGTATATCAGTGTGCATTTTAGAGGGAAAATGAAATTTTTATGCATAATATCAGGTCCAATTAACGTCTCAGTGGTTCACTGGGTTACCATAGTAATACAACCCGGTGGCTTTTGAAACACTTTATTTAGCTTAATCATTGGAGGAGGGTTTATTGTATTCATAATCAAGATTAATCAAAATGACAGATGTTTTTTCCCCCCATAACTACAGTGAACAGCCCCTGGCTTCACAAAATATGCTTATTGGTTATTGTTATCTTTTCAAATCATACTTATTTGTATTAATACATGAATATATTCTGAAGGACCAAGATTAAATCACTCAAGTGGTCATTTATCATGTTGTAGGGATCTTATCCATGGCTTTATGTGATTCCTACCTGATTTGTGGTGCTTGTACAACATTAAAAGTTATAGTTACATGACATAGCTCATTCTGTGGGTTTATATTGACACTGATTTCAAACAGCGTCCTCATGAGAGGCAGGTCCACGGGTAATGTCAGAGCATGCATGATGCATCTTTAAGTGACACCATACGCTTGTTTAGCAAGCAATATTTATTGCAAGCAAGCATTTTTGTATCAGATAATATCTTGCTGCAGAAAAGTTAAAATAATAGCAATTGGATGGTAATACCGGCTTTAGGAGGAAAAGTCAAGGAACAAAATAAGCATCCATATCCGTAGAGTATCAGATAAGATGCAAACTGAAAATGACTATTGAAAGTTCATGGAAAGATGTATCTATAAAAAGACTGGATTGTTGTGCTGATTAACAGCATTGCTGTTTGATTATTCTGTCTCTGAAAGTTTTATAATTTCACATGTCACCTAAACCATTGAAGTATAAGCCCAGACAGAAATATCTTCCTTGGAGATAACTATTGCAGAAGGAGGTGTGTTTTTGTGTGAGTGATAGCTTTTCCTTTTCAATCATGCATAAAAGTTTATACCAGATTGTTTGAGTGACTAGGAAAATGTATACATTTTGCGGTACAGATGATGCCATTACAGTGCTAAAGAATATACTACAGATGGCACAAATGTGGCTGATCTTTACATAAATTTTAATTCCACTGAATATGCTGAAATTTAATGAAATGATAGCTAATAAACTTAGACACATGGCAACCACCATGTGGTGAAGTGACTAGGCTATGATTTTTTTACTTCAGTGCTGATGACTGCTGCAGAGTACTGATATCAGAACATTTGTGTATTATGTGATTTATGCTGGACTACCTAAGCAAATAGTACCTACAGTTGATATAAAATTCAGACTTTCGATTGCTTAGAGTTAATGATCTGAAGAGGATTAGTTTCAAAGGATTTGCTACCTATAAGGGCCAAAGTGAAAATAATCATATTCTACTGATCGAATTTGTAAATCACTGACAAACCCACAAAGCTCTCTTCCACCAGCTCCAGCCCTACCTATCACTCAGTAAAGCAAGGACAAAGTGGTTCCTGCGGGGTGAATCCCCCAAGGACACTTTCCCAGGCCTCAGAACAGGGAGTCGGTGGTTGTGACATTTGCTCTTCTTTGTCCTGCACACACATTGTGCTGCCTGGCAGGTGGTGAGCCAGATGTTTATGGACGGAAGAGACAGAAGGATGGTTTCTGCACCCATGGGAATTGCCTGGTGAGTTTTCCACTCTTCCTCTCTGGAAGAAACAGGAGTGACTTCAGGAGCTGTAGGTAACACAGAATACAGGTGTTCTGTATTTCTGCAGCTGATATTATTCAGCTGATAAACATTCGTGGCCCCTTTTGTGGGTTTTCTTCTTCTCAGTGAGCTTCTGAATTTGCTTCATTTACAGAGCTGGTACCTTCAGTTCATAGTTGCTTATGGGAATAGACATTGAAGGAAAATGGTCATTGACTGATTAATGATAATACAGATAGCAATTTCATAGTTTTGATTACAAAGATAAATATCTCTCTCTGCTAGTTGATTTCAGTTCCTTTCTATATGTCTGCATGTTTTATTCTACTAATAGGTTTTGACTCATATTTCTGTGTTTTGTTTTTTAGCACAAGGAGTGTATCAACGTGAGGGAAAGATGCCTGGTTCTGAAGAAGCACAAATTTTCTCTGCAGACATACAAACAGCCCTTCATCAATTATAATACAAACAGTCTGGATTCCTTACTGAGCAAGTTAGAAAGTTAAATAATTATTCTACAATTAAAATAGCCTTGGGATTTTCTTCTTCAAACACAAGTAGAAAAAGCCAAGGACTCTGCAGTTTATTACTTCTGAAATGGAAATGGATGCAAAGGGTCCTAATCTGAGTGAGTTGAATTTATCTGTCATAAAAATACGTAATATTTCAAATGGAAAAATACATTATTTTCAAAGAGTGGTACTGATAAGTAGATAAGACAGGGACATAAACCAATTGCAGTTGGAACTGCACTGATGAGCTGCTGTGACAAGTCTGGACAAAAAGTACCATACAGAGCAAGAAAATACTTCTCTTTTTTTGGTTTTTTTTTGAAAGCATGAAAATTTAGACAACTTTGATGACTTTAGTGTTTGATGTGAATAAAGGATAATCATGGTTGATTGAGAAAAGAACAAAGTAGAATTAATCTCATCTATCTTTAGACATTTAAAGTTACATACCTAAATCCCCTGGGGTTTTTACATTTAATGGAGTGAAATGAGGATCTCCAGAGGTACTAATTTAGTTTGGGAAGGATCATGCTCTCTCTTCTTGTAGCCAACTGAGTGTGGGTCTCTTTTCCCAATTTACAAGTAACAGGACAGTGGAAATGGCCTCAAGTTGCAACAAGGGACATTTAAATGGAATACTACAAAAAATTTCTTCAGCAAAAAGGTTGTCAAGCACTGTAGCAGGCTGCCCAGGTTGAGTCACCATCCTTGGAGGTATTTAAAAAACATGTAGATTAGGCTCTTAGGGACGTTTAGTTGTGAACTTTGCAGTGTTGGTTTTACAGTTGGACTCTGACCTTAAAGGTCTTTTCCAACCTAAATGGTTCTATGATTCTTTCCACCGAGTTAAAAGGAATCAAAATGTAGTATCTAACTTTTAATCATTTAAGGTGAAAGAACATATACTCTGAATATACTACAATAAAATAAATGATGGTGGGAACACTGAATGGGAAAGTTATAAAGGATGAGAAAGCGTGCTAATAGGAAATACAAAACTGAGATTTTGGAATTTAGAAAAAAAATTCTATGGGAAAAAAGTTGAGTATTTTTCTTGGGCTCTTTTCTGAAATAAGAAAGTATAAATGGTACTGTACTTCTGCTCTTTGCAACTAATTAACAGATCACCAATAAACTCCAATAAAAAATTCAAATTGTTCTAGACTATTGTGTAAAGAATTTTACAGTGACAGCATGCAAAGTATACAATGCAAAATGTAGCCTCATAATTCCATCATGTGAGCTGTAAAACTACAGGAAAACACCTTTTTAAATTTTTTTCCCCTAACTTAGTAGAAAACCTTACTTGTGTATATAATGCTTTCTTCAGTTCTTGCTCAAAATGATTGGAATGACATCATCCTGAAAGTCCTGGATTGATCACTTGAACATTAACAATACTGTTTGCTTAAATTATGAGGCTATAGCAGACACTCTTCCAGTGGACTGAGAAAACAAGAAAGGTCATGAGTGAGTCCTGATTATCGTGTTTGATGTCCTTCCATCCACAACTGTTTTTTCTGTTGTCAGTTTTCAGAAGTCAGATGTGTTTGTCATATACATTGGTTTGTCACATACATCTGTTTGTAACAAAAAATGGATAGAGACATACTTATCAAATTCTGCTGTAATGACTCTTGCCACTTACATGAATCAGGCAGCCCACACAAGAAATCATTGTAATGATAAATGGGAGAAAGAAGCAAGATGCAAACTTTAAGCCACTAAATGTTATTTAAGCCACTTCTGCAGGGCACTGAAAGTTACAAAGAACATACTTCCATTCATCCATGGTATAATATGATTTTCTATGATATGTATGATAAAGGAAGCATACTGTGGTTCATAGACATGGTTCTTTCTCTATATTTATATTACAGAAAGTCAACTAAAGAATAATAGCATTGTGTGCAAGTGTTTGCATAATAAGTAATGAGTTGAGCACTAGTGAGTCTAGACAGGTTTTTTTTTTTTTTTCCAAATTCTGTATTTTACCAATTTGAAACAAACTGTCCTTGATGTGATACATGCCATTAAAATCGTATGCAACAATACTTACTCAATATTATGTCTTATGTTACTTCTAACTGAATTATAATCTCCAGCTCTAGCCTGAGTAATAATAGATAATTCTAGCAAGAGTAATCATAAGTTCTAAGGTTTCCTTTTTAATATAAGGTTGTGTTTAAATTGGTTTAGAGTTTCTTCCTATGTTCTGCTCACACAGGCCTTAATTTGGATATGATAATCCTCCCATCTGTAATTAAAACATGGAGTTAAAGAGGATGAAGAACAAAAAAAAAAAAAAAAGGAGAATTAGAAGCCTTGATGATATTAAGATTGATCTTTTATTCTAGCAGATGGTTTAGGCATAGAAGTTACTAGTGAAAATGTAAACTTTGCTCTGTCATTTTTTAGCAGTACTTCTAAATGCTTTGTCTTTTGCCACATAATTTCTTAAAAACAGTTAAGCCCTCCTTCTGTTTTCACACAGCTCCTTCTGGCATGAAAAGGATGGCTGAAATGGAAAGCAAATGCACCTGCATGCGCTTTAAGGGAACCTGTAAGGCTTTCATAGTAGAGTAAAGTGGAAGATATATAAATGAGAATGAGGCTGTCAAAATGGACTAGATGATCTCTAAAGGTCCCTTCCAACCCCTACCATTATATGATTCTAATCAGTCCAAACTGTACATAAAAGATTCAGCCTGACTTTTAAACACACGGATAATATTTAATGAGAACTGTGACTGCATGTGGGTATCATTACAGTGCAACTGCACGTTTCTGTAGAATGCCTTGCCCAGACTTGTCTCAAAGCTCTGTCTGTCACCCGCAAAGCTGGAGAAGAAAAACCCCTTTGAAACTTTGGACTTTTGAAGTGAGCATAGACATAAGATATGTGACAGAATGCACCAGACAGCTTCTCAAGCCCTCTGTACTGGGTAGCCATGTGCATACTGAGTTTAGAAAACTTCTCTTTGCTGAAGGTGTCACTGGAAACCATGCCTGGCTTTGGTCTGGTTCTCAGAAATTCAAACACAAACTTTTTTTCTTTTTAATTATTTGGATTTAAAGACAAGAGTGGATTTATTTGGATTTAAATCACAAGATGTCTTGAGGGTTTTTCCTCTCCATGAGTCTTTGATTAATTTCACTTTCTTAGTAAAGAGGTTCTCAGTAAGTATCTTTTCAGCAACTTCCCTGGAGCTGTATAGTTTATGAAATTAAAAATTAAACATGTGCATATATTTCAGCAAATAAATCAATCAAGTTATGGTGCATATTTAGTTCCCAAACATTGTTTTATTTATTTTCCTAATCAGTTGACGGTTAGCACTTTTCAATCTTTATAGGTCCTGAATATCTAAAAACTTGATATTTGTGTCCCAGGTGTAATTATTTCTGCAGACAAGATTCTGGAAACTGCAGATAATAATTTTCTGCATTTCAGAGAATGATTATAGAAAGTAAATTTGGTGGAACACATCCTGTATCATGGCTGAGCCAAAGAACTTGACATTAGTCCTGAATTGTGCTGATATTATTGGCACCTGTTGCAGAGGCAGGTTGTGTGGGTTAGAGTCTGTTGTGTGTGCTCATGTTGATATGCAGAACACAGAGAAGCTTGCTTCTGCCTTCAAGTGCAGAATAATATGTCATTTTTGAAAATCCTTAAAAGACTGCAGAAATCTTAAGCTTAAAAAGTCTCTTATCTAATTAAATAACCCTCATATTAATTGAATGATTCCCTAAAATGCAAAGATGTTTGAAATAAAAATAAAGTAAATAACACACGGAAAAGTACTTGTATCTTACTGTTCAAGAATAACCACAATCTGACCAGCATCAAAGGAAAACATGAACTAAATCTAATGAGCTTTTTTATTCAATTGTTGATGTGATTGCAACAGCATGTTCAGCTACTTGTGTCACTAAAATATTTTTGTCTTACAGTACACATGGAATTGGAGGTGCTAAAGAGAGCTCACTGTCTGACTTCAAAGTCAGTTCTTCCAAGGAAAGCAAAACTTTCCTGTCCCAGGAAGCATCAAGGGTCAGCAAAGAAGATTAACCAGACATATTTGCTGTGAGTACTCTTGCTGCTCTCAGAGCAAAAGCTATGGCTGAGAAGCTATGTCTGTGGAGGATTGTATTCAAATTATGTTGCTTAGGTCTTTGGGACTACTGATAACTGATAAAGCTGGTATTTCCCAAGTCTAGGCTGGTGCTATCGTCCAGAATCAGGAAATTATAAATGGAAACTGAATGTAACAGTTCAATCAGATGTCTTGCATTTATCCTTTATCTAACTGCTGTAGTTTCTAAGTGTTAATAAGTATTATGGAAAGGAGGGAAAAAAATCTGAAGATGAGCCTAATACAGAAAAAAACAGAAGTTGGAGTTCCTTTCATCATGACAAAAAAGTAAATCTAGTGGCAGTTTGATATGAGTAGAGTGGAAAAAAAAATGCAGTTTCACAGCTAAAAAATTTATACCTGAATATTTTTAACTTATGTTCAGACAAACACCCTTAAATTTAGGAAAAAACCTTTTTAAAAAGAAAAAAAAAATCTTATTTTGCTCTTCAGCTTTATAGTTGAATCTTAATTGACTCAGACTAAAAATAAATGACCAATTTCAAAGGCACCTGCTGAAGAAGGTTATGTTCCAGAACAGAGTTTTCCTTCATTTGTTTTATACATTATAGCCTTATCAAGTTGCTGATTGGTGAAGTAAACATTTCTCTAAGGGCTGCAGGTGTTGGAATGAAAGCAATGACTCAAAGAAAAGCTGTAGTTAATTGTGGCAGGGGTCCTCTAGGAAGTGAATAAGTATCCTCTGACATAACAAATAGCAAGAGTTTTAAATGAGTCATTGCATTTTATAAAGTAAATAATAGTTATTTTAACAAATGTGTTACTATATAATTGTCCATGGTAATGATTACAGACTATCTGGAACATATAGTCTGCCTCAGTAGAAATACCATGGAGTTTAAAACCTTTGTATGCATTTTAACCTTGTCAGATGTACAAAATTATTTCTGTGCCCACACTCCTAAGAAAAAACATGTGACAATCCAAAAGAGGATCCCACGGACCATATGGATCAGGTGCTTTTTTACTGCCCCTCTCATCTCCTGTATTGAGGGCTTCTTCTCAGGGAGTCAGAGGCGATCACATTGGACACAGACCTCTGATGGATGGATGGGTTTCACTGTGTTGAGAAGCTTAGGACTGGTCATGCAGCTTACACACTAGTGTCATTTACCACAAAGTAGCCTGCATAGCCAGGATCCTTTGGAGTTCTCATCGTAGGTGGACTAACGAGGTGAGAACTTAACTCCTGGCCTATCTACAAGCAAACTTTTCAAACTTTAAATTCTTGTAGGCTTCCAGGAACTCACTGAGTTGCAAATCTAAAAAAAAAAAAAAAAAAAATCAGTAATGAAACTGTCAGTGGAGAGGATATGTTCATATTGCAGTTCTCCCAGCTCGCAAACAAGCTTTTCAGATTTAAAAGAATAGAACTAGAATGAGGCAGGAAGACATCTCTGGAGATCACCTCGTCCAGTCCTCTGCTCAGAGCACAGTCACCTAGTGCAGGTTGTTCAGAGCTGTGTCTAGACAGGTATTTAATACCTCCATGGATAGACACTTGACAACTTTTCTGGGAAACTTAATCAGCCTCACAGTGAAAATTTTACTTTTTTTTTAAAAGTTTAAATGGAATTTCCCGTATGTCAGTTCTTGCTTATTGCTTCTTGACCATTCATTAGATACTTGTATTTGTTGCCTTTACAATCTCTCTTTAGATACATGACTTTTTAGTGAACAATTATCTAAGTTCTTTACAGAAACATCTATAGAGACTCAAATGACTTGTGTAGAACAGAATGTGATTTTTCTTGTTTCTGTGAAGTGATGAACTAGGGATGGAGAAGTTCAGTGATGTTTTTAATGTTAAGCAAATAGCAACAGAAACCAAGAGATCTCAGCATGAAAACTTATTTGCATGAAAGCATTTCAGCCATTATTCTTGGTTCTTGGCAGCTTTAAACCCAATGCCATATTGCTGTAAAGGCTGTAACAGACCTTTTATTCTCCCTAACAAATGTAGCAAAGAGTACTTTACATTCCACTCCCTTTGAACTCTGAATATAAAAACATAAACCTTCAGCTAGGATAATTGCTCTCAAAATGGTTCCATTTCAAGCATTTTAAATTAGTCTTTCATTATTGCCGGCAACAGCTTCTTACATACAGAGTCAATCAAAAAGAAAGTGTATTTTAAGCAAGTTAATTTGCTGTAGCTTATTTTTGTGCTACTTCCACACAATATTTGTCTAAATCCAAAGACCAGGCACAGGTCTTAAGCTAAACCAAAATACATTCCAATAAATGGGTACTAGAATTATCTGAAAACTTTTTTCAAAAACAAAATCAGAGCCCTCAAAAGAAATTTGTTTCCAATGAACAGACCCACTAAAATACTTTGTAGATACTTAAAAGGTGCTTGGAACATTTTGACTGCTTTACCTTAGATAGATAAAAGCTTAACAAGAATCGGTTAGAATCTTCTGTGACGCATCAAAATTGATCAACATCAAATATTTCAGGTCTGGATGTTGAGTACACTGAAAAATCTGTTGATCAGACATATTATTTACAAATTATGTTCACCAGCTTTAGTAGCCTAGTTAGTTTTAAATAATTTAAATAAGCTCTCAGGAAATGTGTGACCTGAGTAAGAAGGGAAATAGCCATGTAAGTATGTGTTACAAATTCTAATTACAAGTTAATATACTCATTTTAAAACGTTTCATGTAAACTGGAAAAAAGCTCAATTGAAGGTCCATTCTATGTTTTTTTTAAAAAAAAAACACCTCTGTGGAGTCATCTAAATCTGTCTTCTCAACTCAGTACTTTTAGAAGTTGTTAGGATTTCACCTGCTCTGGCTTTCAAGGAGATGGTTGTCTCAAAAACTTGTAACAGCCCAGACTGCCTGAACAGTGAATAACATTTTAATTATACCACTCAGAAACACTATAGATTTTTATTTCCTACAAAGGAACTCAGAATTTAGTAGATTCCTATAAAAATTCCAACTGTAATGATTTTTTCCACACTGATGTCATGCAATGACTGTCATGGAGACGTCATTGTAATAATGTCACCTTGTTCTCCTCTAAATTTTAACAGTGGGATCAGTCTGTAATAAACCCTACATTTCCCACTTTCAGGGTTATATCTGTGTCTTTGCTCAACAAAGGGAACAAGACAGACTTCAAATATGCCAAGTTAATGGTTTGATGTGAATAGTATAGTACAGTTTCTCTGCAATTTCTTACACAAAACCGAGTCATTGATCAGAACAAAGCAAAAAACAAAGGAAAAGAGCCTGACTAGAAAATTTCACCAACTTGCTTTTCTTATATTTATTATTCTTTCACAGAGGATCTTGAACTCCATCATCTCACAGTCCCTGAAGCCAAGGTTGCCTCCAACCTTCCCATCTGCAATCAGACTCTCTTTATTTGTCAGCACAAGGTCCAGCAGCACACGCCTCCTCATTTGCTACTCCACCACAGGAAGTTGTCATCAACATTCTGTAGGAACCTCCTACAGAGGACTGTATGCTTGGCTGTGTGGCTTTGACAGCAAATATCACAGTGGTTAAAGTCCCAATGAGTACCAGGGATTCTGACTGTGAGGCAGCTCTCAGCTGTTTGTAGAAGGTCTTATCTGCTTCCTCCTCCTGGTCAGGTGGCCTGTATTAAACTCCCACAATAGTATGACCCACACTACCCTGCCCCTTTATTACTGATGAAGTCATGGCAGCTATGACTTTGCAAATATATAATTTGCAAAGATCAATAACGAACCTTCTACAGCCGGGGCTAAGGTGCAGCTTCAAGTGCATCATGCCAAAGGGACACGGGCTCTTGGAAAGCTAAGTATTATCCCAGCTGAGTTATGCTTAGACTTTCATGACACAATAAGAGAATGCTGAGAAAACTCTAGTATTTTGAGGGGAGACCTAGCTACTTGCTGCTTCTGCTACCATGTTAAAGTCCCACTGGGACAAAGTGTAGACAGGACAAATGCCAAAGGCACTAGACTATTTTATATTAATAAGCATTTTTTAGGTTCCTCTGTTAGACCTTTTCTACTTTATAAATAACTTTTTTTTTATAAGAAGAAATGAAGAAACTGTTCAAGGTGCTTAGCTGGAGTTTGGGACAATCAGGCTTCTTTTACAGTAGATATTTCACCTAAGAGTTGGAAGCTTCCTCCAGGCCACCTAAGGTCCTTGAGACATGGATAATCTTTTTGTAGATATGCACCTCAGAGAGAGCAAGAATTGGAACCTCTTCAAGACAAGAGTCTTAAAATAGGTCACGAATATTTTGGAAAAAGAACCAGTCTTCTTCCCACTTAGGAGTCTGAGGCAGAGGGAAACACCTCCTTCTCCTTTGCCTCTTCAGTTTCCCCTAGAGTAGCTAAAGTGACTTGATACTCAGAGGTTTTCTTTCTAATCCTCAAAAACTGTCAAAGGAACCTGGGTGTTGCAAAAAGAGATAACAAAGTATCTACCTTTATTTTTTAATAGAAATGCCAAAATCTGCTTCCAGGTATAGCCGTGAGTATTTTCAGTATTTAGTTAACGAGGTCATAGTGCAACAAGGCAAATGTTAGCTTCTCCTCTGTTATGATTGATTCAAGAACCTCTGTGAAAAGAGATGGTTTAGGCATTATGGAGCATGCTTAGATATTAAAAATATGTGCTTGTCCACTGCCTTGATGCCAAATCAAAAGCACATCCTAAACATGTCCAAGTCATTTACTGGAGAAAATACAGAGATCACAAGGTCATGATTAGTAAACAAAACACAATTAAGAGCAGAAAACATACTACTAAAATAAAAGATATTCCCAGGGAGTGGAAGGCTAGATTATTTCTGGGAAAGAGATGTAAAGGAAAACGTTGTTTCATAGCCAATAAATGAAGTATGGAACTGGAAAAAAAAAAAAAAGTAGATAATTTACAATTCATTAAAAAAAAATCATGTGTATTTAAAAAATGTTAAAAAAGAGACAAAGATCAGTCAATAGATTTTCCTGCAAATGATCGGAATGCTTTAGTCATCTTCGTATTCACTTCCTCCTTCCATAAACTGTAATGGTTCTGTCTGAAAGTACAAGTATGAATCTCAGATAGGAAGGCATAAACCACAAAATAGGTTCCAAGCTAGAAATTAGAGCAGCCAAATATAATCCTACATCCTCATTGCTTTTCATCATCAAAAAATGGATGTACCTATTGTGTGAGTAAGTGTATTGGAGACAAATTCTAACTTCAGTTTCATCTGTCTGTAATTTTCTTCACTCACAGCTTAAGCTTTTAGAGTACCCTTCAATATTTGTAGGGACTAGTTAATTCATCATCATCCAAAGTCAGATAAAAAAAGTACATTGACCTCCTGACATAAAAAATGCTCTTTGGTGTTCTGCTTCATGCTTAATACTGACAAATAAGGTTTTTAAAAAATGGTTTAGCTTACACAAGGTACAAGAAAAAGAATAGATTAATCCGGTTGAAAGACTGTTTGCTTTTTTTTTTTTTAACGTGTGTGTGATATATGAAGAGTGAATACACTAGTTCCTAAATTGTGTGATTGAAGGACTTGGCCACATGAACATCAGGGACAGAGGAGGAAAAAAATATGCAAAAAGACCAGAAGATGTGAAAACAAGGAAATGAATGGTGGAGGAGAAAGAGATACCAAAGGGCTGCATTTAGAAGGATGAAGAATCAGCAGTAAATACAGAGAGAAACAGAAGAATGATGTCTGGAAAAGAAAGAACCAAGATGAACATAGAGATATATATATTGTTCATCTATATTGTTCATTGGTTGAATTGATTTCAAAGAACAATCAATAATTATTTTGCATGATTCCTGACGCAGTTGCTGAGGACATGTCTTAATATGCTGTGTTTTTCTCATAAATGCTGCTCACTATGGCTGCTCCCACTGAGACGGCATGAGCGTATAGCCCTCCTACCCAAATCATGCAGCTCAGACCTATGTCAAACTGCAGCATCTGCAGGTATAATTATTTCCAATAGATAGTAGCCTTGGCCTGTAGATGAAGCAATAACATATAGTAATATTGTTTCAAATTACTTCTAAAGTTTCCAGCACATCTATTATTTTAAACAGATGCAGAGAGAGGAGTTATTTCATCTTGCTCTGCAATGTACCTATCTCTGGGATGAATCATTATCTCAGTTTGACAGGAAAGTTTTTCTCATTTAAAATATAAGGCTGTGAATTAAAGTATTTTCTGCAACTGTATTCCTCTGTTTTTCAAACTGAGAAAGAAACGGATGAGAGAGGAAAATAAGCCAAAAATAGGGCCTGAAATGTTGCTCCTAGGCTGAAGAATCACTTTGACACCATCAGGAGATAAGTCGATGTTATTATGTTTTCTTTGACACTGATGACAGGTTCACAGAAGATCAGCAAAATTCCAGGTGAGATTCCAGAAGCTGAGTAATGCAAATACATCAAATGAAGTCTTAATACTGTCTATATGTGGAAAATTGATTTCCCAGGGAAACTGTGGCTTTCAGAGTTTCTTATTAAAAAAATGGGTATTTTGCAATAGTAATAGTCTCTTTTAGGTTTGTAATTGCTTTCACTTGGTCTTTCATCACTTACTTATCCTGACCATGCCAGATAAATCTTGGCTCAGTATCATACATCTGGTTCTCTCTTCATCAGCTCCAGGGTGTGAGTGTGTGGGAATATTTCAGCTTTCAGAGGTTATTCATGTTCAACAGAAAAAGAAAAACAAACAAACAAATAAAGAAGTAGGTCCCAAAATGAACTACTCTTTCCCCACCATACATGGTCCTTAAAGGATAAGCTTTCTGTTAATTTCTCTGGGGAAATTTGGGCCAGATTTGGGTTTGAGTGTGAGTTTCTAAAAGTCTGGATGCTTAGACTGATGATTTGGGTTGGCCTGTTTTGAATAGAAGCTTAGATACTGAAACATGTCACATACATGAAAACATGTATCATTCTAATATATATTTTATATATTTATATATATTCATACTTTTTACATTATTGTTATTATGCTTTAAACAGAACTGTTACATGACTACCAATCATGCCCAGAGGGCCTCTAGTGTGAAAGCAGTTAATTGTTTTGCACTCTTAAAATAAGCAGAGCACATTTATCTGAGGATGAAATCCTGACACTTCCTCTATGTAGCTATGAGTTCACATTAGAGCCACACAATTCAAGGACTGCAAACCCATCTGGGAAGTGGTCAGATAGTTTTATATCTGAAGAAGTTACAATCCTATTCTCATCTAGTGACATTTAAGGAGCAGTCTGTGCTGTCCATTACATTTATGAAAGGTTAGCTGGATGTTTTCAGGGCACTAATTATATGAAGAAAAAACATGAATTTCTGCAGTCTGAAAATCTGGTGTATTTTTATTTGAGATTTGATTTTTTTGTGGGGTTGGTTTTTTTTGGGTTTTTTTGTTTTTTTTTTTTTTTTAAAGTGGACTGGAGTTTTGGGATACAGTACTTCAATCTGTAAAGATTTTCTATTACAGGAGACAAAAAAGTCTTTCCACTAACCTACTACATTGAAATACATGGATTTCTAGAAGATCATTTTTCCTTCTCACTAACCATGGAGTTTTATTGGCTGTTTAAACATTCATGAAATAATTTTATTGTGAATGTCCAGAGCATACAAATGTAAATAGTTGAAATTATTCCTGTGTATAAACATTTCATGACTATACTTAAAACAATAGAGGATTTGATGCTTAGGATATAGAATAGAGCTATATGATGGAGGGGCCTGTTCTTCTACAGTTCGTGAATGCTGAAGGCTGCAACTTTCATTTTAGTTTTAGTATTAACAAAGAGACACTTCTGCTCCATTCTTTTACAGTTATACTAAAAAGGCAAGTTCTCAAGTAATAAATCAGTGACTAGTAAACTTGATTTGATGTAGTTCAATCAGTTCAATTCCTTTTCACGTAAAGAGGGTTCAAACTCATCCTTAACCACAGCGATTTATTTTGGAATGTGTCCAGCCACTTAACCATACACAGTCTCAAGGGATCTCTAATATACTCCTGCTGGAGTGAATGCAGGGCCCATAACTAAAGCTTCAGCCAGGCAGAGAGCTGAAACACAGAGAGTAAGCCTTTTACTCTGGAGATTAGAGTACTTATGTTGGAGGACAGCTGTCCCCAAGGACGGCTTACTGGTGTTATCAAATGGTTGCTCAACATGGAAAACAGGCAAATTTTAGAGCAGATATTAGAAATGAGGAGCTCTACTTCCCAGGGGTAAGTGAGTAATATTGCTGTTATAGCACTTACTACTATTATTAGTACATCTACTCCTACTACTGCAATCATGACCACTACCATTACCATTACCAGTAGTATTGTTTTTGTGAGGAGTCCCTACTCGTTAAAGCTACTGATATTTCTTAAGACACTTTAAAATGGATTATATTGTTGTCCAAATTGTACCTCTACATTCCCAGCAGAAAACTTGATGGTAAATGTTTTTAAAAAAATATTTAAAAATTTTTTTTTAAAACATGTATTCAAAAGTTCATTGCCTCATGACAATTCTTAAGCATGACTTGCTTCTTTTCTCTTTCATGCTGCTTTCCAGAATCTGACTCAATGTTCATCTGAGGTTTATGGAGGAAATGGGAAGTTATAGTCTGCATATTTTAAAATTTCTTTGCATCTTTTGTCTATGCTTTATTCCTGTAAGGAAGCTACACAAAAATTATCCTCCTGAAAGATTAGTCCAAGGACAGCTTTCCCATTAAGGAAGACTTTCTTGTTTAAAATATTCCATTGAAGAACTTCTGGATGCCCCAATACCAGAAGTTTACTCACCTTCTACAGTTCTCAACAACTACAGCTATGATGAAGATATACATTCTCCTGGAACTAGATACTACTTATTCACAGCCAAACTCAGATTAGGAACGTTGTAGAATTTCTCATTAAATCCTGACCTACCAAAAAAAAAAAAACCACCAAACCCTCAACAAAAAAGCAACTGCGGTGTGTGTGATAAGTGTTTCATACACTTGTGAAGTGTATGAAATGTATGAATGAATGAAGTGTATGAATATGTGTGAAGTGTTTGTTGAACAACAATTAAAATGTAATGGTCTCAATCTGTGGAACAAGAAATCAAGATTAAAACCAGCTGCAGAGCCACGGTTACCCTCTGAGAGGCATCTACCTGGCTTGTTCCTGATGGTATACTGGCAATGCATTGGACTGCAGCTAGCTCACAGCAGCATTTGCAATTTGTTTTGAAGGTAAGAGCATGCAGCTGTTGCATCAATGACCTCTGACTGCAAATCAATGTGTAGCCTTAGAAGAGCAGAATTCAAACCAACTTTGATGAAGACACCCACTAACCCCCTCCCTCCCCCCAACCCCCCAACCCTTTCCCGTATTGGATCAGACCTACGGAGTTTGGGAGGTCTGGTTGCAAGAATTCAAGCCCACGCCTGCCCAGCTATGCCAGGGTATAAGAGTTCTGCTGTGCTATCTGTGCTTTCTCTGTATCCCCAGAGGCTGAGGAAAATATAAAGGGCAGTCAGCTTTTGTCCTTACCATAAAAAACCCCAGTCAACCAAATATAAAACCTTTAAAAAAAAATGTTTTCTGAACATTATGAACATCCTTATATTGGGATTAAAATCCTTTGTATTCAGACATTTTTCCAAGACCTTGAAACATTTCATGATTTTAAGCTCTGCTTCAAAATATTGTCTTTTATAGGGGTTTATATCTCGGGTTTTTTCTTCCTCCTATATTGATGCTAATGGAGGCTGCAGGCAGCGACTGGTAGGTTTGAACATTTTATTTCTCTTGAGTAGAAAGTATGCTTTACCTTAATGATGCCTCTGCTGTGGAATTACAAATCTTGCTCTGTGCACCTCTCAATCTTTCTTGACACAGATGTCCTTTTGGAGGCATCCAATGACGTTTGTTTTTTTTTTTTTCACTGGCTGCCTGTAAAGCAATAGAAGTAGTCCAATTTCATTTCAAATTTTAGCATATTTTGGACTCTTACCTGTTTTTACTGAATGAGGTGCTTACTTTCCAGTAAATTGAAACAGAATAGGATCAAGTCCTTATTGGTGTCAGACCTCTACGTCTAAGATTCACATAAAATAGAGTAAATATTGATTTGCAGTATGCTTTATTTAATAGAGCTTCATTTCTATATTTGGTTGTAAAAGAAAGAAAAAAGACAGCAAAGGACTGACCACTTGTTGCTATGCAATACAATGTCATGGCCCTGTACCTAAGTATCTTTCCCACCTGTACTATCTTTGCTATTTTGTCTTGTATCTGCTCCAAGACTTAGACTGACTCCCAGCAAAGTGGGGTCCTCATGGGATGTCAAACCTCAATCCACCAGGCCTTTGATTATCTTTTCTCCTCCCATCTCGCTGGGGCCTCAGCCATTCTGCAGGAGGTGGGAGTATCTGTAGGGGGTGAGCAAGCAGCTGCGTGGTGCGTCACTGCCCACTGACAAACACAGCACTCATTTCACATTAACTGTCCTCTGAGTTTGCCCTGTTGGGAACTTCATGCACAGAATAACATGCAGAGCTCTTGGTATTTAATGTGTTCTGATAATAGTGCTGATGGCATTATAAATACCCAGCTCAGGCACATTTTGTCTGGAATAAAATAATGTGTCTGGAATTCATGAAAAGCTCTTTGGAGCAAGGACTGCTTGTTTTGAAATGGGATAGTGAAAGGATAGTAAACTTAGGACTCCAAGGCATTACAAATCATGATGAAGGATGGAGAAAGTGAAATCCGTGGTGGAGAACAATTGTTAACTGGGATATAGAGAACTTTGTGATAACATGTGACACATTAGCTTTTTGTTTTCCTTAGCACAATTGTTGATCTAGTAAAAATGATATGAAGATATTTCATTATTATTATTTATTTCTTGTTATGCTTGTAATCATTCAGGTGTTTTCCAAACAGAAAACCTACAGCCCTTGCCCCGAGGAGCTCACAATCTAATGTGGACAAAGAAAGAGACATAAAGGACAGGGGGTCCATAGAGATGCCAAGAGGCCAAGATGGAAATAAATCATATCTTAGCAATCAAATGTGGTTTGAATGCATTGTTGCAAAGCTATACAAACTGTTTTCTAATTGCTGCTCATATCTTCCATTTTCATTCAAGTAATCCACTCCCAGGTACCATGAAACAGATAGATGTGCAGGAAGGAAGCTTTCAATATGTAAGGTCAGAGAGAGTAGCACATGTCTAAAGTAGAACTGCAAAACTCACCTAAAAGTACAAGTATGGGAGGGATTTGTCTGATAGGTTAAATATAGAATGGTATGGCTTTAGGTCAGGTCCTATAAGGTGGGAATTACATGTGGTAGATTCCATCAGGAATGTAAGTGTACTCTGTACATCTGGAATTTCCCTAACACAGACTATAAAATCTATCATTGCAAGGTAGTTAAGAAGTTAAGAATGAAATGACCCTCTGATGTGGTACATTCATGTGTTTCCAAGGGAGGAGAATGATGGTGCTGAGGGTTGAAGGCTGCTTTTCTCTAAATCAGTTGTAAAATTACATTTTTAATAATGTAGGACACCAGTCACTGGTTAAGAAGAAACAGACTGTTTAATTTTAAAAATACTGGTTTTGACTAAGACAATAAGTCACTCATCAGTTATGAAAAATACTATTAGGTTTTCTTTATACATTTAAACATCTAAGTATTTTTTATAAAACCTCCAATCAGGCTTCCCCAAAATCTGAAATTGTCGAAGAAACTCTCTTAAGGCTTGCCTTTAAAAACTTCTCAACAAATCGCCATAGTTTTCCAAGCACTCAGAGGATCATTGCATGTTTGTTTATTCCTGAAGTATCTTTCTCTTAGCACATACAAGTGTATTGTAAAGGCAAAAGCTAATTAGCAGTTGAATATTAAAGTGCATAGGTTGTCCATGTTTGGGAAAATAAATGGTTGAAGAAGCAGTAGCTGTTGTGGTTATGGATTTCCAGGGAGTAATCCGTCATCAGTTTTTAGCAAGCCACAGATATTTCTTTTATTATAAGAAACATTTTTTTTACAGTCTTCAAATCTTGCAAATGCATTTCTAACATCAGTATCAGGACGGTAATAATCCTCTTGCTGGGAGGGAGAAGCTCTAATTAAATAACCAAATAGACTGATCTTTCAAAATGTACAGGTATTCGTATTCCTTCAATAAATAAAAGAATATACATTATCTTTTGATTCTGTGTACCTTTCGAAAAAAGTCAAGTTTCTAGCAATTTAAATAAATGATTCTAATAGCTTGACATGAATTATGCTGACAGGAGCTGCTTATGATTATTATGGTGCCCAGACTCTTTTAAAACCTACAAAGTTAAAGAAAGGCTTACAAGTCTCTCAAGCTACTTTTTATTTGCATAGAAAAATATTTATCGTAGGAGTCAACTATCATATGAGAGAAATTGCATTTGTTGTAATTGAAAAAGATAGCTAAAAAGTTTCTGTGGGTTATTGCAACAGTACAAGAATACAAGATGCTTCCATTTATTAAAAAATGTAAAACAAATAGTGAAAGCTAAAGCAGGCTACAAAACAGAAGGTCCCCTTCTTACCTTTCTCTTGACTACGATGTTACAAGATCATGTGCCACAGTTGAGTACTATAAAGTGTAACTCTGCATTTGCTAATATAATCCTTAAAACATCCCCCCCCAAGCACTATGCAAAATATATATATTTGTAAATGCTTCCTCCTCTAAGCATCACAACCTTGTTATCACATAATCACCCTGATCAATTGTTTCCTGTTTCCCATCACAGTCAATGCTAATGTTCAGCTCCTTGTCCAGCTGATCCTGTGGTGTGGCTGGCTCTGAGTTCTGTAACTCCACTTTCTCTGTTTCTGAAGAACATATACTTTCCTGTTCATGTGAATCTGAAGAGTCACCGTTATTTTGTGACTCAGATGCCACACATTTCTCGTCAGGACTTTGTATGTCTAATTGGCAGTTCATGGTCAGTTCTCCTTCTTCCAGTTCAGCAGTTTTCTCACATTGTTCTTCTGCCTGTTGACGAGAAACTTCTTCAGAAACAGTGTATATTTTATTTGTGCTCTGCTCCACAGAGTTTGTTTTTGATCGTCTGTGAAATAATCCAAAATTTTTTATGTCTGTTACAAAATTCACACGCTTTTGTTTCTCCTTAGTTGACTCTGACACCATCATTGCTGAGCCATTGCTAACGCTATGTGCTTCAGAGGCAATAGTGGCTGATCTTGGGTGTATCATCGTTGTTATGTCAAAAAGGCTGAAAGTCTTTTTCTTTCCTTTCTTGTCTCCTTCACACTCACTATTTTCTTCATTTTCTGACAGAGAGGCAGTGTCTTTGTTCATCTTTGCAGTCTGCAAATCAGACAGCTTGCTTCCTTTTAACAAACCCAGGACTTCAAAACGAAAGCTGGAAATATCTTGTTTTAACTCCTAAGAATCAGGAAGAAAGACAAAACAGCAAAGCAAGAAAGATAATCTGACTTTTTCTCTAAATATTGAAAAAGACACGCACAACACACACACACAAAAAAAAAAAAAAAAAAAGCTTATGCTAAGGATCAGTAATAAACTTCACCACTTCACCATCTGGATAATACCTGGCATCTTCAAAGTGCTTTACTGACTAACTGATCTTCTAGGTGAGATAGGAAAGTGAGATAGCAATTTTATCAGAGGAAACTTCAGAGGACCTTAGTCTAGACTACTCACAGAAATCACTGACAGTGGTGGAAGAAAGAGCATGGACAATTGGAAGATGTAAAGCCAGTCTGCTAGATAGTACTATTCTGTGATAATAATAGCATTTTGATTAGCTCTTAACATCATCCCTTACACATACACACATGTGGACACATGCAGGCACAAGGCATACACATGTGTGCTCACTTCCCTGTGAGTAGCACTTCAGGAAGCATTGTGCTTTGCTACCAAATGTTTGACAGCTATCAGCTAAGTCAAAGCTAACCACTGCAGGCTGTTTTCAGTCAGAGCAGCCTCTCTCTATTAAAGGCCTGTATAAGGAGAAGGCATCTTGCCTTCAGGAAGTCCCTATTTGTCTTCAGTTTCCCTAAAGAGTTAATCATAGAATCATGGAATCATTTCAGTTGGAAAAGACATTTGAGATCATCACATCCAACCATTAACTAAGCACTGCCACATGCACCACTAAACCATGTTTGCCCTAAGCATCACATCTATATGTCTTTTAAATATCTCCTCAGATGGGGACTCCACCTCTTCCCTGGGCAGTCCATTCTAATACTTGACATTGCTGCTGGTGAAGAATTTTTTCCTAATATTGAATCTATGTCTTTCTTCTAGTGAGGGGTCCAAAACTGAACACAGTGTTCGAGACGTGAGCTCATCAGTGCCAAGTAGAGATGTTATTTAAATTTTCCATCTTTTGAGTAATACAAAAACTGTTCTTTAAACAAATAAATGCACAACAGCACCCTACAGCAGAAAAAAAAACCCCTCTATTTCCTAATGTACTGAAACTATTTTTATCTTGCTTTAGCAAAAATGTTTTAACACACACTTAGTCTCACTTTGGTGTCCGCTTACACAAGCACAATTCAAACTAGCTGCTAAAACTGCTAATTCCTCCAGCTAAACAAAGAAGACTTTCTAGAGTCCATGTGCAACACTATCTCTGTGTGGTCCACGAGGACACAGACCTTGCTCCAGGAAGCATTATATGCTACCTGAACAACTGAGGAGTGTGACATATATACTTCACACTTAGAATATCTTACACCTACAAGCATATAAATAAACACATACCTTAAAATTTTCTTCTGTCAGTCCTTCCTCAGTTTTGGCATCTCTTATCATTGCTGCAACATATCTCTTAACCAGATTTCTCATAACTTCCTAAAAACATAAATTACGGTGTTAGCTTTCTTGGTGTTAGCTACTGAATCTGCACTCGTGCCAAAAAATGTACGAACCATAGGTCTGATGCCGATATCAATTATCTTGAGAAGGTCTGTATTGGATTTGACAAAGGTATGTCTCATGTCAGTAATGTGCAACCTGACAGTGAGCAGTTGCTTATGCTTCAGGAAGAGTGTAAGCCTAGTGCAGTTGTATAACGCTGTTTCTAGCTACACTCTCCCAACCCTCCTGAGATGTGAGATTCAGAGACTTTTTGAATCAGTATGATAGCTCTAGGTTTAATGGGCTGTGGCAGGATTCCCTATGTGTCTTTAACTCATGTAAACTTTTTCTGCACTCAAATCATCTGCCAATGAATTCCACAGTATAGGTGGACTAAGATTACATTTGGGGGTTGGTGTATTTTTAACCTGCTCTTTGACAAGTTCCATTGTTGCCTTCCGAGAATCCTAAAATTATTTAGGTTGGAAGAGATGCCTGAAGCCTGTGCAGTTCAGACAGTTGCTTTATGTTCACCTTCTGCATGATTTTATAGATCCCTGTTGTACTTCCCACAGCTGTCTCTTTTTCAGGTTGGAAAAGTCCTAGTTTACCTAGGTATTACCCATATGGAATCAATTAACTTACGAAACCTACAAGTGTGACAGCCCACATCTTGTTTAACTTGCAGCCCTTTTAACACAACTAATAATGAAATAAAATCTGAAAATTATTCTTTGTGCTACAACAATATAAGAAAAAATCGAGGCTGAAGCAGGAAAGACGGACAACAGCTTACGGGAGATCTAGGCAGAAGGGCTATTAAGCGACAGAAAGTTGTCTATGGGGAACCAGAGCTAGAAAAACAGAGAGGAGGTTCTGATGGATCATGTCAGTGAGCTGCACATACGATCTTGATTAATCTCAGCAAGGAGGTGGAACTATGTGTTTGCTTTTTTAAAGGCAGTCCTTGTTACAGTGGGCAAAATACTGGTTAGTATATTATTGTTTTAGGAAACATACTTTTGCACCCCAAAAGCAGACAACTCTTCTTCTACTGTGGTTTGAGCATGAAAAATGCTGTACTCATTCACTGAGGATGAAATATGTTTGCATTTTGTGGGGTTAATTTCTTTTAGCTCTTTCATGGAATTTTTCCCTTTTTTTTTTTTTTTTTCTCATAAACACATTTTGGAAGCACAGAAAAATAATTGTCCCCAAAATAAACACTGGTCTGTACCTGGTATTGATGATGTCTTCTCAGATTGTCAGCTGCACGTCTCTGAAAAAAAGAAAACAAAATAATAAAAAATACACATGAATCCCTGTCTGATAGTAAAACACTTAGAGCATAGCAAAACAGCAGGTCTCTGTAACACGTGGTACCTAGCAAGCAGTGAGATGGCTCAAAGTCTGTTGAAAAATGGCACTGTTGGAGTAAAGACTGTCATTATCTTTACAGAAGGCAGAATGCTGTTATTGGAAAGGTAATGTGCGTGGGTGTGGTGGGGCAATCAGGTCTCTGCTTGCAGATCCCCAGAGCCACTGATCTGAGATGGAAGGGGAAGAATGTGATCATGTCACTCGCACAGACTGAGGCATATTTTAATGCATTCAGAAAAGCTTGCTTGGTTTTTAGCAAGACGCTTGCTATGGCTCCTAATGTCTCATTTAAGATAGAGATTCTTAAAGAGAAAATTTCCTGCTTAGTTTCCTGTTAAAAACATTTGGTCCCAGAGAAGGGAATGAAAGAAAGAAACTCAGCTTGCATTGCAGAGTTTGGGTTTTGATAAGGAGGAAGGATAAGAGAAATAGTAACTATGAAGAATAGTAAACAGCACTGTGGTAGGATGAAGGCTTCAAGCAAGTGTTGCATTAGATTGTACTGACATATATAAGGGCTCTCCAGAAGAAGACGGGGGGAAAAAGACCTGAATTACTTATAGTCCCTGAGTTACTGTTGTCCTCAACAGCATACTGAGTGAAATCTCCCTACTCTCTATCTTATTCATCCCTGACAGGTGAAAAAAGAATAATAATTTTAACTTGAGTTCTTGCATCTGCTGCTGGTGAGAAAAGAAGGTGTCTGAGCACTCATTGTATTTCTACAAAACAGAACACTTACAGCATCTTAAAATGGGATAAAAAGACATCCGAGGGACATGTTAAAATGGACCTCAGCTGCATAATGTGGCAGCCAAAGTAAGGTGTTTTGTCATCTCCTTTCATAGAATTACAGAATGTTTTGTGTTGAAAGGGTCCTTAAATATCACCTAGCTCCAAATCCCCTACCATGGGTAGGGACATCTTCCATTAGATCAGGTTGCTCAAAGCCCCATCCAACCTGGCTTTCAACACTTCTTGGAATTGGGCAGACACAATTTTTTTCTGGGTGATCTATTCCAGTGTCTCGCAACTCTCACAGTAAGCAATTTCTTCCTAACATCTAGTCTAAATCTACTCTTGGTTTAAAGCAATTATGCCTTGTCCTCTCACTACATCTACACGCCCTTATAAAAAAAATCCCACTCTGGCTTTCTTCTAGGCCCAAATTGATACTGGAAGGCTACTACAAGGTGTCCCCAGGACCTTCTCTTCTCCAGGATGATCAACCCCTACTCTTTCAGCCTGCCTTCATAGGAGAGGTGTTCCAAACCTCTGATCATTTTCATGGCCTTTCTCGGACTAATTTCAACAGGTTTGTGTCCTTCTTTTGTTGAGGGCCTCAGAGCTGGATGCAGTACTATAGGTGGGGTCTCACCAGAGCAGACTAGAGGGGGAGATTCCACTTCCTTGGCCTGCTGGCCATGCTGCTTTGGATGCAGTCCAGGATACAGTTGTCTTTGTGGGCTGCAAGTGCACGTTACCACCTTATATTCAGTTATTCAAACAGCAGTATCCTCAAGTCCTTTTCTACAGGGCTGTTCCAAATGCTGTTCACTCACTCTGTATTTGTGCTTGCAATTGCCCTGACTCATGTGTAGGACTTTGCACTTGGCCTAGTTGAACTTCCTGAGGTTTGCACAGGTCCACATGTCAATCCCGTCCAGGTCCCTCTGGATGCATCCCTTCCCTCCAGCATGTCAACTGCACCATACAGCTTCATGTTGTCTCATCCATGTCATTTTACTTGAAACTGATTGGCAATTTACAATTAACAATTTCCCTTACTTTGAATCAAGTCATGCTTAAAAGTTGATTTCTTGTTTGTAATCAATTTGAGGGATGCATTAGCCGTGTGATTGAGACTGCCAAAACCAGTTATTTCCTAATCACTCTGAACAGCCAACTGTGGGTTAGGGCTTTATAAATAAGCATCATTATTTTTGCAGATTGGCTTCTATACCTATGCCACATACAAAGAGTAAATTCCTTGTGTTTAAGGGTGGAGGTACGGGGGAGTCTGCCCACCACCGGGCAAGGATGGGGCAAGGCAGCTATGAGAGGGCCAACCCTCTCACACCACCTGTGTTCACCCGGTTTTCAGAAAAAAAAATAATTATCTGATTTTTCGCAGTTGACCACACGAGGGAGATGTTTCATTCTTGCTGAGAGAGTTCTGACGGAAGTCCGTGGATAAGAGAGCTCTCTCAATAGCAGATCTGACTTACAGGTAAAGGATAAAAACACTAAGGTGTAATTGAAATACACTAAAGTTCAGGTAAAGCTAACAGCTTCTATAAATAAAACTAATGCTGATTCTTGTTTCGCAGAGTACTTTCTGAATTTCATGTGTGCTCTATTTTGCAGTGAAACGTGAAATAAATGCATAGGTTTAATTCTGTACCCATATCAAGAAACAGCTAAATCAGCTGTTTCTGTAGTAATAGGTCCAGAACAGTTTTATTTAATTTTACAGTTGTTTTCAATCCATACCACTGAGAAGCTGGAAGAGAATGCATTTAATGGTGTGTTTTCATACACAGAAATATACATATTGTATGGGGAATTATGCATACACATAACCTGTCAAAGTTATTACCTCCATCAGTTCTCTGCCTCCTGTTTAAATGTTCACATTCAGTCCCCAGTTCATAATCATCTTTTGGTTTCTTTGGAAAGCAGAATGAATCTTTGACTAAATATATCTGAAAATCAAGCTATTCACTATAAATGGAATGGCATTAACGTGCCATATTGCCTTTATTTAATTCTCAGGCAGCCTGCTTTTCTCTACCTAGAATTATAGAATTGTTTCAACTGGAAGAGACCTTTGGGATCATTGAGTCTTTAGTCCTAGTCCTATCAACCACTAGACCATTTCCCTAAGTGCAATATCCACACGTCTCTTAAACACCTCCAGGGATGGTGACTCCACCACCTCCCTGATCAGCCCATTCCAATGCCTGACAACCCTTTCAGTAAGGAAATTCCTCCTCATATCCAGCCTGAAACTTCCCTGGAACAACTTGAGGCCATTTCCTCTTCTTCTATTGTGTGTTACTAGGGAGAACAGACCAACCCTCGCCTCACTACAACTTCCTTTCAGGTAGTTTAGAGAGCAATAAGGTCTCCTCTCAGCCTTCTTTTCTCCAGGCTAAACAGCTCCAGATCCCTCAGCCATTCCTCATAGGAGACATGCTCCAAATCCTTTACTAGCTTGGTACCTCTTCCTCTCCAGCATCTCAGTGTCCTTCTTGTAGAAAGAGGCCCAAAACTGGACACAGTATTCAAGGTTTGGCTTCACCAAAGCCGAGTACAGAGGAATGATCACCTCCCTGCTCCTGCTGCCAACATTGTTCCTGATCCAGGCCAGGATGCTACTGGCCTTCTTGGCCACCTGGGCACACTGCTGGCTCATTTTCAGCCAGCCTTCAGTCAACACTCCCAGCTCCCTCTCTGCCTGGCAGCTTCCCAGCCACTCCTCCCCAAGCCTGTAGCACTTCTGGGGGTTGTTGTGGCCCTAGTGCAGGACCTGGCACTTGGCCTTACTGAAACTCGTGGAACTGGTCTTGGCCCAGCCATCCAGTCTATCTAGATCTCTCTGTAGAGCTTCCCCACCCTCAAGCAGATCAACATTTTCACCCAGCTTGGTGTCATCTGCAAACTTACTCAGAGTGCACTCTGTCCCCTCGTCCAGTTCATTAATAAAGATGTTAAACAGGAGTGGCTCCAGTAATGAGCCCTGGGGGACACCACTCATGACCAGCTGCCAACTGATTTAACTTCATTGACCACAACTTGCTGGACTCAACCATCTAACTAGTTTTTCACCCAGGAAAATATACACCCATTCAAACTGAGAGCAGCCAATTTCCCCAGGAGAATGTTGTGGGAAATAATAGTGTCAAATGCCTTACTAAAGTCAAGGTAGACAACAGCTTTTCCTTCATCCAACAAGCAGATCACCCTGTCATAGAAGGAGATCGAGTTTGTTAAACAGGACCTGCCCTTCATAAACCCATGCTGACTTATATCTGCCAGTGTAGGGATAGAGAATATGCTTCTGATCCCTTAAGCAGCTGTCCCAAGGTCCTAAAATTCCTCTTAACTGTTTTTGGGCTTCTAGTCGCCACTTTGTCACTACCCACCTGAAATATCAAAAGTGGGTAATAATCCGAAGGCTTCACTCTTCACTAAAGTGAGAAGTCTGCGTAACAAATCTTTAACCTATGCCCCAGTGAGACTACAGACTTCTCTATGAAGTGGGTCTGAACAGCATATTGGACTCTCTGTCCCCTTCAGGAGGGAGCCATCCACAACAATGAGGTGTCTAGTTTTCTTTTTGGAGACAGTTTTTAAGCTTGGTGTAGGCCGACTTCTTTGTAATCTAATTTGTGGTTGTTTAAAATTTGTTTTAAGTAACTTCTGTGCTATGTGCCTGTACAAGTGTTGAAAACTATGGCTGACAAAGGGATAAAGGTTAACTTTGACCAAAAATAGCAATAGGGGAAGAAGTACTCTTCTGATGACAATGATCACAATCATGATATTGAAGAGGTTAGTTTTATCACTTTCCAAACAGGAAACTAATATTCTTTAGGAAGCTTTAATAGTAGTTCTACATTGTTTGAAGAAAAATGTCTTTAGCAGTCAAAAATTTGCTAATGTTAAATTAGTTTTTTGAAGTTTTTAATCAAAATTATATCTTTTATAAAGAAGGAATTAAAATTTAATGTCTGTATTTGACCTCAAACTGCTTAGAGATGAAAGTCCAGAAAATCTAAATATTGTCTGAAGTTATGGGATATATTCCTTATCTCAAATAGAAGCATCCTATAAAAAGGGTAAGAACTTATCTGTGTTGACAAAGAGATTTTCCCATGAGATAGTCCTTGGCTATACAACAAACACTCTAGATTACTGATTTCCATTCCAGGTGGAAAGTGTTTCTTTGCTCAACTTTCAATAACACACATTACAGAAAAAATACAAAATACTTGTATTGAGTTAGAAGTTGCATCATTTTCCACATGGAGAACAAACAGTAGAAGAAGAGGAAAGGAGACTTTATCTGACAAATTATCCTGTAGGTTGCTTGGGAAAAAATGGCATAAAAATCTGGATAGCTAGAAAAGAGGAAAATGTTTATCTAAACATCAGATGCAAAAAAAAGAACCAAACCACCAAAACTGAAGATATCGCTGACAATCCTTTCCATTTTCTCCTCTGAAATAGTTAAAATTATAAGTAAAACACTTTTTGGTGACTGATCAGATGTAAAGTGGAATATAATTTGAGGAAAATAGTACAATTTATTCCAGTGGGACTAGGGTTTCTTTTTTTATATCTTTTCTTTTGTGAAATAGCAATGGATTTAGATGGCCAATAGGAGTAGTCTTGAGGCACTCAGACTCCTTGAGCAGTCAGGAAAACTTCAGCCTCATCAACAGAATTACATTACTAATCTGGCTTTTGCAAAGGTGAGCTGCAAAAGTTAACAGAACTAAGATATATATATAAGAGCAGCACACACTGTCATTTCAAAGCTTTAAGTGTAGGAGACACTTTGTGTTACTAGCTAAACAGAGTGATGTGTATCTGGGATTGTCAAAATGACAGAAAATAAAAATGTGATGAAATCTGAAAGGTAGAAGATCTTTGTCTCATTAATAGCAGAACTGAAGTACTACTAGTAAATCATATGTATGAATCCTGGCATCCCTTCAGTTGTATCTGTGGCTAGAGAAGCTGCCATCAGCATGGGTGGGCAGCTTTGGAGAAAAAAACTTGACCCTTGAAAAATCTCCCTTGACTTTACTTCCCACTTCTATGGCTGTCCTGGTACAACAAAGGATGGCAGAAACACAGAACTGACATCCAAGGAGAAAAAAAATCATCATCTCTCTTCAAAGGCACTTCACTTCCCTGCAGACCTGTTTCTTTCCCATTATAGCTCTGTTACAAGCAGCACTGTAGATGGCCTTCTCAAGCAACCATGCCATACTTATTTCTACTGACATTTTTATTCTTCATATGAGCCAGATAAATCCTTTCACTAGCATGTCTGCTCTAAACTATCCTGACCCTGAACCTTTTTTTTAAAGAGTTTTGCCTGCACATAATGAACTTTCAAGTGCACAAACACACACGCACACACACACACATATATATATATATATTTAGAGTGGATTGTTGGTGATACATTTAAGACATCCATGATTCATTCATAGCTCATAATTTCTGGCTTTTTGGTACCAAGGTTTCTTATGCAGATATCATGCGATCCTTGAAAAATGCTGGCTCTAACAAGCCAACTCCATTCTGTCTGTCGTCTGTTTTGTATCCTCTAGCACTGACTCAGCCTCTGAATGCACACTATTGCTTTTTCTACTGGAAAACACTGTAGTATGTCACCCTTGATTAGAGCTTCCTAATGGGAAAGTTAGCATTTAGAGGTTTCAGAACAAAATGTTTTGAAGTCTGAGTTCTGTCTTACAGACAACATGGCATCTATGCATCCATCTTACATTGCCAATGTAAGAAAATAAGCCTGAAAATGAATTTATACATTTTTTTTTCTTTCCTCCAGTATTACACAGAATCACAGAATCTTAAAGGCTGGAAGGGACCTTGAAAGATCATCTAGTCCAACCCCCCTGCTAGAGCAGAATCACCTAGAGTAGATCACACAGGAACTCATCTAGGTGATTTTTGAATGTCTCCAGAGAAGGAGACTCTGCAACGCATCTGGGCAGCCTGTTCCAGTGCTCCATCACCCTCACAGTGAAGAAATGTTTCCTTATGTTTCTTTGGAACCTCTTATGTTCCAGCTTGTACATGTTGCCCCTTGTCTTATAATTGGACATCATTGAGAAGAGCCTTATTCCATACTCTTAACACCTGCTCTTTATCTATTTGTAAATATTAATGAGATCACCTCTCAGTCTCCTCCAAACTGAAGAGCCCCAGCTTCCTCAGCCCTTCATCAGAAGGGAGATGCTCCAGTCCCTTTATCATCTTTGTGGCTCTGCGCTGAGCTCTCTGCAACAGCTCCTTGTCCTTCTTGAACTGGGTGGCTCAGGAAGCAATCAGAGTTCATAATACATGGTTCGGTGAAAACAAATAGGTTTCAATAAAGCTTATCTTGTAGCTCTGAGGCCAGAGTTATTACAGGGGAGATTCCAGTGAGTTGGAGTAGTTTTGTGTGTCCAGGTTTTGGTAGCAGGGGGCTACAGGGGTAGCTTCTTTAAACAAAGAGCTGCCTGACACTTACCCTGTAGCTGATAGGGCCAATGTCAGTCAATTCTTAGAAGGACCCCACAGCTGACCCAGGACTGGCCAATTAATGACAGAGGTAATGCCTCTGTCATTAACGTATATGAGAAGGGGAAAAAGTTGCTGCACATTTGGTAAACAACAGCAACAGCAGAAGGGAATGAAAGTGTGAGAACAACATCTCCACAGACAACAAGGTCAGTGGAGAAGGAGGTGGAAGAGGTGCCTAGGCACTGGAAGAAAGATTCTTCTGTGATGTGTGGTGAGGATCATGGTGAGGCATGTTGTCCCCCTGCACAGTCCATGGAGGCCACCAGGAAACAAACATCCACTCACAGCCTATGGAGGAACCTATGCTGGAGCGGGTAGATGCCTGAAGGAGGCTGTGACTCTGTGGGAAGCCTGTGTTGGAGTGAGTTCCTGGCAGGACCTGGGGGTCTGTGGAAAGGTTTTCTGTCAGGACTTGTAATCCTGTGGGGGACTCATGTTGGAGCAGTCTTTTCCTGAAGGACTGTTCTCCCCATGGATGACCTATGTTGAGGCAGTTTATAAAGTACTGCACCCCATGGGAAGGCCCCATGATGAAACACTTCATGAAGAATTGTAGCCCGTGGGAAGGACCAATGTTGGAGGAGTTCATGGAGGACTATCTCCCATTGGAGGAACTCTACATTATAGCAGTGGGAAGTATGAGGAGGCCTCCTCCTGAGAAGAAGCAGCGGCAAAGTTCATCTGTAATGAACTCATCGCAACCACCATCCCCCATCCCTCACGCTGCTGGCAGGGGTGAGGGGTGTGTGAGAAGGGAGAGTCCCAGGAAGAAGGAGGAGTTTTAAGATTCAGTTTTATTTATCATTTACTGTACTCTGTTTTGATTGTTCATTAATTAATAAAAGCATTTTCCACAAGTTGAGTCTTTTTTGCCCGTGACACTAATTGCTGAGTGATCTCCCTATTCTTACCTTGACTCACAAACCTCTCATTATGTTTCTCCCTCCCCTGTCAGTTTAGGAGGGTGATAGAGCAACTTGGTGGGCACCTGACACACAGACAGGGCTAAACCACCACATTGCAAAATGTTCCAAATTCAGATAGTCCTAAATGGGCTTCTGTTACAGTTGAGGAGCTAGCCCAGATGTATGGACTGAATTTTCCTGGTCAGTCACAGTGATTAACTTTTTCCAGGCATCAGGAAATCTTGTTGTCATGATGGCTCTGCTGATGAGCCTTCTGCTACAGAGGGATTTCAGCTATATTTGCAGCTATGTACCTATTAAGTGGAAACTACCAAGGGATATGGTCTTAATGTCTCACAGTCTTATGGATTTCCACTTTCTCTCATCAAGCAATTTCTTTTAAAGTGTACTTTACAGAAATTAACCAAAAATTTCATACATCTCTTTCTTGCCTATTTCCTCTGCTCTCTAACAGTTCAGTACTTAGAAGCTGACATTCAAATCATAAGGAAACAGATTCAGCTCCTTCTCTTCAGTTTTCCTAAGAGAACACCTTTACTCCTCCAGGGTCTTAATGATTTTGAGATGGAAATCTCTCCTGTCAGAATGGTTCTGCTTGGGGTAAACAATTTAATATCCATTGGAAAGTAAAAGGAAAACTCTCTCTTAGTCCAAGTTATTTGCTTTACTTGACACCTGTTCCTTCTGTCTCCAAAGAGAAACTCCATCTTTAAGCTGAAAAGTCTTTCCCAATCAAATCTTCTTTGAAACTGGTATATACTAATGACAAAGTGTGGGGTTTAAGGATTTGGTATTTCTTTCATTAAAAAAAGAGAAACATTTGGAAAAATTCCCAACCAGCTCTGTGTCTAGACTCCCTGTCCTTTGCTACGTTGGTTCCAAAACCCAAGCTGCTGGTTTCTAGAAGGTGGTATAAAAAAAATCCTTATTCTGGATGAAAAGTCTGACAGAAAATATTGTCATTAACATTTTCTGGGATGCATAAGAGTATTCTGGATCTATCTCAGTCAAACAGGAGTATTCTGTTAACCAACCTTAGATCTTCATCTGCTTTACACTGGCATCGGTCCCTCAATTTTAATATCACTCTATCAGTTTACACTAGCTAATCATCTCTACCAAATGTTTAACAAATGCCTAGAAGCATTGCCCACTCTCCCCCACACATAAGTACATCACTCTCTTGATTTTCTCTTTCTAACAAAGTCTGACAGATTTTCCTTCTGTTGGTCTCTGCATTTACTTCTTTCCTTTGATAAGTTACACAGTGGTGTTTTATTCCTGAAATTCTTCACCATTCCTGCTAGTTCATGTCTTTTTATTTCTGTCTGAATCATTGTTTCTCTCTCTTCACTGCTTTTCTAATATTAATGGGTTTTTTTTCAGTGTTTGCTTCTTGTAGTCTGTTACTGTTTTGTTTCAATGTCATTCTCAATACTTATAAGCTCCTGTTTTGTCTGTTTCTTTCCTATCTACAAGTATGACAGCTGATGTATGATACTGATTAGAGGTTTTCTACAAAGAGGAAAGAATCCATTCATTAGCTTAGAAACTGTGAATTAGTTTTATATGTAACTCTTCCTCTTTATCAATATCTATACACTCCTGTGAATTTGTTCTTCCCAGGACATCTGGCAACTAAACTGAATGCCAGTATATGACAGGAGAATGCGAAAGAAAAGCGTATCCTTATTATTCACTTCTCAAGAAACAGAAGATCTTACCTTGACTCGTTAACAGAGTAATGGTCCAGCAAAGAATTGCATTGTATTCCCTGACTTCTTGAAATTAAAGGAAGTTTTGCCACCAGGGTCAACAGCATGAGGACTAGAACCCTTTCTTCTTCTCTTTACCTGTGCATGACACTTTCACATTGTCATATAATGCTTTGCTACCTGGGTTCCTAACAGACTTGAAAACACTTATCTTTTCCAAATCCCTATAGTATAGTAAGAGTGCGATTATGCACATTTTACCCTGAATAGCTTTTTTTATATTGGAGATGGCTAAATGCAGTCTAGCTACTGAGGTACTGACTTGCATGGTATAGGAAAAGTAGAAAACATAACTAAAGAGATTTAGTTGTTGCTGGGTTAGGTTGTTGCCTGGATATTTCCTCTGACAAGACAGAAAGTCTGTGCTGCAGACTGAGGTATCTCAACTGGATAAAGCTAGGAGAGCAAAATTCAAATTTGCTTTACTTACTTCAGCAACCTGAGAAAATCTGTGGCTGAGATATTGCTCAGGCATCTGCTGAATCCAAGTGCAGGACTATTCTTGCACCCATAGTGTGTCTTTTCCCTTGTTTTTGTTTTGTTCTGTTTTTGTTTTTTTCCTAGAAATGCCACTGCTAATCAGCACGACTAGAATAGGATACCAATGTGATTTTGAAATAACTCTGCCTGTAAATTCATGTAAGCAATTCCAAGTAAATGCAGTTATCTTTCAAGATGTTTTCTGTAGTGAGAACAGATTTTGCAAGGAATGTTTTTACGGTAAATCCATTTGATTACATGGAGAGAGAGAAGAAAACTTTTTACATCAGCCTGTAGTTTATGATATGTTAATGATACTTGAACTGTGACACTTGAGCCAGAGTTCATCAATCCCACCTCTGGGATTGACAGACAAGTATACACATTTGATCTCTTATATTTATACTGCTTTTAATCTTTCTTGCATTATTTGTAGATGAGGCACAATCGTGGTTCATATTATTGCACAGGAAAATAATGATGCTTTCTCTCAGTTAAATACATTGACATGAATGTAAAAAAATAAACATTCTCTGCTAGAATTGAATTATTCTGTAATTCACGTGCATGTTGACAGTTTGGATGCTCTATAAGGCTGAGACAGACTTATAGCAGAGAGGACTACAAGCAGGTTAAAACACAGTACTTACCCCTATTGTTCCAAAACTTTCAGGTTTTCTTCTAATTTTTTTCTTGCAAAGGTGTCTCCATAACCATTTGATCAGATACCACAGAGACTTTGGGCTTGGTATGACATTAAAAGGAGTGGGCAGAGTTCCTCCTTCTTCAAAGTAACTCATCCACAGTTTTGTTCGAGCAAACTTCCACTCAATGTCTGCATGATCCTGCACACAAGAACAACAATACCAGCACAGAAGTGAAATAAACTTCTCCAAATATCTGAAAACCTAAAACTAGAACAACCCTGAAATACTAATGAATTTTCTTGTTAAATTACTGAGGTCTTCTTTTGACAGAGATTCTTAACACCAAGCAAGTCTAAGCTGTTTTACTTCAGTAAAAAGAAGTTAGAAACACGCAGCACATAACCAATTTTAACCTTCTTCTCCTTGCTACAGGCTTTTAAATAAATGAAAGTATCTCTAAACAAACAAACAAAACCAAACCAAACCAAAACCAAAAGATAATTACAAGCAGAAAAAGTCTAAGTTTCTGGAAGAGATGTTTTGTTATAATAACAGCTCATCATTATTCCACATAGATCCCTAATTACTCTGTTGTGTAGCAGCTTCAACGGGTCTGTAAGTCTCATGCACTCTCTTAGTAATTGCCAGCTCCAGAAATTCATAAATAGGTTATTTAACAAATCATGAGGCTACTTAAAACTGTTGAGTATCTCTTTTTCCTCCTACTTCAGAATTATATATTTTGCACAGGTAGTGGGGTTTTAAAACATTTACTGCAATCTTATTTCCTTTGGTTTCTATATAGTATTGTATAATTTTGAAAAGTTTGAAAACATGAAAAACTGAAGTCCATGTAAAGATTAAATCCTAGCAGCTGAACAAGAACACTAAATCACTAATATTATATTTGGACAATTGTTATCGTAGACAAGAACTTAAAAGTATAGGTATAGCCCTAGTCTTTAATATTTAGCCAGATACACAGTAATCAAAACAATAACTTAGGCATTGTAGTAGCAAATGAGTCCGAGTTTTGATGAATGCTAGTATGTTGTGATATTGTTCACCAGACTTTGCCAACTGGCATTACACCGACATATGTAGTCAGTATTTCTTTTACGGAAAAACTTTGAATTTCCAGATTAGAAAAAGAGCACATTAAAAAATCTTAAAACTGTGAAGCTTTATTTTATTTGTTTGCTTTCTCCATGATCATGTTTGAATTATCATATGATGAATCAGTGTTTATGTTCATTAGTCTCCTTAATAGATGGTTTTCATTCAAGAAGAAAGCAGGACACCGCTGAAAGAGAAGACTTGACCTTTTGTTTGAATTGCATATGGGTCCAAAATTACCTATGAATCATGGGCATCCAATTCGTATTAACTGTATATTCACGCTATATAAAAATTCCAAAAGAAAGCCTTTTGAAGATTAATAAAAGAAATGTATTAAAAATAAATCAGAGACAGAATCCTCTTTGGCATAGTCTCTTTCTCAGGAGACGCCTTGCACAGTACAGCTTGGGCAGGGTTGTGGCCCATGCCACTTGCTTCAGGACACCCTTTTTAACCCACGAGCTGGCTTCTGTAGCAAGGCCACATTTTCTCCTTTCAGTTGTGGGGAAATTCCCCTCTTACCAGTCCATATAGGATCTGGTTTCAGTATCCTTCCAGAACAGTGCAAAAGAACTAGAAAACAATCAGATAATAATTCCCTGTATCCTGACTATAAAAAAGATTTACTGCCAGAACAATGATATATAGAAACAGAGAAGATATATATGATAAATGGTCTAAGGATAAGGAACAACTTACAGCAATGAGTTGATAAGAATTATTCATCATAGCTATTAGCATGTTGAGTAGAACAACCAGAGAGATTACATTATAGGTACCAAACATGGTGGCCCCAACAAATTCGGTAAACTCATGCCTTGCTTTCACATTGGTCACATAAAGATTGATGAGTCCAAATATAGACCAGAATAATGACTGCAGCGTTTCAAACAATCTGAAAAACAAAGCTCAAAAATGAATAGCTGAATAATAACAATGCATATACTTTTCAAATTGTTCAGTTTTCCCCCAAACACAAAAGTCCTTGACTTAATTGAGATGAACTGTATTTATCATAATATAGGCAACATATATGGAAAATCTTTCTAGGGAAAAACTGGCTTCATGTTTCACATCTAACTATATATACAATACTGAACCTATAAATAATCCTATGTGTAAAAGGCTGGATTTATTCAAAACTGTGAATATAGTTTTAGAAATCTTATTTTTGACATCCACCTTTGAAGTATTTTGACCTTTTACTTTTTGACTTTAGAATAATGACCTATAAGTAACTCATCTATTGTATTTCACCAAGATGTTAAAATGATTAAGGTATCCTATATCTATTTGGTGTTGTCATTTTACATAATTTCCGGTTTGTATTGAGAGCCATTGAGAAAAAAGAAGTTGTATAATTAGAAAGACATTATTATCATTAGCATATGTTTTGTTTTGTAAAGAATTAAGACATTAAAAAGACAAACATACTACTCTCAACTGAAACTTGTGCTTTTATAACTAAATTATATGATATTCCATTAGAGAAGTTTCGGACAACAGTTAGGAAGCTAAATACAAACAACCAACTAAAAAATTAAGTCTTCTGTAACTAGATAGCTTAACATAATTTTTCTGTTGTACATTGTTCAGCTACATTACAGTGTTATAAGTATGGGCCCTGGTTACACTGTTTTCTCCTGAAAAGTTTGGAACTAAATTTTCTGCTCTCTGGTCTCATATCTCAATTGGAGTGAGTTTTCCCCATGGCCTCTTTCCTGCTTCTTCAGCTCGACACCAGAAGCAGATTGGCTGGACAGGATGTGTGGGTCACTAGTGCTGTCCCCAGTGATCAGTCCTGCAGCTGGGACCCACTGTCCAGAACTTGGCAAGACTTAATCCTTCAGCCGCTTTTCCCACCATGCCATATCATCTGGTAAATGTAACTTTGTCATGTGACCCGGTACAGTGCTGTCCTACAGAGATACCTGAGAGGGCAGTATGCATTTACTTATAGAAACTCTAGGTCCCCAATCTCTGCTCCTGTAATATAGGAGTGGCAACATACTGCTCTGGGCTTTTTTGAATGGGTTACACTGGTCTGAGTACAAACTAAACCACCATTGCTCTCCCCAGGCCGCATTTGCAGAAAATGCTCATAAGACATCACAGTTCCCTCGACACCATCTTCTGGTAGTTGTACCAGTTTTCCCCACTGTTTCTCAGATGACTAACATTTCTTCCCTCGATGTCCAAACAAATTCTCTGTGCTTTTCTGTTGAGGTCACACAAAATTCAGAGCAGCATTTAATGTTATTGAAATGCAAGAAAAATCTATGCTGTGCCTGAGCAAAGTTACTTGATTAGGATGATCTTAAATGTGTATTTTTTTAATATTTTTTTTTACTTTGAGAAGAAAGTGATTGGTAATAAATATAATTTACAAACAATCTTCCTATGACTCATAGAATGTAACAGGGAAAAGGTATTTACATCAGAAATTTGATTGGAAATTGAGAAAAGATGAAACAGAATTAGAATTCATTTGGTAATATTTTGGTACTACAGATGAACAGAGTGAAGTAAAATTGATTTTTAAGTGAAAGAAAAATAAGTAAAATTTAAAATATAAATTAGAATACAGTATTCAATTGTATGGACTAGACTCCAGGTCAGTAGAATCGTGGACTGAATGTATGTTCCTGTCTCAGTTTATCACATTTACAAAGAGTCTTCATGATTTAGAATATCAAAATTATTTAATGGCCATAAGTAGACAGGAGAGAGCTGCCTGGATAAGCATGGCCTGATCTGGTGGCATTTTCCTCCTTAATTCTAGATATGTACTTTCTAATCTCATATTATCTTCCCTGCCTAGTTATTTTATAGTTTTGAGATATCTTGCATTATACAGACTTCACTGTGGTATGGGATGAACATTATCACAGAGTGATATAATGTTAATTTGCTTTCTTTAGCGTAACGCTATATGTGTCTGTCAGGACACATTGTAACACTAACATAAAACAGACAGTCTCTTTGCTATAAACAACATAGAAGTGATTAAAATATTGGGGGCAGAGAGGGAGGATAGAAATAGATCAGTCACTTACGTTGAAAATGCATTATTCTGCTTTTCACATCGTATTCCTTTGCAGTTGCCGGGTTCATTTGTCTCATAGTAGAAGTACAGCTGGTTCAATCCATTTGCAAAAGCTAGCAGCACAAGGCAGTATATGAATAGAAACTTCAAAATGTCCAGCAACATTCTTCCTAGAGATATCTGCAGAGGTCCGAGGTGAGAATTTGCAGTGAATAATGAGATTAAGCGTAGGGAGCTAAAGATGTTTGCGATTGCAAAGAGGGCCTCAGCCACCAGAGTTGGATGCCACATGTCCCAGTTCTCCCGTGGAACTAATCCACTGTACTGAAAACAAGCAGAAGGAAAGAAATTACTCCTCTATGTTTATGCATCAACTAGTATGTCAGTTTCTTTCTAAGCTATTCAAGAAATATGCAGATAGCACATAAAACTAAACATAATTTGGACAGTAAAATACCTTCATGACATTTTTTTTTAATTTTAACACAACAAAAAAAATGGGCAGTACAAATGTACTTATCCTTCATTTTTGTCTGCAGGATGGTCTTTGCTTCCTAGGTTTTTACCTGTGTTTTGCATTTGCTTATAATTTTCACAGTAGCAAAAGCAAATCTAAAAATTTTGATTTAGAGCAAAAGGAATAGTTTTTGAACACCTGGGATTTTAGAATGGTAGTAACTTTCAGATGCAAATCAGATAATGACATTCTTTGAAGAACAGTGCAGGTATGACAGTGATGGATAGGAACTCATAAAAACTTTGGCAAGATGGAAGAAAACATTTAGCAGTGAGTAAGCATATCACTTAACCACAAACACTGGACCAATAATGAAAAAGCTGTTTATTAATGAACCAGGGCAAACTGTTTGTGTATCTCATTATGAAAGAGTCTGAACCTTAGAACTGTGATTCTTTATTGATCCAACTCTACCAAAATTTTTCTTGAAGATGAAAGATGACACTGAACTGAGGTTTAACTACTGTGGCAGACTCGTTATTATTTATATGGTTTTATTAATCTGTTTTACTGAACATATCAGAGGGCAGAATCCATCTTATGAAACACTCTAAAATGATGGAATAACATAATATGAAGCAGATTTCAAAGATGGACTATGATGTGACCTTCATTTACCTACTTTAGGCCACCCAGATACATGTCTCAGAGCTGCTGAGCATGGTCTCAGTATGGGAAGTCTTCTGTGTCACTAGGGCCAGATAAGGAACACAGCCAGACATCACAGATTTTCCACAGCACACTCACCCTGCAAAGGTGACTGCTTCCAAAGTGGTTTGAGATCGTGTAAGGAACCTGAATGAACGTAAGCATATGGGACCTGACAAGATGCATCCCAGAGTCCTGAGGGAATTGGCTGATGCAGTTGCCAAGCCACTCTCTGTGATATTCAAGATGTTGTGACTGGCAGGCAAAGTCCCTATTGACTAGAAAAAAGAAAACATTGCACCCATTTTTAAAAGGGTAGAAAGGAGGACACTGGGAAATGCCAATCTGTCAGCCTCATATCTGTGCCTGGGAAGATCCTCCTAGAAGTTATACTAACACACATAGAAGGCAGACAGGTGACTCTAGAAACCCAGCATGGCTTTACCAAAGGCAAGTCTTGCCTGACTAACCTAGTGGCATTCTATGATGGAGTGACTGCATCAGTGGACAAGGAAAAGGCTGTGGATGTAATGGGATCAGCACTGTTTAATATCTTCGTCATTCACAGAGACAGTGGGATCAACTGCACCCTCAGCAAACTTGCAGATGAGTGATGCAGGTGAGTGATGCAATTGGAAGATCTGAGGGATGGAAAACCATTCAGAGGGACTTGGACAAGCTTACGAAGCGAGCCGATGTGAAACCTCATGAGGTTCAGCATGGCCAAGTGCAAGGTCCTGCACATGGGTCAGGGCAACCCCAGATATCAATACAAGCTGGAGGATGAAGGAATTGAGAGCAGCCGTGAGGAGAGGTACTTGGGGAATGAATGATGGAATTCTGGTAAAGAATTGAAAGCATCCAACTGTGGATATATTTTAGATGACAGCAAGTAGGGACAGATTCCAAGTAAGTTTTAAAAAATGAGAAATAATACAAACATCTAAGGAAATACCCTTTTTAGAAAAACATGGACACTGAGAAAGGATAGTATATGATAGATACAGTAAGAAAACATGGATCATGTTAAAGCAATCAGGTGTGGCCAGACACATTTGTGCTTTCTGTCATCTCCTTTTACAGACAAAAAAAAAAAAAAAAAAAGCATTCCCAGTGCATTAGGGAAACAGATATCCCAAACAAGTCAGATGAGTTGCTCGTTAGGTTTCTCTGTTTCTTACTGATGATGGGTGTAGCTCCCCTTTCTTTTTTCTTTTTATTTTTACTCCCATTTCACTGAGGTCTCTGCCATCCTAACAAAGGTGGGGGTAAATGGGGGCACTGAGCGAGAGACTGTTGTGGTGCTGCTGTGCTAGCTGGGCCAAATCATGACAGGGAGAAGCTATCTATAGCTATAGTCTCACAAGCTGTATCCAGTGTTGCCTTTTCTTGAAAAGATGAGGTTAAGGAGAAAGATGAGAAGAAAAGACCTTATCTAGTGTTCTGGATTGAGACATCAAACTGCTGTGTTTAAACAGTCAGAAAAGATCATATAACCACTTGTTTGTAAGATGCAAATGAAGAGCACAACTGTTATTTCAGTTCAACTAATTCTGCCTTTCTTGGATGCAAGTGCTTCATGCATGTGTGGGTACAGTGCAAAAGGTCTCACGGTTGCAAGCAGAGAGCAAGGGATCTTATTTTAGTTGTGAAGATAAGTGATTTAAGAGGCTGGAAATAATTTGCTGAAAAATAGTGAGAAAAGTAATTACCAGAAAAGTAAGTTTGGAATTGATCTGTGAAATATACAAGCTGAAAGAAGGCAGCAAAATATTGAAAGAAAAAAATAAGGTGACTCTGACAAAAAAAGGCTTTTTGATTCCACTAACTAGATGATGCTGAAATCTGGGAATATCAAAGATGAGCCAGGAGAACATAGAAGCTCACATGTGAAACGGAAAAGACTAGGCACATTAAAACCAGAAACACTGAAAATATTAAGAAAAACTGTATTTCAGGACCAAACAACCCAAAACTTACAGAACTATTTGCTGTTCTATATAGAATAAATTAATAGTTATAGTTCTACAGAATGGAAAATGTTAAGAGTAAATATAGCAACAAGGAGCTCATTCTAAATCATGATGTTTGGAGTCTTTCATGAACCTGATGAATTTCTGTCCCCTCTTCAAGTGCAAGCACAATCTTTTGTCATGCAATAAAGCCAAACATCACTGAAATAATTAAATAATAAGAGCTATCATTGTTTTTTCTGTAGAAGGAAAAGTACATGGCACATTCATTGAAAGTTAAGAAGAGGAGAAAACAAATCGAATAACATATAAACAATAGAGTTTCAAGTGATGATTGTGCAAAGTCACACAGAGAATGCAAGATGATAATTTGGGATCCTTATGCAAAGGAATTCAATTGTAAATCTAGTATCAGAACCATTTCTGAGAAAAAAGCCAACTGATCACTGTTTTCCCATGAAAACAAAAGTCCTGAACCATAGATCACATGAAAGCACCAAGACAGATCAAATAGACATCTAGATCAACTACCAGAATGTTCAATGTGACCCTCTTTTTTCTGATAATGACAAAAAAGTTTAAACCATATCCATATGAGGAAAAGTACTTTAAATGCTTTCCTGAAAGGTCATATGTGAAATCTTCCTATTTTAAAATGTATGCCTCTATCTTCACATTCATTATGCTGAATTTCCAAGCAGCAGTGGAACACAGCACACGGATGGCCTAGCAAAGATGCTTAAAGCAGTAATTATTCTGAGGAATTGAGTCTACAATTTCTCAGGGAGGGAGAGGGTTTAATACTCCTATGTAAATGGACATTTGGTTCATGAACCTGTTGACATATCCATCAAAATCATTTTACAGTGCAAACATAGAAGATGTTAGCTTCTGCAGACCTGGTGGCAGAAGATAAGTGTAATCTTATTTACTACTGAACAGAGTAGATCTGACACAATGATCATTAACTCAGTAAATATTAAAACAAATGATGTATTTTTAGTTACTTTTCAGAGTTCTTGCCTTGAATAGGAGCCTGCTTTCCTGCTAGCTTTTCATATCAGTGACTGAGACACATAATCAGTAATGTGACCTTGCACACAATTTCTAGCAGAACTGGAAGCAAGCAGTACTACATCTGATGTTGAGGTTTAACAAATGCATAAGAAAAGCAAGCAGAATCTGCACATAACTTTGCACTGCACCTAACTTTATGCATAGGTACTAAAAAGATATCTTCCAAAATCAAAAAAGAACCATTTTTCTTAGAGCACAGAGATGTCTATATTTATAAGCCTCCATCAAAACAGATGTGTTTCTTAAAAATCTCTCATCTTGTACTCTCAAAAAGTATGTGACAATGCACTATTTATAACATTATTTATGGGCGAGACAGCATTTTCTGTGGATATACTGGATGATTTAAAAAGAACTTCATTTTTTGATATATAAAAATAAAGCAAAAAGCATAGCCCTGAGAAAAATGTGAGATCGTAGAACCATTGGATCATGCAATGATTTAGGCTGGAAACTGTCCACTAGACTGAGTGTACTCATTTTATCTGAATACTGGCAATGCAACAGATAACTGAGTTGTCTTAGCAATTCTCTCTTCCTGAAATTACACTCTTCAGTGCATTTTACATTATCCCATCAGCTGCTGTAAATAATATCCATCTGCTGCTTAACTACTGTGTCCATCAGAGAGCCTCAAATGGGCAATAGACACTACATATTCCTCTGGGAACATTTATCACATAGAAGGGCAGTGTGAGGACATTCTCATCACTTCATTCAAGGGAGTTGATTAAAATATTTTCTTAGGTGACTTGATTTGATTCATAGAAAGTAGGATAAATCCAAGAACTGGGCTTGTAGAGTTGATTAGTTAAATACAGAATAGCTTTATTTCAGAAAAAACTGTCTCACAAGGTTTAGGAAATGAAAAGAAAAGCTTTAAATGAAAAGATACTGGCTACATTTGACAGTACCTCAATCTCATTTAGCATAGAGGTGAGGAATTCTGCTTTAGTTATTGGAAGGAAATATGGCTGGGTATTAAATTACATTTGTATTACTTTGTTCATTACATAATCACATGTTTCAATTGACTGCCACAACTGAGTCTCTTCAAGGAACAAAAAGGTACATGAGTGGAACGTTGCACATGCAGTAAAAAAGAATAGCTGCAGAACCAAAGAGAGTGCTTTATATACTGTATTGCTTCTGATTGACATATCAATACTCATTTAGAGGGTAATGGATGCACATTATCCCAGATACTGTCACTTTGGAATCTGATTACTGTAAGCAGAAACTGTCTGGAAGATGAAAGGATTATAATGTCTTCTAATTAATATTATTCTAAAGTGAATAACTGTACATCTCCAATGCTTTGGAAACATGCTTTTTAAATTAACTGGTCACTTAGTTATATGGGACAGTGAAATTAAGACCTGGACAGGCTGAAGAGTGAGACAGGGAGAAATCTAACGCAATTCAAAAAGGGCAAGTGTAGAGTGTTTCATCTGGGAAAGAATTACTCCATGTACCAGTACAGATTGGGGAATGAACTGTTAAGAAGTAGTGTAGGTGAAAGGGACCCAGGAGTGCTGGTGGACAGCAGGATGGGCATGAGCCAGCAATGTGCCCTCGTGGCCAAGAAGGTCAATGGCATCCTGGGGTGGATTAGAAGGACTGTGGGCAGTAGGTTGAGAAAGGTTTTCCTCCTCCTCTACTCTGCCCTCATGAGACTGCTTCTGGAATACTGTGTCCAGTTCTGGGCCCCTCAATTCAAGAATGACATGGAGCTGCTGGAAAGAGTTCAGCGCAGGGCCACCAAGATGATGAAGAGAGTAGAGCATCTCCCTTCTGATGAAAGGCTGAGCTCTTCAACTTGGAGAAAAGGAGATTGAGGGCCAATCTCATTAATGGTTACAAATATGTAAACGGCGGGTGTCAGGAGGATGGAGCCAGGCTCTTCTCAGTGATGTCCAATGACAGAATAAGGGGCAACAAGCACAAGCTGGAACATAAGAGGCTCGAAAGAAACATAACGAAAACCTTTTTTACTGTGAGGGTGATGGAGCACTGGCACAGGCTGCCCATATGGGTTCTGGAGTCTCCTTCTCTGGAGACATTCCAAACCCACCAGGATGAGTGCCTGTGTGATCTACTCTAGGAGGTCCTTCTCTGGCAGGGATGTTGGACTAAAGGATCTTTCAAGGTTCAGATTTCTTTGAGTGAGAAGACTTCCAAAAGTTTGCAGCCAGAGTGCCAGTGTGCCTGAAACCTTTTGTCACGGGAGGAGGCTGATGTGTCAACAGATCACAGGTCTGTGCTCATCCCTGCTCCTGATCAGCTGACATGTGATTCTTGTAAATAGACACAAGATGATATGAATTAGAGGCTGCTATGATGTTACTCTATACTTATGGCAGGGCTGTTCCAGGAACAGCTGCTGTTTGAGGATAAGGAACTGTAACCAGCTACTTGGCAGCTGTCTCGCCTTCCCAGCCAAAAGGATCTTGGCAGAGTTGAGACTCTCCTTCCATGCATACAGGGTAGCTGGTGGTGGAAACAGCTGAAATACAATGCTTATTGCAATGTCCAGTAAAAATGGGCTTGTTATCTTTACTTGGATGTGTTAAGATCTCCATGACAAATACTAAAAATGCTTTCATTTCCTTTCAGGTGCGGTTTCTTTGCACTTGAGAACATTATTTTACTAAAATATTCCATTTAGGAGGAAATTCTATCATAAGGTGGATTCGTGTTGAATACATACAAAATGCAATGTATTCCATGGCTTTGGAAAGAAGGGTTACTTTTGATACTTCAAACTGTGGGAACAGAAAACTGTTCATTAGAAGTCCATGAAAAGGATGAGAAAATTAACATATCCAGCTTAAAGTGACCATTATATTCCATTCAGCTTTCTTTTTTCATATGGCACCTTAAATTTAAATACAAAATTAAAATGTTGTTCTTTAGCCTATTTTTTTCCACTAATTTTGAGTCATTATTTTTAATGGTTCTTTCTGAAATTTTTGTATGTTGCATATAATTGTCTCCGAGGCAATGATTTCTTACTGAAAAACAGGCAAACACTAACACAAAACATAATTCTGTGTAAAGTTCATTAAATATTACCAGCCATTTTTCTTTTCAAAGAACATGACAGTATGCCTGTTCAGCATCAAAATAACGTAAGATTGCCTGGACCAAAAGGAAAAAAAGTTTAAACACAATGTTTGTTTTCTCTTATTCTGCTCTAGCTACATATCACAGCTGCAGAAGATTCAATGACCACATCATACAGTCTTGCATATCTAAGCCTGAGAATCTCCAAATACAGAACATAATTTGAAGAAGTCTAACTTATTTTATCTTAAATATTTTTCTGTTTTTTTTTAAAAAAAGTTTACCTTTGAAAACGCAACAATTTTCAAAGAGATTGTTGCTAAGTACAAGGAGTTCATTACAAAATCCATGAGGTTCCACCAATCATGAATGTAGTCCTGTAGTCCACCATCCCACATCTGTTTAATTTCACCCCAGATAAAACCTGTAAATAGAACATAATTCATTAAGCATGAATCATAAATAAAAAAGGCTGTGACTATCCTAGACACTTAACTCACAATATATTCATTCTCTTTACATTAATTATAAAGAGAAGTTCTCTAAATTACACAACTAGTAGCGTGAAATTTGATCTTTCCATTAATTTCCAAAATTAATTTGTCAGGTTAACTAAAAAAAAAAAAAACAAAATAATCATCTTTTTGTACAAGGGCAATTTTTTTGCTTTCTTCAATCCCTTTTCCCATGTATACTACCAAGTATAAAAAGGGATCTTAAAATTAGCCACCACTGCCAACTCTGTCCCTGGTATCTGCTGCAATATGATTCAAAATGAAAAATTTATGGCTGCAGGAGTCAATCCAACTCATTAATTTATTTCAGTTGGAACACACACAATAAGGAAGAGAATTTCTATTGTTGTCAACAATATTGTCTCTCTATTCCATAAAGCAGATTAGCGTCTGCAGCTAAATATCTTTTGATTCCTTCCTTTGGGACATGAAGGAATGGAAACTGTTTTCAGGTGTGCAGAGCACACATTGCACTGGATATAAAATGACATAGAAATAGTCAATCCATATGGGAAACTTTGCAAGCTGTCTGACTTAACCTTGATTTAACAGCTTCAGAGACAACTGCGTGGAGACTCTTTAATGGTACAAACATTAAAACCTATGTGAAGAAGGTACTCCCCATTATTGTATAATATGGTATGATAAAACAGCACAGAACATTTAGAAGCGTGTTTTGTATTATTATCTACAGATCTTTTTTGATAGCAATACCAAGAGAGCTTTTAATTTTTTACATTTAATTACATTCTTAAAGGAATTTCTTACTTTTGTGTTCATTAAAGGGTTTGCAAAAGAGATAATTTTCTCACATGTAGATGTTGAGATACGGTTAATTCAACTTGGCTTTTCGCCATTTGCTTACCACACATTTCTTTAGAAAATGTCAAACAGATTTAATGCAGGGGCCTAAGAGTCCTGTATCGCTCTAGCCTGGGCTCAACTCACCTTAAAGCTTAATATTTTGTCTCAGTGGTCTTCTAGTTGACTGAATAGAAAACTTGTCTTCTCTCAAATAGGATCCCTAAGATGTAATTCCTGGTCTATTCTTATTTGTGCCAGGTAGGTTTTTGAGTTACTTGGAAGGCAAGAAGGGGACAGATTGGAGGAATACAGTTTCATATTGTAATGTTTTGACTTGAGTGTTTCTGTCTCCTGATTGCTTTCACAAGGAAAGGTTCCATTTTTCACTATCTTCTTCTCTAAATCTCAGCCACAGATTCTCATCTTGTTTCTTTGTGTCATCATGAGTAATCAGTAGCCTCAAGACTACCCGAGGAACTTTTATTTTCACAGAGTTCATTTTCAGCCATGGCATCATCATTATTTCAGCATTTTGTAGGGCTAGGGGAACATATACTGAGAAGGGACCATGGTGGGAACATGTATACAGCAAAGGGAAACATGACTGTTTTATTATCTGTGACAGTCTCTATTTTAAGTTGTCAGATAAAACTAATACAGAAAAAGTAGCAGTGTTAAGGAACTAACATTTCTTTTCAAGATGCAGTCAGTTGTGATGAGTTATAGTGAGAAAACAGTTGAATATTACTACATAGCACGGGTCAATATCCCCTAACAGCATTCACTGCTGTTGCTTGTTGCCCAAGTGTCATTACAAAAAGAATATCCCTTCACAGGACAACTAGGAATACTCCTAAATGCCTGCTTGTTTCAGATGGTGAAATGACTTAACCACTTACTCTTCAAAGAACTGCTCAATCCTGACACACAGTAATGAACATGATGACTGGAGGTCTGGCTCCCCTTTCCCTCCACAGACCTCTCCAACCTTCAACATGCAGTTCATGTATTTGCAAATATCACTACTTACTCTTCCACTACCTTGTTAAGCCTCATCAGGTCATAAAAGGAGCTATTTTGTGGGCTGCAATATACTCCCTCACATTTCACACACTGCTGTGAATAACCCCTGCTTTACCTGCAGAACAGCACATAAAAATCACCATTGTGCTGCAGAAGCCCAAGGATACCTGGCTCCAGGTTTGCAGGAGATCGGGAGCCAAGTCTGTGTAATATAGATATGGAGCCTAAACCTCAGAGTTAGAGAACGGTTCCTTGCTCTTTTTTTATTTAATAATACAGATGTAGTCCCAACTTCTTGGTACTAGGAAGCCTGCTATGGCACAGAAAGCAGTTGCATTGATAGAAGATCTCCACATAAAAATGTTTTACAGAAATTAATACATGCATTCACAGAAATAAAAACTCTTCTGTAATTCATCACAGTTAAGCATTCCCTTTATAATGGGTTTTAAAAACAGAGCAGAAACTCTGTTTTTAATCCCAACTCTGTTTTAATCCCAACTCTGGTTGGGATTATTAAAAAGATGAATGCTTAAGGAAGAGGCTGTAGATTCATTTAAGCCTTCTGCCAAGACACTCCATGATTCACAACCAGCCAAAGATGTGAATTGACACAAATGCAACAGGGCTGTTGTCTCTAGGAACAGCATCATGTGCTTTGATAGCACCACCTAAAATATAATAGAATTATGTACATATTTAAAAAGAAATGATGACTAATGCTGCTGTATTTGATCCGTTTTGTGACTGAAAAGGCAGTCTGGCTTTCCAAGCACTTCCTGGGCTTCAGAAAATAAAATATAATTGTAAAGCTGACACCAACAGAGAAACACTGACCTATTATATATAGTGCACAAGAGCATATGGTTACTGTAAATTTGACCATGTTGAATTAGAAATACAGCTAATCCATACTACAAGCAATACTGAAGTCATTTAGCAGCTAAAGTTCTGAGTAGACTTTGACATCATAATGGTGGTGGTTCTAAACTTTTTCTTGGTTCGACAACTTTTATGTTCATTCTAATACAGGGCTTGTTCTTTTCAAGCAAATTATAACAAAAAAAAACCCTGGAAATTCTACATTTTTGTTGTCTGTAATGAGGATATAATAAGTTTAATCTTTCTTTCAAGTGTGCAAACTCCTCATATAAATACAACTATTGAGATCCTACGGGATTTCAGAGAACTTGAAGCCAGATGGGCTGATGGATGCCAGTTTCGTGTCTACACAGACACTAGAGCTTCCCAGACGTGTCTTTTTGAAGGTAAATCTTTGAAGATAAAAAGTCCTGTTTGCCAAAATCCACAAGTCCTGGGCAATCTCACAAAGAAAGCTGACATCAGAGGCTTTGTACATACCAAGTCTCTATGTCTTTGTCTCTGTGTCCTAAAGGGTGTTCAATTGGAGTAATGACTGCTGGAAGAATTGGGATCTTTGGAGTTCTATAAATCCTCCCACATGTGCCTGGAAAGTTATTCTAGAAAAGTGTACTCTGAAATCTTCAAGACTTTCTGCAACAATGAAAACTTCTCTATGGCCTGGTAAGTTTACATGGTGAAGCTATTCTGAATAATAACCCTTAGGGGTTCCAAATTATGCTGTTTAGGATTAATTTAAAGTCTCACAGCCAAAGGTCTTGAAATCTTGTTGTAGACCCTAACTATGTCTTTTTGCAAGAAGGAAGAGTCAGGAGGGGAGAAGACAGCCAGCTCTTATCTTCACAGAGTCTGATATGATATGCTAATTTTGTTACATTACATTCATTAGGAGAATCCAGAACAGGATAGGAAAAGATAGTATCTCTTAAAAGAAAGACCTCTAGACATCAAAGCAGTGTTATCTCCGTGACCTTGCACACTTCTCTTTTCTACTTAGAAGACTTCTGAATAGCTGAGCACAAACTGACTTTTGCATGATTCCAAAATAGTATCTGATATGTTCAAAGAGAATAAGACATGCAGTGACAAGACTGTTTCACGGATGCATTGTTGCAGGTAGGAGAGAGACACGGAGTTCAGGCATTGCCTGCTTATTAATGTGCCAAAGCAACAATGTTATCACATGGTGACAGAGCTCATGTCAGTTATGTCTTCAGCAGCAAGAAAGATGACATCTCTGCAAAACAGAGGGGGGCATTACCAGCCTCCACACAAGTATTGGGGAAAAAATACTATGAGGAACCAGCCAAAAACAAGGGGTAGATCTAAAGCTGTCTTTAGATAGCCACATTTGAGGTAAGTACATTGCCCAAAGCTTGCTACCTCCCTGAGAGGAAACGAGCATCTCCAATGCAATAATCCAGTCATCGACAGGTGGATCAATCTTCCTATTGTCTGCAAAGGGACCCGTAAAGGACCAGCCTGAATGAAAACAGATAATCTAACTTCCAGGTGCCTGTATTTGGCTGGAACAATTCCAGAGTAAATGTCACTGTTTTAGCTCGATAATCCTTGCTGTATTCTAGTGTTCTCTTTGCTCCAACTGTGTCCTTCCTATCTCTTCAAACCAGATAGTTTCCATACTTGCCTCTTATGCCCTCATCTATCCATTCTCTATCAACCTGCTTCTATAATTTATTGTCACTTACTAGGAAATTGTCAACATTACACAGCTCTTCCACCTCATTAGTTAAGGACTTAAATCAAAAAAATGAAGATGAGATTTTCAAGCATTTGTTGCTTTGTTTATAAATAGATATTGGAGCAGTGAAAGAAAAATAACAGCATGGATGTTTTGAAACAGGCTGAGATGAGAGAACAAATTTCATCAAATGCCCCATGGTTTTAATGGGATGAAATAAACATAAATTCAGGGCAGGAATTCCATAGTCCACATGAGGCCCTGGGAATGACAGACCATGGAGAGGCTTCATGCAGCACTGTGAAGTCTTATACATGCAAGCTGATCAATGCAATAATTTGACCCAAGTCCAGTTTGTCTGATGCAAGAAAGGAACTAAAATAGGTCACATAACATAAAGTTGGAGGGAAAAAAAATGGAATTTGAGTGCTAAGTGTATTTACTTTTTTCTGAATACTGATGAAAAATTTATTTCTTCTAAAATAAATCCTACATATTATGAAAGTAGATTTTATCCAAGCCAACAAAATGGATAGAAATCAAAATACTTCTTACTGAAATAAGATATTTATGAGAAAAATAACATCTTTCACTAAAATTACCTCACAAAACTTTTAAAAAGTCCTTAAGAATTGAATTATGGATATCACATACTACATTTGATCACTGTTTAGGTTTTTGTGTAGGCAATCAATATATATCCGCTTAATAAGAACAACTTTTACTTTATATATTTATCTTTAGATTTTAAAGCTGTAACTCCAGTCTTGATGTCTTCACATATTAGACACCAAAATGCCTTTTAAAACTGTGGTCCTGTATTTCTGTTAATAAAGACTCTGCAACTTTGAGCAGAGCAGGAGCTGAGTACTCTGCTAATGTTCTCTGTCCCTTTGCATAAGGCTCTAGGTTAGACACAGAATTTTTTTGTGCACTTAGCAGATATTTCAGATGGTAAAAATTTTGTATCTAACCTGATCGATCCACTATTAATTTGCAGCTACCTAGACCTGTAATTTTACTCTTAAGGAACACATCTCTCAATCCCATGCAAACGAAACAAACAGCAAATTAACTCCCCTAAGGATACTATTCAAACTGTATTAGGTTCTAAGACAAAAAAATCTCAGATATACTTTGTCAATATTCCTATATTGTGCTGAATCTTGAGCAACTGCAAAAATAATTTTCCAGCAACTGTGCAAATTAACAAAAATGTTATGCATCTATGTAATGCTGCCTTTTGATTTTTATAATTATGGTTAAAGTCTCACTGTAAGCAATAACATTAAGATTTGTTAAAGAAACATATGAAAGGCATTATCCTGAACTACATTTGTTTTTTAAAAGATTTGTGCATCCTTAGATAAATTTGTCCTTACCTTTCCCTTCTGGGGAAGGTTGATTGCTCTGTGCTATATTTGTTCCTTACCATTAAGTGATGAGAAGCAAGAGGTTTCTCAGGCTTAGTCTCTACATGCCAAGTTCAATAACAACCCTTTCGTATGTTTCTTGGAGAACACAGTTTCACTGGACTGTGAAACCATTTAACTGACAAACTCAACTTTGCTCTGCTATGCAATCCAGAGTTTTTCACAGATAAAACAAGTGAGACAAGTTGCTAAAGATCTAAAGCTCTCTGAAGGAAAGTCATTGCAGTGAATTCAGTGAGCATTGGTAAGGCTTGAAATATCTCTTCTGTTTTACACCTCAGCTGGGAAATTGATCTCTGCTGAAGGTATATAAAAGTAACAAGAGTAATGGAGAGGCATAGTGGCATAATTCAGAGGCTCCTGATCTCTAGGGCATATTTTGTTAACAGAATAAAGTTATCTCAAAGGAACATGCATGAAATCAAATGCATGCCTTCTGCTTTCCTCTGGGGACACAGAAATGGCTGTTTGGGAGGGCAACTGCGCACAGTGTCTGAGTCCTGCCTCAGGGCGGACAAAGAGCTGGGAATGACAAGGCCAGAGGCAGCATTTACATCCCAGCTCTCTTCCTAGGACAATTTAAGCAAGCTGAGTCTGGGAATTGTTGGTTCAAATTGTTTGTGCACACAACACTGAGAAGACTTAATATCCAACCTCAATTCACTCTTTGTCTTCAGTTTCTTATCTGTACAACTGAATTTAATTCCTTCTCTCACAGAAGCAATGATGACTTCAGTAACGTCTCTGGAGTACAGTGAAATGCTAATGAACAATACAAGGATTATGGAGCATTCAAGCCTTTTAGATGAACTATACTATCAGAGCTGAGAGTATTCAGTGCTAATTATGTACCAGCAGTGCACTTACTCTGCTGTTCAAGGAAATGTATAATTTCTAAGAAACTGTGATCAGCTGCAAATTAAACTGGTTTAGGCAGGGCATTACAGTACTATGTTATGGTGTTCTATATATATATATATTTCACCCACTATGGGACGGCAGATTCAAACAGATTCACCACCCAGTCCATTACCATCAGGTTGTTCAGTTGCTTGATTACTTATAAAGTAAAGCATCCATACAAGTGAAAAGCTGTTTGTTTAACCCAGTATCTTTGGAGGGGACAGCAGCCACCACCTTAAACTACACACTTTCTAGCAAGAAGAAGTCTGACTTTCACAGTATTCCCATAAATGTCAAAAGCAATATATGTGATTAGCAGTTGCAACTTTTTAAGCAGCCATTTGAATTTCATTGCAAAATGTTCTGAAATGCAAATGTTTGGAGTTTAGAGTAAAGGACTATGGACAGAAAACTAAATATTGAGATAAAGCCAGAAATTCTGCAAATTTCTGCTTTTGAACATTGCTTTACAAAATGCTGAAGACAGAAGTTTAGTCAGACAGAAGTATTGGTTCATTCTGTCAAGTACTTTTGCCTAGGAGTCTACAAATCTCTTTAAAGAAAAATTGCAAATCTCTGTTGAACTCAATAACTTTAAATGAAAAATATAGCCACATAATTTTACTCATTACCCTTTAATCTCCATGGCTTTATGAAAACAATTTCTGGCAGGTATGTTTCAAAACTGATTTAATACAGAAAATAGTTTCTTGCTTTTACAAAAATATTGTGGAGAGGGTAAGGAGTAAGGCTAACAGCCTATTACCACAGACAACCTTAATTTATAAAGCAATATGTACAAGTGTACAGCATTGCAATCTAATGCTCATTAAAGTGTTCTTGCAATAAACATCTGCATGTTCTTTCCCTTTGCTGGCACCTACTACAAGCTAGATTAATATAAAGATCTTCTGATCAGGTAGTTAATAGTAAGAAATACAATTTTCAAACATGCACAAGGGGATCCCACAAAGGGATACAAAGACTTACAGGGAGAATAAATGAACATATATCTTGTCTATGAAACACAGAAAGGCCTTCATAGTGTTGCCCAAAAGCTGTCAGAGTCCTGCACAGACCAGCTTGGCATTGCATGTGCAGCCCTAGGCAAGGCCAGAAGTGGATATTTAGGGATGTAGGAAACTCGATTATTTCCTTCTCTCCTATTAACAGGCAAGTAAGGATTTAAGCACCTCAATACAGAGGATCTAAGCATTGTATTTTGAAACCCAGCCCCATTAAAGGATTAAGTAACTGAATTATTCCATGATTCAATGTCTAAATTAAGTACACAGTACTTTCAATGTCATTAAAAGTGAAATGCACCATGCAAAACACCTAAATTTCCCAGAAACTGCATTTTATGCTCATCTGGATTTTCAAGCGCCTAGCTGAGGTCCACAGAAAATGAATAGGGAGTGCTAAGACAACATGGATGTCAGTAACAGTTGGAACTGGAAAGAGGAATGATTCTCTAACACTGGATCTCACCAGTGTGTAGAGGCCTATCTCAGGGCTTTAGTTAGATGTCTACATGAGACTGAGCTTCATAACTTCCTTTCCTCAAATGCTTAAACTATCATCCTCCAAGACTACTGTGAATATTTGGCATTGCAGTTCTATGGATAAAATTTTTGCATAGGGAAGAGAAGCCTGCTTCTTCTCAGCCTGAGGGAAGACTGAACCTCTAAATCAGGAGGGAACTAGGGCAGAACACCAGTGTGAGGGTGAAACATTCACCAATCCTTCTAAAAAATGGAAGAAAAGGAAACTTAAGAAGAGAAAATTAAAGAAGACAAAAAGCCCAACAGGTGTCTTTTTCATTACAAAAGGCCCCTACTAGAAGGCAAAAGCATCAAAACTAGGCTTTGCACATCCACTGTAAGCCTTTTTTGTTTTCGTTATACTGAAGCTGTATGATTGTAATCTTAAAATGACAAATATTGAATATTAGAGGAGCAACACAATGGTACACAATTGAAAACAGGTCTGATGTCCAAGGAGTGTCTCAAGGTCCTACCAAAACCCGCTTCCATCAGCAAAACATTGTGATTGCAAGAAAAAATCTGATTGCATTGAAATCCTGTCTGTATATGATTATTTTATACTATTCTGTAAAAGTATAATTCTTGTTTGCAATTCTAAGACACTGCCAGTGGGAGGGAAGTTTTCAATAGCTAATAAATGTGTATGTAAAATGAATGTTCAGACAGTCATTGCTAAGGAAGAGAATTCTATTTAAACACTGTAAAAGGCTAGTAGGGAATATAGTGAGCATTGTTCCACATAGCCTAAACTGTGGCTGATCCCGAATGCTTAGGGAAAGGATCTGAAGATAGCTTAAAGTAGAAGCTTCTAGGTTTGCTAAGTTCAGGGATATCCTTTTCCAGAGGTCACACCTCTGCCACTATGACTAGCAGACAATGATTAAGGCTGATTGTGACACTATGGACTGGATTCAGGAGCCAAAGCACAGCCTGTAGCTCCATTTTAGGTGGAGGCACATTTACAAAGGCTTTTCAAATTTAGGGTAGATTTTTACTAAAATACCAGAAAATACATATGTTTACCCATATTTAACTAGAGGTGATGGCACCATTGAAAGTATTTTCCCCAAGAAAATGCCTTCTGATTTTTCTATCATAATCAAGACACGATATTTTTCTTTGGCTTCAGTTTTGGTAATGGCAAAACCATTCTATACTAAATCTTAAACAGAAAAGGACATATCAGCCAAAACCACCCCCCAAAAAAACTTATAAAATTATTGTGTGACCTGATAGAGGTGAAACTGCTTAAGCAGGGGGTTGGACTAAATAATCTCTTAAGGTCTCTTCCAATCCCAGCTATTCTGGGACCATCTACAAAGAAAATGTTCATCTTAAATATTTAAAACCTGGTAAACCTTAAAGTTACTAAGGTTCTATTACAGCGAGATCAGGCAGTCCTTACAAGAAGTGGCTCTCCTGATGTCTAAATAAATAATTTCATTAGTGTGTACAGTGTGGGGTTGGACCACAAGAGGCTGAGGGAGCTGGGTTTGTTCAGCCTAGGTAAGACTAGTGGGGGATATTACTATTGTCATTCACTAACAAAACTGAAGCTAATGAATAATTGGAGCCAGACTTTTCCTAGAGGTGCACTTTAAAAGGTCAAGAGGTAATGGTTCCATGTTGTGGCATGGGATAGTCCAACTGATACCAGAAAAAAAGATGACCATTTGCCAGACACAGGCTCAGATTGCTGACAGGTGGTAAAATATCCATCTCTGGAGAAGATTTGACTGGACAAAGGTCCGGTCTATCTTTGCAATTAGCTTGTGTCAAGCAGTAGTTTGGACTAAATGGCCTTGAGTGGTCATTATGTACATTAGTTTTCTTTCTGGCTGTGTTCCGGCTTATTATTTCTTTCTGGCTGTGTTCCGTCTGAGATTATTTTCCTCTTCCGCATTTTATTTGTGACTACTGGTTTAATATTATTTTATCTTACTGGCAATGTCATGCCTTAACTCTGCTTTCCAGAACACGTCAGCGTGATAGTTTTTTACACAACACTTTCTTGACCAAATTTAGAAGATAATGCACAGTGTACTTGACACCTCTATGATCACTTAATCTGAAACGTCTTGATATGCTATTGGTTTGGATGCACATTGTGCTGAGTACTGACAAGACTGTACTCTCCCACACATGCCACCAGCAGTTTACTGACCACAAATGTCTGCCATTTGCACGGTTCCCAAACACCCACATTCTCTATAGATTCATATATTCCAGTGGTATGAACCACCCTGACAGAAAGGATGTGGAATGCATTGTTAATCAGATATAGGAAGGCTGAATTCCTGCTGCAGGCAGTATTCCAAACAATATAATTATGATGAACATTTAAAGATGTCCATAAAAGTGCAAACAAATAATCAAAACAAATTTGTCTAAAAAACGATTCGTAGAATCATAGAATCATAGAATGGTAGGGTTGGAAAAGACCTCTAGAAATAATCTAGTCCAACCCCTCTGCATTCCTTTTGCTGCGGCTACCCTGAACAACTGGCAGGGATTTTTTTAACCACATCTACTAATAAGCACTAGTTTGGTTAGTCGTTGGCTTTTTCCTATGACTGTTGTAGCATTCCCTGGTGAGCAAAATGCCCTCTGTGAGGACATTTAGCATGGTCGTTGCTAGGTTTGAGGCTAGGGTTTACAGCAGAAGAACAGGTATGACATGTCTGTAGGGATCAATATGATCCTTACGTGAGCTGCATTCAAGGCACACAGAGAGTGAGGCTTGATCTTATTTGATTTCCCCTTTGCATCACTGTTAACATGCTCAGAGGACACTCAGCAACTGGGTGTGGAATTTGAGGACGGAAAATACTGTTCTCTCTTTTTTTTCATAAGATGATGCTTTTGTTTATCCTGTTTTTTTCCATGATGATGGATTCTCAAGTATAGGAAAGAGATCTATGTTTCTACAGCATGAAGCATTGAAAATGCTTAGGAGATCTGAATCAACAGCTAAGAAGAACAACAGAATCCATTTTCTTTACCAGCAAAAGCTTGTTTCTTATTTGTTTAAATGTAAGGACAAGAGATTCTGACTCTTCTTATCAAGAGATTTTTCCACAACTGCTTAAAGCTATACCATTACCCTTATTATACTAACTTACGTTCCATGGATAATCACCACATAGAGTAACATCACTTGTGTAATCATCTAATAATGTAAAAGATAAAATTACTGCAGAAGTTTCCTCAAGAGACTTTAAAAATGTGAAACTGATAGTCTCCATGGAAATGTAGCCCAATACTAGTTCTTCCTCTGAGCCTCCTACTCTAGTGACACTTTTTAATATGTGCTAATTGTGCACAATCAGCCTTCTGCTACATAGTAATAAGGAAATGCTAATCACCGCTTAATCACTGGAGAGCATATATCTTTATGGACAATCTAGAAATTTCTTAAAAGTTCTATGAAGTACCCATATGCTGAAATTTCTGCTGAAGAGAAGCTTGGAAAGTAGAGCTCTTCATTTTAAGGGAGGTGTCTACTAAAACACAAATTTACATGCAGAGCTATCTGAATTTAGAGAAAGACAGCAAAGAATTCTATTGTTTATAATGTTAATTGTTTTTACATGGTAGTTTTTGCTTTGGATAAATGGTTTACTTGGTCATGTTTCCAGTTTCAGAGAAAATAAATATAACCCTAGAGTCACATTAGCTTGCTCTCAGATCAATACTTTTTATCTGCATTCAGAAACTGCAAAGCTGTATCTACGTATCTCAAATTTAGGCTTGCTTATGTCATTCAAGAGTGCTACCTTTACTCTGTTTAATGATACTGCACAACTGTATAGTTTAAAGAGATAAAACAGACTGAGCTGTGGCCTGGAAACTAACCTTGGATTATTGATATGGACTTAATAAAGACATTTAGTTTATTGGCCTGATTTTATATGTATGTGAATACGAAAACAGCAGGTTTTGGCTGAGATTTATTCCTTTAAAGAAGCAAAGCAAAGCAAAAAAAAAAAAAAAAGCAAAACAAAACAAGCCCCAAAAGCTGAAACAGACACTTTCATCATACATTGTGAGCTGAATCGTCCCATGGAGATCTGTGTCTGTGTCCTTCAAAGACAAGGGGAGCTAAGATACCTAATGTATTGCCTGAGATTATGATGGGTGAATCTGGGGCCTTATTATTTGGGTGAGCTAAGGCACTGCAGCAAACAAAGTCTGAAAGACGAACCCAGCAAACATGAAATTGGAAATACAGGAAGTCACTAGTTAGGAACAACTACAGATCGGTGTGTAAAATACATCAGTTTACATGCAAGAGATTTGGGCAGGCACAATTTCTCTGAAAATTTGTCTGGATTAACCACAAGCTATTTAACCACATGGTATCTGACTATTGATCTTTTTTCATGCTCATGAATATTTGTTTATGCAGCCAGTTCCCCTGACCTGACCTGTACTGCTTGCAGAGGAAGGGTTCATTCAGCATGGCAGTACTGACATAATCTGACCATATTAGTCTACTGCAAATATTAATACTGCTTTTAGAAATGATAGTCATCTTGACAGTCATAATTCTCAGGGTTAACGGCTTCCGCAAACCAGTGCTTTGAGATGCTGAGTTACTTAAACCCTTTCCTACGTAAACAACAGTGTCAGAGGTTGAGGGCAATGGAGGTTCTTCCTCTTCCCACTGCATGTTTTCTAGAGATGAGTGAGTCACCAAAATTTTAGAACTGCCTTTAGACAAAACTAGCCCTCAAACTATGCCTTTTTCTCTGGTCTTTCATTCTTTTTCTTTCAAAAAAATAAGTCTTCATGATAAAACCCACTTCGATGTGTCACGGTCTATGTGTCAGTTATGCATTTGTTCATATTATCCTTCAACCTCAAGATACTGTGAAAGTTGGGTAGATACTGGTGACCTGTTATTTTTGGAAAGCTAGACAGAAAAGCTACTAACTCTTCAGAGCATGGCACAGCACATAAAAGCCCCCTGCTTCTCCTCAGCATTGTAGCATTCATTACTAAGGAAGCAATGTATTAAACTAATGATTTTTATGTTGGTTTCTTACTTCTTGATGGTAAAAAAAGATTAGGAAAGTGTACAGGAGGAACTTGTTTTTGATATTTAAACATGAATCTCACCCATGGAAGTTAGTCTGACTTCTTGATGGGAAATGTCATTCTAAGTAGCCTGCCAGATTAATTCCTTTGCAATAATAATAGTTATTGACTTTTTTTTTTTCATTTTTTTCTGTTAGTAGCAATATTTACAGTGAAGGCTGGTGCTGACGACTGGTTTATACTCTGCTATCACAGAGGAAATCTCAGAAAGCACTTTATCTAGGAAGGCAGAACCTTCTGAGAGGTTCCTGACAAGTTTACACAGGGTTTTCAGTCATTCATGCTTGTTTTCTTAAATGAAAGACAGATGTAGCCCTGCCTCCTGCTTCACACAGTGCTCTACTAAGGAACACATAGATGAAAAGCCATTGTTCTCTGGAATATCAGACATTGCCAATTAGTATATTATAAATACAACAGTGCATGCTAGGTCATATATGATAAATGATGTCAAAAGCCTTGACAGTGTGGTTGGTCTGAAAAAAGACAGTTGTTTGGGGAAAGTTGCAAAAATTAGGACAAATAACATTTTAATAGGAAGCTCTGGCAAAACCCGACCAAAACATTTTGCATGAACTTGTGCATGAACTTATCTATGTGATGACAATTTAGGTATCAAACTTAAATTGTTCCAGTTAAGCTTACTAAGTCTCTCTTTCTATAATTTAATTTCAGTCAAGACAAAGTATATTTGGCCTGACTTGGTACAAATTGTATTGGTTCCTAAAACAAGAAATAGGGAAGAGACTGCAGCACACCAAGACAGATACAATCTAGCAGAGTAGACATGCAAGGTAGAGAGGACTTAGGACAGTCCAACTTTATATGGCCCCCACAAAGATGACGTTCAATAACCCCAGTCTGAAAAATTTACTTTAAACTATTGGGACAGAAAAGTAATTTTTCCCCCTCCTTATTTTAAAAATGCTAGGGAATTTTCATACACCTTCTGATAAATGCTTTTTTCGAAACTGAGTGACAAGTTCTCATCAAAGGTTTTGCACAGAAAAAATACTCTACACGTGTATTTTAATAAAAATACTCTCTTGGAAACATCGTTTAGAAAAGTGGGTCTGTCATATTAGAAGGAAGCATGCTTTACGTAACTAAGGTTAGTGATAACACTCCAGAAATGATACTGTGCCTTATTCTAATACACGGAAAATAATTATTGTGGCAAAGGGACATTTTTTTAAAAGCAGACTAACAAACAAAATACATGGACACTTAGAAGAATAGAACAATTTCTGGCCTGGAGAAAACAGATATTAAAAAGAACATCAATATGTATATTTCAGGGCACTGCTTAATCACAGGAAGGAATCCTCAGTATCTTATTATAATTTCCTTCACTGTAATATATAAAGTGGTGACACTTTGGACTGTCAGACTCTTCCAAAGATGTCTACTGCTCTTGCTAGGTATTGAGGGAGATGGACCATGTGCCTGTTTTGAGAGGCCAATAATTCATGACAGAACTCTACTGTGTGTTCCTGCCTCAGGAATTCTTGGCAAAACTACAGGGGTCAAAACACTTTTCACTGTATTTTCTTTAGTAATACATTTACCCAGGACCCACGGTAATATCATCCACTCGACGATGGTTGGTGGTGGTCCCTGCATGCTCAAGTCTGACCTGTCAATGTGCTGAGAGGCAAGTAACAGCAGGAACAGAAAAGTCAAGTAGGATGCAGTATGGCAGATAAATTTGATAAATGGCTTTCTAATGAAGAGCCCTAATGGGCTTTTGGGAGCTATCAGGTAGCACACAGAGAAGACCGGGAAAAGGAGTCCTATCACAACACATGTCAACATCTTCACAGCCCAGTGTCGCCTCCTCCATCCAGGGAACTCATCATACCAGCGGGACGCAAGCAGCTGCTGGCAGTTGGGCTGAGCAACAAACTGCAGAGGGAAGAAGAAAGGAAGACAGTTAGTTTCTTGTTACCTCTTTAAAGTTATTCCCATGCCATGTATGTTGCAATATGTAACTTTTGCACAGATATTTTTTAAAAAATATTTTAAAATGCAAAGGCTGTGGAAGCCCACTAATATGAATAATATCGTTAAGACAGGTCTGGGTCAGCTTGCCCTTCCTTCAGTGCAAAACATCTAGTAAGAAGCCATCAAAATTCACTTTTGACAATAAAGCTTTACTTATTCGTCAGCTGAGTATACAGGGAGTCAAAGAGGCTATGAAACATATGTACCTCAAAATCTGATTTAAAACTGAAAAACAAGTTGATAAATACTTCCATTATTCAACCAGCCATCTTGTGCATTCTCCACAAGAATTCAAAGAACTCAAGGTGGACATCACTATGAAAACGAAAAGCACGACTGAGATCTATAAACAGTAAAACTGAATTCCTCAGCCATGAACAAACTATTCTCAGTATGTTCTCTGCTAATTCTCTAAAAATGAGGCTGACATACTTTAATATTGACAACAGTCTTACATTACATAATGCTTGCACAATACAAACTAAGCACTAGTATTCCCTTGTGTGTCACTAATCCTTGTCAAGGTATACTCCTATCCTATACAATATTTTATAGTCTGTCTGTTCTCCACAATGAGATTTCAGTTTTTAAAAATATGATTTAAAATTGAATTTCACAAAAAAATCCCTCAAATACAGACAGCTTTTCAAAGAAGCTTTAAGTATATTCCAGGGATTACGTCATACTTTTATGTGATTTCTATATCCTATTTTCAATAATTCTTTTATAAAGAAGACATAAAGTAGCAGCATGCTAGATGAGACATAAGATATTCAGAAGAGAGACAGAGTTGTTGCATTTTGGTTTAAAAGGAAAAAGTTACTGTGGTAGGTTTACCTTGGCTAGCTGCCAGGGGCCCACCAAACTGCTCTATCACTTGTCCTCCTCAGTTGGACAGGGTAAGAAAATATAATGAAAGGCTCAAAATAAGGGCAGGGAGAGATCATTCAGCAATTTTGTTCTGTCATAAGGAAAACAGACTCAATTTGCAAAAAAAAAAATGTTGATAAAGTCAGAGTATGAAAATGAGAAATAAATCCAATCTTAAAACATCTTCCTGCATCCCTTTCTTCTTGGACTCAACATCACTCCTGGTTTTCTCTATCTCCTCCTCTGTCAGGGGCACAGGAGGATGGGGAATGGGCACTGGGGTCAGTTCATCACATGTTGTTTCTGCTGCTCCTTCCTCTTCATATTGTTTCCCTGCTCCAGTGTGGAGTCTCTCCCATGAGAGACAGTCCTCCATGAACTTTTTCAACTTGGGTCCTTCCCACAGGTTGCAGTTCTTCACAAACTATTCTAGTGTGAGTACTTTCTATGTGTCCTCTCCTTGGGGTGCCGACCTTCAGGAACAGACTGCTCCAGTGTGTTCCCCCCAAGGGCCAAGTCCTGCCAGCAAACCTGCTCTAGCGTGGGCTTCTCTCTCTACAGGTTACCAGGTCCTGCCAGGAGCTTGCTCCAGTGTGGGCTTCCCATGCAGCCACAGCTTCCTTCTGGCACATCCACCTGCTCCGGCGTGGGGTTCTCCCTGGGCTGCAGGTTGGTCTCTGCTCCCCTGTGGCCTCCATGGCTGCAGGGGCAGGGCCTCACCATGGCCTGCAGCATGAGCTACAGGGGAATCCCTGCTCCAGTGCCTGGGCACCTCCTCCTCTCCTTCTCCACTGACCTTGGTGTCTGCAGAGTTGTTGCTCTCATGTATCCTGACTCCACTCTCATGCTGCAGTTTGCTCTTGTACAGTAACCTTTTCCCTTTTTAAAATATGTTAATCACAGAAGCACTACCACTGTTGCTAATGAGCTCAGTCTTGGCCAGCAGCAGGTCTGTCTTGGAGCCATCTGGCATAGGCTTTGTCAGATACAGGGTAAGCTTCTAGCAGCTTCTCACGGAAGACACCGCTGGCAAATCCTTGGCATGCAAGCCCAACACAGTTACACATGTGCATATACAGATACATCGCATTAAATTGTTAGCTGAAAACTGAATAAAGCTATGCAGAAACTTCTTTATCTTCTTAAAAACTAAAACTGATATTTTACACCAAATAATTTCAGATTTGATTTCTAATCAAATGCATCTAGCTTGGGATTTCACATTATTTTGATAATTCTTATAATCATAGGAGTCAGGTCCCTTTGGGGATGAATAATAAGTAAGTAACTTCTCAGTTTCTGAAATCACTAGGTTTACTACTGGTAGAAAATGCTGTTTAGTTTGGAATGAAATAAGAGTCAGCGTGTGTCTTTCTATATATGTCTGGATCTTGTCAGAAATATTAAACTGAGCCAAATTCAGACCTGGTGTATGTTAATGAAATGCCAGTGTCTTTAGCAGAGACATATTTGCCTACCAGACACCAGTACTGAAGCTGCCCGTGACGGTTGTGAAAGACAAGAAAATTTACTCATACTGTAAGCATCTTGAAAATAGCCGTAAAGAAAAGTAACAGAATGTTCTCTTCCACTAGGAAAAATGCATTTGCAAGGTTTCAAGGTGTTTGTTTCAAGATACAAATGTCTGCAATAGTACTGCATGCAGTCACAGCAGATGGTTTCAAAGTTATGTTTTTGCCAAGTTTTTAATGGGGGTCTCCCTACAATGTTTTTTTTTTACTCCATTTTACTTGGAGAGGTACAGATTAGTGTTTTGCCTGTGTAGTGTCCTGAAGTGTGCCAGATCCATGTTTGTTTCTCCTTCCTCATAATATCTTCCCAATATACACAATCTCACCTAAAAGTAATCAGTTACTAAGCCTTGCCTAGATCCCCTTTCTTAAAACCTCTTGATCACCCTCATCGGGTTTGGGACTTGGGTGAAGGAACAACTTCCAATGGTTAGTAAAGTCTGATGGTAGATTTATTGGGCCTACTCCTTGGCAAGCATGGCTAAACCAAATGAATTTCCCTTGCTGTAATGTGGAGTAGATAAAGTAAATGAGTTTTTTTTCCAATGTCTACCAAGTCTTGGGATGTCCCAGGGCTGGATAGACCAGAACTGATGCAGAGATACCTCATGCCATGAGGAGATGTTTGCTGACTGAACCATCAGGAGAGTGCTTCATATTGGGTATGAAGTAGCTGCTTATTTTTAATCTTCAAACAGATTAAAATGCAAAACTTTCAACGTTAAAACAGAAAGTGTTTCAGACCAGCCTTGAAAAATTGTTTTTATACATATTAGATTTTGTTCCCCTGTGACTGTATTGCTAAGGTATGATGAAAGGCAAGGATTGCTTTCTAAGGCACAGGAAGTTTTCCAGTAAATACATAAAATTTTCAAATCCCAGACTCTGAAGAATCAATTTTTTAAACCATCACTCTTAAAGAAATCAAGTCTCATGCTTTTTTTCAAACTAGGACTGTGGTGGGATAATTTTGCAACAGTTGGATCCTCTGACTATAGGAGAAAGTTAGTAAATACTATACTAATATAGACTAGAGTTAGGGGGAGTACCTTGAGTAATGTATTTTAAATAGCTTACTAGACATAAAACACATATCAAGCAACTAATAGTGTAGTATAGAGTAAGCATATAAATTACTATGCCAGCATTTTAAGAGCTGTATGCATAGGGAAGCATTTCAGTTTTAGTACTGCAGGCAAAGGTCTATAACAGAAACCACAACACAGTGTCTACAGATGGTATAATGCATTTCTGAGTGGCAGAGATATCTAGTTTCATGCTGTCATTTTAATGTAACAACACTGTTGGCAAGGTTAGTTAACAATGTCCTGAAGCAACAAAAATATCTGTCTCTTCACTACAGCCTTTTCTATATGGTTCTGAACTCCTATCGCCACGTAACATATGCCATGAACTACTCCAAAATGTCTTCTTGAGACAACTGGAGAATTACCCTACATCTCTTGCTGACATGTCTAATATAGTTATGCTTTTTTGCTTCATTTATCAATAAATTGTGAATAAAAATGTCCAAACAAACTCTACTTTTGTTGTGAAATAGGAATCGGTATTGGGAGTCGGTATTGGGACCAGGGCAATTGAACAACTTTGGCAGTGACACAGACAGTGGGATCTAGTGCACCCTGAGAAAATTTGCCAAGGAAGCCAAGCTGTGTGGTGTGATTGACATGTTGTAGGGAAGGGATGCATCCAGAGAGACCTTGTTCACTTGAGAGGTGGGCCTGTGGAAATTTAACAAGGCCAAGTGCAAGATCCCGCACCTTAGTCAGGGCAACCCCAAGCACAAATAAAGGGTGGAAGATGAGTGGATTGATTGATTATCCCTGCAGAAAAGGACTCCGAGGTGTTGGTCTATGAGAAGCTCAACATGACCCTGCAGTGTGTGCTCACAGCCCAGACAGCCAACTGTGCCCTGGGCTGCATCTAAAGCAGCGTGGCCAGCAAGTTGAGGAAGGTGATTCTCTCCCTCTACTCCAATCTGGTGGGACCCCATATGCAGTACTGCATCCTGCTCTGGAGTCTTCAGAACACAAAAGACATGGACTCGTTGGAGTAAGTCCAGAGAAGGGCTGCGAACACGATCAGAGGGCTGGAATACCTCTCCTATGAAGACAGGCTGAGAGAGTTGGGGTTGATCAGCCTGGAGAAGTGAAGGCTCTTAGGACGCTTTATAGCAGCCTCTCAGTACCCAAAGGGGGCTTAAAAGAAAGCTGGAGAAAGTTTTTTTACAAGGGCATGTAGTGACAGGAGAAGGAGTAATGGCTTCAAACTGATAAAAAGGTAGATGTAGATTTAGATTAGATTAGCAACAAGTTGACCAGAGAGGTGGTAGATCTTTCATCCCTAGCAGTGTTCTAGGCCAGGTTGGATGGGGCTTTGAGCAAGTTGGTCTAGTGGAAGAATGTTCCTTCCCATGCCAGGGAGTTTAGAACCAGATGAGCTTTAAGGCGCCTTCCAACCCAAAGCATTCTATGATTCTGTGAAATATGTTCAGTAGTCATAGCTACATTTATTACATTAGCTGAATAATGAAGTTCTTGAATAGGAAAGAGTTGGGGTATGATGGAAAAGCGTAGTCAGTGATAAACTCTATAGTCTTGTTCCTTTGCTGCCCATGATGCATCCTTTGCTGCATGCTGCATCTCCCTTGTTGACCTTGTGGACCTGTTTCCTCCAGAGCAAATGTGGGGAAGATGTACAGTACCCACATCTTGTCTTCATGTGTAATAAGTATTTGAATGCATACAGGAACTTGAGGCAGGGAAGTCTTCCTGGGAACTACAGTGGAAATCCTGCATGTTCAGGTTGTCTTAGAGACATTAGTAAAGGTCACATACAGTCAAGTAAGTTTATCTATGATTAATATCTTTTATTACTGAACTTGAATTCTTATTACACTTGACTTTTTTTTTAATTTTTTTTACACTTGATTTATCCAACAAAAAACCCCTTCTCTACAGGGAAAAAAAAAAGTATTCATGGCAAAATTCTCTGGTTAAATGGGATTTATACTTTAACAACTATAAGCTTTTTGTTTGAAAGGAACAGTAGAAGTGGATGGAAAACAGACATGCTCGAAGCCACAAGATGCTTCCTATATAAATGGATGGGATCACATCTAGGATGATCACATAGTAAAGCTGAGTAGGCGTGGAAGTCCTCTGCTGAACTGGCACCTAAAAACCAATTTAATAAAATATTTTGCAGAAATATTTTAAGCTAGCAGAAACAGAAATACTCTGTGACATTAATTTTCCCGTTCTACATTGCTTATGCCAAAATATTTCCACTGTAGTATATTTTTCTTCCTTAATTGGAGATATTCCATTCTGAGGTATTCAAAGTATCTTTTGTACTGTCAGTATTATGTTGTACGTAATTTGACTTTGACATTGTCTCTACATAATTAGCAATCAGCAAGTTTATATTTTCACACTACAATGGCTTCCAATAGCTTCCAGCAGTTTGTAATTGTGTGCGGGATTTTGCTACAATGATTATCCCTGGTTTCACATCTTTGCCTCCTTCATAGTCTGCCCGTCTGAAAATGTTTTGGTATTCATTCTCTTAGCTGTCATGCTGAGAATTGGCTCTTCTGAAAGACTGTTAAAAATCAGAAATTATTCACAGTGCCAGCAAAAATCACAGAATCACAGAAACATTACAGTTGGAAAACACTTTTAAGATCATCAAGTCCAATCGCTAACCCAATACTGCCAGGCCTATTACTAAAATAAACCATATTCCTCAGCACCTCATCTATTCATCTTTTGAAAATCTCCAGGCATGGTGACTCCACCACCTCCTTGGGCAGCCCATTCCAATGCTTAATAACCCTCTCAGTGAAAAACTTCTTCCTAATCTCTAATCTAAACCTCCCCTGGTGAAACTGGAACCCATTTCTATAATGAACCCATTTCTATGAACCCATTTCTATAAACTCATTCAAATAATCTGGAATAAATAATAGCAGAGCCTGATTCTAGTGATATCTGAGCATCTATATAGTCCACAATTTAATTTTCAATGATGACAATGGAAACATTGAAGGATGAATCCAAGTGATACTATTAACTATATATTACAGAATCCCAGAATCTCAAGGGTTGGAAGTGACCTAGAAAGATCATTTAGTCCAGTCCTCCTGCCAGAATAGGACCACCTAGAGTAGGTCACACAAGAACTCGTCCAGGTGGATTTGGAATGTCTCCAGAGAAGTAGATTCAACAGCCCATCTGGGCAGCCTGTTCAATTGCTCTGTCATCCTCACAGTGAAGTTTTTTCCTTATATTTCTTTTGAGCCTCTTATGTTCCAGCTTGTACCTGTTGCCCCTTGTCCTGTTATTGCACATCAATGATAACAGCCTGGCTCCATGCTCCTGACACCCGCCCTTTACGTATTTGTAAGCATTAATAAGATCACCCCTCAGTCTCCTCCAAGTTGGAAAGCCCCAGCTCCCTCAGCCTTTCATCATAAGGGAAATGCTCCACTTATCTTTATAGAAAGAATATTTGTATAAAAATAATTATTTTCACAAGTAATCAGAATAAGTCAAATAATTTCTTTACTGTAGTGCAATATTACCTTTAAATATTTATTTCATTGTATTAGGAACTATACAAAGATATTTTTAAAGAGACACTTGTAATAAAGTACTGATTTTTACACTTACAAAGCAGTCCTAACAAAATCCCTCATACCATTTATTAATAGATGAATGTTAAAGATGCTCTTGGTGGGAGGAAAAAAAGACCATGATTGTCGTAAACATTCCTAGTAATACTTTTTAAAAATCACAGGCAGGTTCTCTATTGTGCTGTTTTTTACTGCCATTACAGCCAAGTTGGTAGGAAATTTTTGCTCTGAGGTCTGCTGCTTTGTCACACACGTTTTCCAATTAAACAAGAATTAAGTTCAGTGACTTTTTCTTTCTCTAGAACATTTTACTTTTCTTTTCATATTTTAAATGTTTTCCCAGATATTTATTTAAAGCACAAGCTCTTCTAGATATTTTAACTTCAAATTTAGATGTCAAAATTTTCTATCTATTGGTTGTGAAAAGTATATTTGCTTGGCACTAATGACAGATTCAAGTCCCAGTCTCATTAAGTAGATCCTAAATTTGGTAGGTTGCTTCTCCCTCTACAGCCATCACTGCATAACCTTTCCTTTATCTTCCCCTAAAGATTATATTTGAGGATTTCAACACTTACTCTTTGTTAAGACAAATAACATTTAATTGCAGTTTAAATGCTTTAATGTTATTGACTGGATCAGCACCAGATTTTCCTTTCTAAAAGCTAGGGACTATATTCTGGAGTCCATTGGGTATAGTTGTACGGTCTGTTTTCTGCCTCAGGCCAAAAGCCCTGACTCCTGTGCCAATTACTATGAATCTTCTCATGTCCATTCTGTCTAAGACTAGTGCCAACTGGAGCATACTATCATTATATTCATGATTCTTCCTGGACTCAAATCACTGGGTCAACTTTTCCTCAGCTCTGGCTGCAGCTGTGCCATTAAGAGAAGCAGACAGCTCACTTGGGATCAGAGTTCGTCAGCTCTGTATCACCAGGGCAACCTGCTTCAGAGTAAGGCTCTGTAACCAAACAAATTCACAGCATAGATGGCTTCATCGTAAAACCTAGAGTTTATACTGCACTCATCAAAAATAGAATGCAATCCCTGGGTTTGGTTTTTTTGTCATAATTATCCTACTGTTTACCTTCAAACCTGAGGGTGAAGAAAACAAAAGAAAACATAAAAGTGCAGACTGAAATGCTTCGTTAAAAGGATTAATGAATGTTAGACAATGGCATTGCAGTTTTTAATTTTAATACTTTAAATTTCCTTTTTTGGCATCAACACAAGCAGAAGCTCTTCATTTGATTCATTGCTTCTTCTCGGTAAAATGATTCAGCACAGAGAAAAATATTACATAGCTATTAAATAAGTCAACACTTATCTATAATTGCAGTGATTCTGATTAATTGCTTAGAAAAAGCAATAGCAATTGAAACTAGAATTCAGTTCTTGGGAACCAGCTATGTATGCATAACCATGTTAGCCTTCCCAATGTTGAAGAAAAGAAAACCAGTTGTTGGGCTTTCAGATGACTATGAAAAGTAGCTCCAAACTTCAAAATTGAGACATTGGTACAATACTTCTGGTTCTCATTATGGATAAGTGTTAGACTCAGCACAATTAAAAATATTTTTGTAGGTAAAAACCATTAAAGAACACCTTAAAGTATCTCCACAGCTAATATAATATGAACTTGCTTCTGTTATATTAGATTCCTATTCTTATGTGCCTACCTGGTATATTTCCATACGTAGCAAATAATAATAAAAAAAGACTGACATTTATCTGCAAAGTTCTACATGTATGTAACCTTGCAATTTCCATGCAATGGAAATTCATTGACTGAGCTAAAGCATGGGCAGTTTATTAAGGAGAGTGATAATTTCCCTCTCTTTGGCACTTGTGAGGATATATGTGAAATGCTGTATCCTTCCTCACTACAACAGATATGTGAGCAAGTCCAACAGGACACCTCCAAGTGGTCCCAGGGCTGACTTCCAAGATGTATAGGGACAGAAGAAGAAGAGAACTGGATATCTTCAGTCTCAAAAAGAGAAGAGTTAGGATAGGAACTCACTTGTTGTCTTGTAGAAACAAACAGGATATTATGGATAAAAGCAGTCTTTTCCCAGGAGCACAATGAAAGGATGAGGATGACCATAGCTGGCATCAAGGGAAATTCTACTTTGATCTAAGGAAAACATTATTCCCTATAGGATTAGTTAAGTACTGACACAGGTCAGAGAACATGCAGAACATGCAGAATCTCCATCCTTGTAAATATTCGAAGCTTGGCTGGGCAAGTTCCATAGCAACCTGATGTATCTTCAGTCTTAGCCCAGTTTTGACCAAGAGCTTGGATAGGATGATGGATGAGATATCTTTCAACCAAGTATTTTTTATGATCCTACAAACTTCCTTCATTAAGCTAAACAGCATAAGACTCACAGTAATTGTGTTTACTGGTTTGAATTTCTTTATTTAGGACTGAATGACTTTTCCATGAATACAAGCTATTAGTCATATCTTTTCGTCATTGATTATTCCTTTTGATAAGAGGTAGAGCCTTTCTCTTTCATATCATTGAATCATATTATTGCTAAACAATACATAAAACCATTTCAACTGTTCTAAGCATAACACTTGTGCTGTGATAACTGGTGCCTTGTGTAGGGGAAAAGACATAAGAGTTAAATATATTTGCTTAGGTATCTGGAACTTCAATCGTATTACTCCCAAAGCAGTCTTCAGGTACTTCTAACAAAGTTTGCTGTCTGCATCAATAGTTTCTATAAAATAAATTAACTGACAAGAAAATAGAAATAGTGGCTGATCTTTCTCCCAGTATTCATTCTAACACTGAATAAATTGAGACTATAATTGAGACTATAATCTCAAAAGTCCCAGTTCAGTTTATTAGACAAATATCAATATCTATTGTAAACAACTTGACATCTTAAGACAGGTAGAAATGACATGCACTGTTCATAGCATACAGTGTAAATCATGCTATTGACTGAAACTGATTTGAAAACAAATAGCCATTTCTATCATAAATTGCCTGTTGCCAGTCCCAGGGGCTGTAAAAAAAGAAAAAACCCATGATCTCAACCAGTGAACAACTTCTAGTGGCATATTTCTTAAATTCAAGCTGGTTTTATGCCCTGTATTGCTAAGGCTTATAAGCATGTCACAGAGAAGGGGTTAGGATTTAAAATTATTACTCTCTCACTATATGACAGAAGCAGTGTGTTCCCACACATCCATCTCATTGTGCTGCTAATGTCACCAGGAGGAAAAGATACAAATTCACAAACCAAACTTTCAAAAGGTTGGTTTCATGAGGAAGCTGCAACTATGTTGAAAACAACTAAAGTATGGAACACAGTGTGAGTTTAATTGGAGAAAAATTAGCTGGGAAAAACTCTGAGTGAGGGAAGGGTAGGAAAGTGACTAGAAAAGCTAGATTCCTCCTCTGGGCATTGCTTGCTCATCTGAGAATTTCTGTTGGCATCACTGGAGACCGTCCTGTTCCTTGTTTGTGTAGCTTGTTGCAGAGGCCAAAACAAGATAGAAACACTTTCTTATACCAACTTTCACTTTTTGAACAACCTTTCAGATTTGAGCAGGATATGAAGATATTTGGAAGAAACATGACTACATTTTTTTCTTCTTCCTTTTCTCCATTTTCAGGTTATATGCCTGTTTCTGTGAAGAGAAACTTTCTCAAGGCAGTTATATTTTGTCACATTATTTAGGTTTTTTTTCTGTGAAAACAATGGTAATCATATTCCATTAGCACCAGACAAATTTAAGTTTCACTCTGTTAGCTTAGCTTTACGAGGTGCTATCCCAAATCCTGATGTGAAAAAATAGATAGAGGCATAGCTGTTCTCGACTTCAAGCTTATGCTGTTCCAGCCAAGTGATATGAGAGCCAACAACGGAGTCATGTTCAACTCCAAGACTTTCCAGTTTCTTTAGAAGTGACTGTTTGTTATGTGAGGCTTGTGTGGAACTGAAGATGCCACAGTTTTCCAAAATCAGTGTGAAGCCAGTTTTTGGAAAGCATAGCACTCATTTGAAGGCTGACTGAATACAGAATTACAGGGATGAGGGAAAAATAAAAACAATGACTGATTACAAAGGCACTCAAACTAAATAAAGCAATAAACTACATATTTTTCTCTTGAAAGTTCTCTATTAACATGTTGTAGGGAGGTCTGGCTTTGTAGTTTCATTAAGACTTATGAACAGAATGTATACAGTCACTCAATCTGCTCTTCTTTCTCTTCAAGTAGTGTAATGTTTTTAATCTTTAAGTTTATCTAGTTTAACTTGGTTTGTGTTTATCTGAGAATGTTAAAGGCTCAGATTAATCACCCAGTTCCTGCATATAGACTAAGCTGAAATGATAGGTCTTTGGCAACGATGCTCAATGAGCATTATTCTGAGACCATTTGCACGTGACTGTAGCAGATGTATCAATTATATCAATCATGTGGCCTTCATGAATCCTCCTTCTGGCCTTTGGAGATTGTTTTTCAACCATTTTCATTATCTGTACAATTCACCTTTTTCCGCAGTTTTGCCTTAAATGAGTTAAGAGGCACTGCTCTTGAATGCCCAGTTGACAGTCACCATATGCAGCTTCTGCAGTTAAAACACAGAATGCAAATCTTGGGAAGAACTACAGGGAATATAATTGCTTGTTCAAATGCCTTGTTCTCCAAAATCTCCTTTACACTTAAGAATAGGTTGTGGTTGCATAAAATGACCTTCTGTTGTGAACAGACCTAAGAAATGTTGTAGGGAAGACACCTACAACAGCTGTTAATGAAATTCTGTGTACGCAGCATCTGCCAGCCTGCAGAAATAATGACAGTCCTTGAGTAGTTGTTTTCCCTTATGAAGTTCTGCTATTTGTGGCAACCCGTTAGAGTTTGGTATCTGAAATTAAATCCTGGAACTACTCTCACGGTTCTCATACAAAGAGCTTTCTGAACACTGTTGGTTTCTATCACTGTGAAGAACTAAAATGATGAAGGAATCAATAAAGAGCCTGTTATACTTGAGTTTTACACTTGTATCACTTTTAGGGATGTTCAGGCTACATCTGCACTGAAGAAATTAAAGTGACTGGACCTAAGACATCCAACTTTGACCTCTCCAGCCAGCTCTATGCAAGGCACATCTGCAACTTGCTGTAGACTGCAAACAAACCACTTTCTATCACTCAGTCTTAGGGTCAGACTATGGCCTGCTTTCATTTAGCAGTGCAGACAACATCTCAAAGACACATTTCTTGCGCAACATTTTACTGAATTACATCATATGTTTCTGTGTTATACTGGTGTTTCCAAGCTCCATTGCATGCCCCTAGAGACTGAGTAATTTAGGAGATGTTTTTGTTTGCCGGACTTCCAGTTATTTCTTATAGAGTACAATACATTGGCTCATAGTTCCAGGTAAAGTAGTATATTTTATTTTAAAATGTGCAAGAAATTCTGTGAAAATGATCACTTTCTAGAGGTGGAAGAGGTGTATGTGGAATGATATAAGCAAAGGCTGCATTTCAGTCCGTGAAGGTTTGAGGCTACACCCTTTATCGACAAATCACAGGCAATTTGTTCACTGACAGAGATATACACCCCAGGTGTATAGGCTGTTGTCACTGACTGTCTAAGATGCATGCCCTAGCTTTTGCTCCAGCAAGTCAGAAAGGGCACATTTCTAAGAACAAGCTGCTCTTTAATTCTTGTGAAAGGTGCCTCACTGGTATTCTGTAGGAACATTTTCTTCTGCTTCCTTTGCACTCTTCTGTGGTGTTAAGCAGATGTATCCTGATCATATGCATGAAATTGTGTCTCCGTAAACTGAAATTTATAAGAGAATCAGACATATGTTATAATTAATAATAAACTTACCGTAAAAGCTAAGCAGACTAAGAAATAATAAATAAGAAATAAATAAGAAAAGCAGAATAAAGATCCCAAGCAAATCTACAAAACCACTGAAGTTTCTGTGTGACATGCAATTTACATTTAGAGTGCATGTGTACCTTTCCTGTCCCCTATCTTATGTGTACGTATCTTACACATAAGATACAGGCTTTAATGAAATCAGCCAACAGGATGACTTCTGCCTCGACCCACAGGCAGCCTGGGTGATGTCTCCTGAGCTACAGTCATGCTGAGTATCTATTTTTATTTCATAATATCCAGTTTGCAGTGGTAAAGGTCTCACACTAATACCAACAAATAGTGAAATCAGGAAAGCGAGACCTCTTCTTCACTAAACATTCTGCTTAAATTTACTCCCAAAATACCCCCTGGCTAAGGTGAGTTACTTACTGCTGAATACTCTGTGCCAGTCAATCCAATTCTGACAGAAGCTGTAGTGCTCCCAACTCCAGCCTCCATCAACACAACAAAACTGTGATTTCTTCAGCATCCAAACACTTCAATGAGAAGCAGAGAGGATGGCAGCCAACACAATCCATACTAAACTATAATGTCAACTAAAATGCTCTGTAATTGTGCAGGGAAATAGTGATAGCACTCTAAAATTTAACTGTGAGCTTCTTTAGTGCTTCATTTCAGAACTTCAAAGAAAATACAACATCAGGGTTGGGGGTTTTTATTTGGTGGGGAATTTTAGCAAATGCAAAAAAGGTTCTAACACAAAAACCTCTTAATTCTCTAACTTTTACAGCTCACAAAGGCAAAATCTCAACTGTTTTGAAAAGAAGGCTTGATAGCAGATGTCATTACTGCTCTGGGAAAATTTTCCTTTTTCTGAAGCACTGAATTTTCTGGACCTGTTACAAAACCTAGCTTTTCCAGGAAAACTGAGGGACCATAAAAGCCAAAGGACCCGAGGCCAAGAGAATAATATTTATGTTTGCATTGGCAGAGTATTACATTGGCAACATTATTCCTATGGTCAATTTACATTAATTGCATTTGAGAAGGAAGGAAGGAAAGAAGTAATGCCGTATGTTTCTTTTTGAAAGTTACTGGGCAATAACTTTCACCTAAATGTTTTGAAGTGATATCAAAAAGTAGAGGGAGAATAATATGCAATTTAGAAACAGTCCATTGTTTCAATTTTTTATTGTTGTTTTTACTTTTTTTATTTCTAATACTAAGTATTTGTGTTTTGTTTTGGGGGGAAAAAATCTGTAAATTAAACTGTTTAATATCTCATCTTCTTAGGTAATACATAATTTTAAAGTGATCCATCCTTTTCCTTCCTAAATCATTTGAAAATTAATATTTCTTGGTTATTTCAAACGTGTTGCTCTGTACGTAAAGTTAAATATGCCTGAAGTACTGCTACTATACTAATAGTAACAGTGATATTTCTTTGTATCCTTAAAGGTCCTGTCAGCCTGTTCCTCCAGCTTGTCTTGGTGGCTCTAAAAGGCAGCCCTGCCTTGAGCATATCAGCTGCTCTTTCTCACTTGGTATTATCTGCAAACTTTTCAAGACTGGATCTTCTCCTGGTCACTTACAAATCTGGGACAGTGCAGATCCTTGCAGAACTGCAGAGTTTTACTTGTCATCAGGTAAAGTATGACCCATTAACTCTCTGAAACTGACCATCCAACCAGTTTTTCACCTGTCTTTTTCTTTCATCCAGACTGTGGCATTCTAACTTGGACTACTTTTGTCAAGGTTTAGTTCACAGCAAAGAGCAATTTTTCACAGCCAGGTTCGGAAGACCTAACCTTAGTTTACTATAATGAAAATGATGATTTCTCTCTGTTCAAGTGTGATTATGCTACTCAACCTTTAATGAGATTTTACTAACATACTTGTGTTAAGGAAAGGGCCACATGCAGTGAAAGAAAATATATTTTCAGTGCATATAAAAGTTTTGGCTTTTATTTCAAGATTTTTGCTGATTTTGAATAAGTTTACTGCAGGTTTCCAGATTTGGAAATCATGATGAAAAAATGACTCAAGTGGAATCTTGCAGGGTGTCATAGCTTTAATAACAGTTATTTGTTGAAAAATTCTCCATCTACTCCTAAGAGTCTTAATGTAAAATTGAGATTATTTCCCTTAGGCCAAATCTCTGAAATGCAGCTTTGCGTGATTCTTATTTCTCCAGGTGAAATCTGAAATTCTCATCCATATGTTGGTGAAAAAAGTCCTAGCATGGCATGATAGGGGCTTCTAAATACCTGATTTTGCTTGGAGGAAGGTGCTGCCTGTGCAAACAGTACAAGTCTTTTAAAGCTATCTTTAAAGGACACATTGCCATTTCCTTTGAAAGGTGGATATACTGATAATGGTGATCAAAGAGAAGTTATGCTTCACTGAAAAGTGAAGAGCAGATTCAATAACATTAGCTATTGACATTAGTCTGGTGAAGTCTGATGCTCACACATTTCTATTGAAACTGTTGGCTCTTAATTTGCCTGTAGATCATGTCTGGAAAGATTAAACTGCTTAGGAAGAACAGATCTAAGACTGCTGGAATATTTCTACAACTCAAACATGACCTGCCCAACTTGCATGTGTGAGGCCTTATCCCTAAAGTAAGACAGACTTTTAACAAAGCATCACAGGATCATAGTATGGTTTGGGTTGGACGGGATCTTAAAGATCTTTTTTTTTTTTAGGTTTTTCTCCTCTAGCAAACTCTAGAGTGAGTCTAAGATCACTATATCTAAATGTGTAACTGTGCATAAACAATACAGATAATGCTCTGGGGGAAACCTTCTAGAAACCTACCTTCTAGAAACTACATGGTCTAGCCCATAAAACATGTCTAGTTATCTCATGTGTCCTCTGTAATAAGTGTAAGTAGCATAGGCAGTGACAAAAATGATTTTATTCTTAGATGGCCACATTGCAGTCTGGAGTTGTCTGTCTCTTCCCATCAACTATGAAGGGACTCAAGGCAAAGGCTGCTGACATAGGTACCTTAGTTAAATACCTGAAGTTATGTGGAATGAGTCAGGGACTCACAGCCAAACACCCTACAGGAATGGCTATTTCTAGTTTCCTTCTGCATGCTATTAATAAGTAATAATAATAATTAAAATACAGTTTAAGCCTTGAACTAATTTTCTTAATGATGTATCAAACCTTTTTTACCTTGTGTTACACTTTCAGTTTGTCTTAATATCAAACATTGCGTAACTGAGTCATGTTTTTCTGTGAACCTTAACAGGGCTGCTAATGAAGCCCTTAAAGTTAGCTATTTAGAACAACCTCTAATTTAAAGGGCTACATTACTCTGGTAATTAAATATTATTATCTTTTCTGCACAGTAGGCAGAATGAAACATTTCTATCCCCTCTTCAACCACCTAAAAAAAAAATGAGCTAAATCTTGTACGTGAGCAATGGAGTATAACCATTTTGCACTTTGTAGACCTTCAGTAATTTATAATTGCTGAAGATTTGCATTGGTCTTTGCCACAAACGTTGATGACCTTCACATTTTTCCAACATTATTCAGGAATGAAATGCATTCAAAACATAAAAGCATGATTTGATGTAATAAATAACATGACAGAAGATGCTCAGCTCTGGATTTCTTTCTTCTCTTACCGACAGCCCTTCACCTTTGGATCTCCTCTGTTCTTAAAAAATATTCTGTAAAATTCTTCTTTATGAAGTCCTTGCTTGTTTTCCAGTGCTTACTAACACCTAAGCCTATTGTCTCTCTAGCAAAAGAATTTTCACTTTCTTAAAAATCTTTCCTCAAAATGTATTATTTTTGCAAAATATCTCAGCAACCATTTCTTTAGCCTTTTGCCTCGCTAAAACATTGTCTCTTTCACTAGAGGAGTATTTGATATGAATGCAATAATGAAAACAGTAAATATCAAATTAGAATGGTGGTATCTGAATTGAAGCAGATTTAAAAAAAAAAAAAAAAAAAAGAAAGAAGTATAAAACACCCTGTTTGGAGATTCCACAGGGATTACAGAATTCAAGCCAAGAATGAAAGTATAAATTGAGCAGAAATGCTGATGGATCCATGTGTCAGGCAAGTGCAGAGATGAGGTAAAGAAACACAGCAACTTAAATAGTTAGCATTGTCAAAATTCTATTCAATCACATATATATAGGAAAAGGAAATAATTACCTCCAGAATGGGTACACAGTTATACTGAACTATTAAAAAATAGTGATTAATCAATGGATAGTAAAGAAAAGAATTAGTCCTTACTAAAACACACATACGTGTGAGTTATGTTCTCTAAAAAAATACCGCCAGTTGCTGTTGTATATATATATTGAGGGTCAAGTGACAGTATGAAATAGTGATGCCCAAATATGCTGTCCTTCCTGTGCTGTCACTAGTAGATGGCAACATTCTAGAAACTCTGAATATTGCAAAGCTGGATACCAAAGTTGAAATCGATTCCATTTTAACTTTAGCTGCACAAAATGAAGTCTAAGAAAATCCTCAGGACCTCTCTTCACTAGCCAAAGATAGCTACAAAGGGTTGACAGCCTCATTTGAGATTAGATGAACAAAGTAATATTCTGTGTCTATTTCTCTCCATGAATAACCACTACAGACTATGGATACCGTTTAACGTTGAAACCCATAAATTCAGGCATATATAAGTAGTGTGCCTTACCTAAGTTCCCATCATCAGTGACTATCTAGTGAATGGATCTTAGGAAGAAATTTACCTTCTATCTGAAGATATAACTCATTTACCTACACATAGACATTCAGAGATCCTGAAGTTTTCCAGCCTGTGGTCTCTGGTCCGGAAAGAAAGGCACATATTGCCTGTAGGTATTGTGCCATTTCTACCAGCTATATTTATTCATCTCAGCTTAGCTTATCTCAAACAACACTAAACAGCTGTGGTTGGAAAATGAATTTGATCACTACTGCCTGTTCAGCTGGATCATGTTCTAGGACCATCTAAATTAGTGAGTGCAACAGGAGCTTACCCATACAGCTCACCTGTAAACAACAGTAAGAACTAAAATAAGTTTCAATTCCTACATCTCTCCTATAATTTGACAAGCCCAAATACATCCAAGAGATGAGCATAAGGCTGATAGATGTGACTCAGGAAATACAGGTATTAAAGAAAGGAAAACTGTTCATCTTTTGAAACCCTGAAACACCTCCTAATGTGGAGTTTACAGCACGTGATGTGTACAGGAAGTGTCTGCAATCTCCATTATCAAGTCAAGGGCTTGCTAAGGAACAAAACAAAATATAAAACAAAAAAACCAAACAAACAAAAAGAGGAAACCTTAAAGCAGTTACCTGTCATGTAACAAAGGGAGTTTTTTTCTCAGCTGTCTCAATCCAAATTATTGACTGAAAGCTATTCTGGTATTTGGACTAGCCATGAAATAATACATTGTAAAAGCTCAAACTCCGAACACACCAGAAGTTCTGGCACACCAGAGGATTGTGCTGCCTGTCAACGAGACCTGGACTAATGAAATAATGAAATTCAACAAGGGCAAGTGTAGAGTCTTGCATCTGGAAAAGAATAACCCCATGTACCAGTACAGGCTGGGGAATGAACTGTTAGCAGCGTAGGCAAAAGTGACCTGGGTGTGCTGGTGGCCAGCAGGATGAGCATGAGCGAGCAATGTGCCCTTGTGGCCAAGAAGGACAATCACATCCTGCGGTGGATAAGGGCTGTGGGCATTAGATCAAGCANAAAAAAACCAAACAAACAAAAAGAGGAAACCTTAAAGCAGTTACCTGTCATGTAACAAAGGGAGTTTTTTTCTCAGCTGTCTCAATCCAAATTATTGACTGAAAGCTATTCTGGTATTTGGACTAGCCATGAAATAATACATTGTAAAAGCTCAAACTCCGAACACACCAGAAGTTCTGGCACACCAGAGGATTGTGCTGCCTGTCAACGAGACCTGGACTAATGAAATAATGAAATTCAACAAGGGCAAGTGTAGAGTCTTGCATCTGGAAAAGAATAACCCCATGTACCAGTACAGGCTGGGGAATGAACTGTTAGCAGCGTAGGCAAAAGTGACCTGGGTGTGCTGGTGGCCAGCAGGATGAGCATGAGCGAGCAATGTGCCCTCGTGGCCAAGAAGGACAATCACATCCTGCGGTGGATAAGGGCTGTGGGCATTAGATCAAGCAAAGTTCTCTTTCCCCTCTACTCTGCCCTTGTGAGACCACATCTGGAATACTGTGTCCAGTTCTGGGCCTTTCAGTTCAAGAAGGACAGGGAGTTGCTGGAGAGAGTCCAGTGCAGGGCCACAAAGATGATGACAGGAGAGGAGCATCTCCCTTATAATGGAAGGCTGAGGGAGCTGGGGCTCTTCAGCTTGGAGAAGAGAAGACTGAAGAGTGACCTCATTAATGTTTGCAAATACGTAAAGGGTGAGTGTCAGGAGAATGGAACCAGGCCATTCTCAATGACGTCCAATGATAGGACAAGCGGCAAAGAGAGAGATATTCAAAACCCACCTGGACAAGTTCCTGTGTGACCTACTCTAGATGGTCCTGCTCTGGCAGCTGGGTTGGACTAGATGATCTTTTGAGGTCCCTTACAACCCTTAAGATTCTGTGATTCTGTGTATGAGCATTACCAGAGTGCTGGCAAGTAAAAGAGGAATAGGAGACGCTGCTGGATCACTCCAAAAGAGATGGCTTGATGATCTGACAAAGAAGAATGAAGTGGGAAAGAATGTCATTTTATTATTTGCAGAAGAAAGTCAAGTGTCTCTGTAAGGAGGAGTTGTTAGTAGGTTTGTGTGAACATTTTCCCTTTAGTGTGAAAAATACCCTAGAAATTCAAATGCCAACAGTCAAACCTGAGAGCTATATGACTCTCAACAATATAATCTCCTGTTTGTCATACCAGCATACCATACTCTTAATTTTTCCATGGAATTGTGAAATTTAGATTCTCTGCTCCAAAGTTGGAATGAAGATATGATCTCTTTGGAGGCACAAGAGAGAGTTCATAGAACAGGAGTGTGGTTTTGTCACAAATCTTTTGTTTGATAATGGAAGTACATATTGATGGAGGCAATGGATGAAGAAACCTTTTACTATTTTAATGTTGATAGCTAAGGCCTAAAGAAAAAAAAACACCAAAGGGTAGGGAGAGGAGAGAAAAATGTTCTGTGGACATCTGGTAGAGCATAGAGGAGGTAGATTAAAAGAATCAGCAGACAGGCATAAAACAAGTTTGCTTTGGCTGTCTTGTTTTATTGTTCAATAAACATTTATTTTAATGGAAGGAGTTCTGCCAAGCAGTGGAAAACTTTGCACTGCTACAACACACAAAAGTTTCAAGCAACATGTTAAAATGTGCCCTGATTAAGCAGTCCCTCTACCTTAGGCCCATTGCCCCTAGCACAGGCATGAAAAGGTTAGATCTTGGGCAGGAGGACAGAAGGCTTTGTGTAAGAACTTCCTACAAGATATGTGAGAGGGGATGAGCTGCTTAAGAGTGCCCTGGGAGCTAAGAAACAAAAAGGGCACGCTACAAGGGCAGTTCCTAGAGGTGAAATAACACAAACTATTTGAAGCTCGTGGGCTCTGCCAAAATGACTGGCAGTGAGAAGTGAAGGTGTGGGGAGCACAAAGGTGGAGCTGCACAAGAGAGGGAGTGGCACAGCAGTCGGGAGTGACTGATGGAGGCCATGGGAGGAGTGGAGGCAGCCAGCAGATGCAAACCACACCAGAGCTCAGTCCAGGGCTCATTGCCCAGAAAAACTAATTGTCCTTAGCTGTGGATTAGTTGCTCTTGCAGAGGTGGTGGGAAGAGCAGCCAGATACCTAGCAAGTATATGGAAGGTGGAAATAGGCCTGTAAATTCCCATAGTTATGTGTTTACACTCAAAAGGAAATCTAATGCACTGCCTTATTTATTCATCCTGTTCATTAATTTTTTGCTTAAGAAAACAATGTTGTTATAAGTAGAAAAAATAGTTAATGGTGCTAGATCTACCACAGTTTTGTTGGGAAGCTTATTTGGGGGAAAATTAGTAACAATTCCTTCAAACCAAAAGCCAACTTCTGTTGCTGCCAGTTACATCCTAACAGAAGAGTTGTGCACTGCTGGTTAGAGATATGCACTGCTGGTTGTTTCTGCTTGAGGCAGACATCTCAGCAACATTTCTCTTAAGGAAGATGCAGAAAACTGAACTGAAATTACAACAAGTTTCCTCCTCTTTAAGTATTTCAAGAAAGTGTTCAAAATAAAAAGACATTGCTGTCAGTTCATGAATAGCTTAATACTGATGAGAAGGTTGCAACTTATGTGCAGCATACAGCATTCAAAGGTTATCGGTGCACTCTCAGACATCATTTAAAAGTCAGTGCCGAGGTTCATTTTACCTTGTGCGTGCTCTGAACCTTCAGAATCTGAAATCTCTGTTACCACAGTGTAGAAATTGCAGTTGACACTGTAAGTTGTCTAACTTGCATCTACATTATCACTGCCTAGTGAAGTAATTCTAATTGAAATGCTCTGTTTCCTGACCTTGACAAGGGAGCAGAGAAAAATGTCTCTGAAGTTAACTTAAATGTCTGAGGTAATATAGAAAAAATTAGAGTAAGAGTTTAAGTGTAGCAGATAAGCTACTTACATAATTGATGCTATTTAACAATCTGTGGAGTCTTTATCTATAAACACTGAGATTTTTACATGATTTAGAAAGCAAACTTATGATCTGTTTTAGAGTACCTGGCTCTTGCCTGGAAAAATGTTTATCAAAGTTTTTGAATACTATGGCTGAGAGTCTGCAGAAATATGTCTTTTGGAGACATGGACCCAAACGGGCATACATCACTCCTCTCACTTATGTGATTCATAGACTAAACACAACTTCCTTCAGTGTTAAAAATGTCCAAATATTATCAGAGTCCCCTTTTTGTGGGGTTTTGGTACTTTTTACATAAATACTGACTGCACCTTTCCAATCTTTTGATAAATATTCCCATACACAGTGACCTGGTAACATGTGGCTGCTCTGTTTCTGTTTATTTTTCAGGTGCAGAGTTTTTTAAAACACAGAATAATTCTTAGATGTTGTGTTTCCAAAGTCATTCCTGCTTGCAAAATCAGTAATTCAAGTGTTTCCATCTGAAAGACTTTTACGGAGAAGTTCATTATAATAGCTACTAAAATTACTCAAAGTCAATCTGTGGTTCCAAAGGAAAGTTCTACTCTTTGACACTGTCAGAAAGCTTGACTTGGACTCTTAGACCGTATTACTGCTAGAGGAACTCTACAAAAAATTCCAGTATTTCTAGATAGATTTTATATTCCATAACAGAATTAAAAGTTAATGTTCATAACACTATGGCAGTTTAAATATTAAAAATCATTACAAAGAATATGGCAGCTTTTCATTTCAGTACTTTGAAAATTATTTTCTCTAGGCATTGTTGAGATATTCAATTTTGATAAGGAATAATTTTTGCTTTCTATCATATTTGTACTGCTTTGTATAATAATACAATATGGATGATATTAGGTATAAGTATGGCATTGTCAAAAATGTTAAAGTCCAAGTGAAGTAAGAAGAACTGCAGTCAAACAATGCCTTACGTTATTGAAATGTTTAGACATCGACATGGAATAATGGATTTGAAATTATTTGACATATTTGCATTGAAAATTTCACTGAATTTGTGACATTATTTTGAGACATTGCCATTTAACTGAGTCTCTATTTTGCATAGAAAACTAGTGAAACACTGATATTTGAATTTTGAAACGTCCTTTTTTCAGCAGGAGGAAACAGATGGCTTTTATTATCAGAAACAAATTACTTTTTTATCCTGCAGCATCATTTTCCTAGAAAATGAGATCTGATCTATGAAATTTGAGAATCATATTATTGTATTTAAGATTTAATTAACCAATTAATAATTTTTTTATATTGCTTATATCAGTAATCATTGATGTGTGTTTTAAGAGAACATACAGGTTTGTGTCGAAAACAGTTAGTCTGTGATGTGTGTTTCCTGTGTGGGGGAGTCATAGAATTGTAGAATCATTTTGAATGGAAAAGTTCTTTAAGAACATTATGAACAACCACTAAACTCACACTGCCAAACCCACTAATAAACCATGTCCCTCTGCACCTCAGCTATGTCTCTTATCTCCAGGGATAGTGACTCCACCACCTCCCTGGGCAGCCTGTTCCAGTGTCTTACACCACTCTTGGTGAAAGAGTTTCTCCTCATTTCCAATCTAAACCTCCCCTGGTGCAACTTGGGGAAATTTCCTCTTGTCCTATCATTCGTTACTTGGGAGAAGAGATGGATCCACACCTCCTTTACAACCTCCTTTCAGGTAGTTGTAGAGAAGGACAAGGTGTCCCTTCAGCATCCTCTTCTCCAGACTAAACCACCCTAGTGCCCTCAGCTGCTCCTCGTAAGACTTGTTCTGTAGACTCTTCACCAGCTTCATTCATTGCTGGACAAGCTCCAGCACCTCAATGTCTTTTTTGCAGTGAGAGACTCAAAACTGAACACAATACTCAAGGTGTGGCTTCACCAGTTCCATGTACAGATGAATAATCACTTCCCTCGTCCTTCTGGCCACACTATTTCTGATACAAGCCAGGATGCCATTGGCCTTCTTGGCCACATGGCTAAGCTGCTATCTCACTTCTTGTCTGCTTGCAAGCGAGCAAGCTAGTCTGAAATATATTCCCTGAAATTATTATTAATAAAGCCTTGTTAAATCTAAATGTCTTTAACTGTGTAAAATTGTTAAACCCACTCTCTCTTTCACTCTTTCTCTGCCTTTTTGCCAGTTCAGGCTCTGTAGGTGTTAACTCAGAAAAATAGGCCTGTATCTCGGCAATAGGATCCATTATTCTGGCAACTGCAAAAGGAGCAGAAATTCAGAAGATAAGTACCTATCACTGTGGAGAACCTCAAATCCAACTGACATAAAATTTTTGGTTTTGTGGGGAAGGTTCATTTCAGGTAGAATCTGGTGAGCACAAACAACGTAGACAGCTCTGAGAATGAATGTGCTTTCCTAACTTCCATAGATGACAATACAGAGGTGGTACCTGGGGCTTGCAGATCACTACACCAAGCACTGGTTAATAACTTTGGTTATAAGAGCCTTTCTCTGTTCATTACAAAGTATTTCCAGATCTATATTTGAACAAATAATATGTCATTCTGAGAGCTCCTCAACAACTCCCAGTTTGATAACTATAATTTCTCATGTTTTTTCATTTTCCTTCTTTACACAATGAAATTCTTCACCAGTCACTTGTTTGCTCCTCAGTTTTCCATTCCTACCTAGTCTTGTGTCTTTGAGATTAAACCAAGTAATACTATCCAAAACCTATTTCAGTCCTTTAAAAAATTTAGTTCTAATGTGTTTCACACTCACTTCCTTATTAATGCCAAGTGGAATTATAAAAAAGTAATCTTTAACTTCTGAGCAAGTAATTGTAAAAGCAATATAAAAGGACATGTGTCCCTATTTTACTTGTCCTCAGTCTTCATTATTTTTTTAACTTTTAGTTGTGATTTCTGGATGTAGACTGGATGTCCTGAACGACCTGACCTGATTGCTTATTCATGGAGCTATGACCCCAGGCCTCAATATAACATTACAATGTGCATGAATAAAGGCTGAGATATTAGAAATGGGTGCTAAGACAAGAAGGGAAGACAATGCATTGTTATATGTTTTGCTGGTTTGTTGGAAAGTTTTGGGTTGTTTTTTTTTTGTTGTTGACATTACTTTGCAGCATAGCAGGCAAGTTAGGAGAAAAAATAAGAACAAGAAATAGAACTGATAGCATCAAAACACCACAAATCAATGTTTGGTGCTGTCATAACAGAAAAAGTCTATGGTGGAGAACTGACTCTCTGCAGTTGAGACACATAGCAGATGTATCACTCCAAAATGGTATTTTTAAACAGGTTAAATCTGAAACAATACATTAATGGACTAGACAAAATCCAGCCCAAACTTTTTTCCTGCTATTTTTTTCAAATAAGATTTGTAAGTTGCCATCAAGTTTACGTTGGATAGTATTATTGCAAGGCTATATGAAATGTGAAATTTGATTCATTGAATTATTTGTTCATTTAATTATCTGGCTAAGGGTTAATTAGTGCAACACAAAAAGAAAGAAATAAAAGTGATAAATTTAACACAGAAAACAGGCTGTACTAAAGACAATGATGAAGATCAAGACCTTTAGCCTCTGACAAAAGGGCCTTTAAAGGACCAGCTGCAACTGCTTCAGGGAGGATCAACTTCAACTTTGTAACCAATCATAAGGAGGGGAAAACATCATTATTGTATTATCTCATGTTAGATTGGCTTCATGAGAGTACTGGGAAATTCAGATTACTATGGGATATCAGAGGGGTCTTGTAGCATTATGTAAAATTTATTATGGGATGTTTAGGGGAAAGGTAAAGAATGAGAAGGATCAGTGAGGAACAAGCATGACAAAATAGAATGAAGATAATCAAGGGTCTGGTCTTGTGTAAGCAGAGATAGTCAGCGTGCTTGTGCCTGGGATGGTGCTTTGGCTGCAGTGCCTTGGCCAAAAGAATCCCCAGACCCTGGAGGCTGTTGGATTCAGTGGCCACTGTAACGTCCTTAACACAAGAAATAGAAAGAACCGTCTGATTTATTTTCATCATGATCCCTACGCAACAGGACAGCCAGAATCCAAGCATTCGTTACAGCTGAGGTAAGTTTCTTGGCCTTCAGGACACTGTTATAATAAAAATGCAATGACTCATCGGTTACAGCGGCTACTATTTGCTACAACATCTAGTAAGTAATACATTTTGGAAGACAGCAAAAGAATTTAATAAAACTTGATTTTACTTCAGGGAGACTCAAATGGTAGGGATTGGGGGAAATACTTACAGAAATAAAAAAATTATGTAAAATTCAATGGATCAATTGATTTGGAATTATTTCCCTAAATCAGTATTGCTTTAATTTTCCTATTCTGAAGAATCAATCAGGTGTAATAAACTGGATTACTGCAATTTAATTAGGCACAGCAATCAAATGCAGCTGTAAAAAATAAGTTAAGTCTGAAATAGTACCACCTGAAAAGAATTTACAAGGGCTAAAAGGTTATACTACCAAATATTTTTCCTGAAGGAAAAAATGCTTTTTAGAATACTTACAAAGTCAGAGATCAATTTAGATATTTTTCCAGCAGTATTTCACAATAACTTCTTAGCATTACTACATCGTACTTCAAAGAGACAACAGAAACATTACGTTTGGTTATTGTTCCGTCAAACCTTTCTAGCACACTTAATGTATTAATGTAATTACTATTCTGTTTTTCAGAACAGAGATTTAGCAGTGTTGCTTAAGCATTTGCCATGATTTATACAAACAAGTAACATTTAACTATTAACAGCATTTGACTTGCCTATACACTTCCACAGTTCAGCTGATTTTGGATGCACAGGTTCCAAATGAGATGAAAAAACACATCCTAATATGATGATGAGCATAGAGCAAGTGAAGTTTGGGGAATATCAGAGGAACTGTCATCCTAACTCATTTTTCTATCTTGATTCTTTAGCTTTTGCATGCACATAATAACTTAAGAATACTTTTTAAAGAGATGAAGATATCCTCTGCTTCCAACTTCATAACTATACCAGTGAAGCAAACTCATGACATTTTAACTGTCATGAAAACCAATACTCAGGTAATCTCCATTCTGAATTCTTTATGAAACAGAATATGACTGCCAAAATTTTGGGGACCTGTGAATTGATTCTAATCTTATGTTTCAGTGTCCTTTTCTAACAGCTATTTTTTGAAGAAATCTCTCTGTACAGGCACCTGTAGTATTTTGGAGGTGTACACATAGAGTCCTTTTCCTGTCAGATACAAGTAAATTTAATTTGAAGTATGTTGTATGTATTTCTCATCCTGTTATTGAAGAGCTCTTTAGAGCACAACTGCTGGAGACTATGTTTCTTCAGCAGCAAAAGAAAAAAAAATGTTTATTTGGACTGTGCTATAACAGAACATTTTAAATTTTTATATTATCAAACTATAACAGCTACTCAAATTCATCTAATTAAAAATATTAAAAAGAGGACACCTTGTAGAACAAAAAAAGATGAAGCAGCAATTTGTCTCAGGTGAAAGGATGTATTTCAAGCTATTATCTATCACATTACTACTCGAAAATAAGCTTAAATATTCTCCAGCACTCACCTCTTTTTGACGGTACTTAATTGCCAGTTTCAATCTCGCAAGATCATTACCACTTTGTTCTTCTATCAAGCTATTATCATCTCTGTAATTAAGAATAATTTCCAATTCCCTGGAACTCCGTGTCTGATCCAGGAGATCTTTTGCGAATTGTTTGCATTGGCGAGACAGTTCCTCGTACTCTGACTTAAATTCATTTTCAACTTTACTCAGTTCCTGCAGCTCCCAGCTCAGTTGAAAAGCGGTAAGGAAAGGATCCTCACTGGACAAAGCAATCAACGATGGGCTTGCCAGAGCCTTGTAGATATTGAGTCTGGATCGAGAGTGGCGGAGGCTGTCCACGTCTGAACTTGAGACGCATTCAACGCAGTTACAGCGGACCTCATGTGGCCTGGGCACAGAGACACCTTTCTGTACAAGGAGCTTTATAATTTCATAATTGTTGGTGTGGGCAGCCAGAATAATGGGTGTGATATCTGGTGTAAATTCTGAAAACTGCTTGTCCAGAAGAACTGGTGGCACCTGTGAAGAAAGGCAAAAAACCCTTACAGGCCTCTTCATTTAACAAGAGCTGTAGAAAATTAGGCTACGCGTACTTTACCAGGTAGTACACTTACTGATGAATCTTTGCTTCTGGCCAGAGTTGAAGGAAACACTTTAGACATAACAATTCAATTAGCTAAGATAGCCTCTTTCCAGTTAATAAATTGGTACAAACGGTGTGATGTTTCATAAAACTTGTTTGTACATAAACAGGTTGGGTAAACATGGGTAAAAACTCATTAGAGCAAATGATTAGATAAACAAGGAAGGGTCAGGCAAAAACACTCCTGTCAGGTCCCTTGAAGTGCCAGCTGTGAGCAAGATGGAAATGCTTTCTCCTCTCTCATTGGTTAATCTCAGTTTTACAGGGAGGGCATAATTGTGGTTCTCTGAAGGAAGTGGTGAACAGGACACAGACAAGTTAGAGGTATAAAATCAAAGAGGCAAGTAAATGAGAAACAAAATATACATTTTCTTAAAGAGAAGGTTGGAAATATGACTATGTAGAGAAACAAAGATACCTGTTGCAAAGAGCTTAAAGAGCTTAATGTCTTAAGTCTCAGTTCTACGTACATGTGCACAAACATGTTCTCTTTGTAGGAAAATGGGGGAGTTAGTAGAAAAAAGGCTGCACAGAAGGCTTTCTACAGCCTCTTCTGGTGTACATTTCTTTATTTTTACTGTTCTAGTGTGTTTCTATATTTTATCAGAAGATTGTAAGGTCTTTTGTTTTAAGCTTGTTTCATTTTACAATACGAGACACTAGAGTCTTTCCCAGATCAAGATAGCTCATTAGACTAGGATGATGAAGTCTTAGAAATGTAATTAGCCAATGTCAATTAAAAAAAAAAAAAGTATTGGCATCATCATTTATGGACTGCCTTTGGTCCCTAGCTCAATAACCAAGTATAAACTCAGTCTACATCAGTGTGGTGCTCTGTGTGGTGGTCCTTTCGGAGAAGGAAAAAAGGAAAACGTTTGACTCAGTTATTTGAAGGCTAGGGAAATTAATAGCCACTGCAGGGAGGAAAAAAATGTTTGACAGAAGCCTTATGACAGCAGACTGACCTCATTGCCAGGTGAAAAAAAAACCACAAATAGCTTAGAAGAGAATAAGAAACAGGTAAAGCACGTGAGAACTGTGTCAAAATGAGTTGAAATGAGCTATGTTTAGAGACTTGGGAGGGAAGGAAGTGGAGCAAAACACAAATTGCATAGACTCAGACAGAAACGTGGTGGAAAACTAGAATAAAACTACGCTGGAAAGAAATGGCAGTCTGTGGATCTAAATGAATAAATAAAACCCATAGATTTTAATGAAGACATTGTGTATTTTGTACATTTTTTTAGCTGTTTTGCATGTAAAACAGCTCATGGTTATTCAATAGAACTATGTCCATGTATAAGAGCTGCTATGTGTGTGGGCTGTAAAATGGGCCTGAAGCACTAATTAGCTGAACGAGAGAAATACTTTGAAAGGTGGCCTCCTATTCATGTAAAATAGGGTGGAAAGTTAAGACTGGAGATCTGGTGTTTGGGATTGTAATCACACATCTCTAGGGATAGAATCCCTGCGTGGCCATAGTGTACTGCTGACCTCAAGTAGCTGTGCTGGATTCTGGGAAGGTATGTGGAGTCAACTTTTTCTCCCTTCCCACGCACTCCAACATGTACTCTTGGCTTGGCACTGGGTAACTCCGGCACAGAGTCTGTTTTAGATGAGAACTGTGGGGTGTCTGAGCTAGCCCACCCACCCTTATGGCCCCATGCAGATGGAGCAGCCGTCTTCATAGTCCTCCCCACAGGTTTATGGGAGATGTTTACAACCAGCATTGTGAGCCAAGCATCTCCTGGGCACATTCTCTTCTGCTTTCTTTATTCTGAGGTACAAGTGAAACAGCGTAGTGTATGCAGGCAGGCAGAGAAACGTGGGTTTAAAATTACTCAGGAGGTAAGGAACCCAGCTGAGAATGTACTGAAGATATGTATAGATGAGGGAGGAACTTGGGTACAAGAACTGTGTGCTGTGCCTGGTTTCAGCTGTTGTCAGGACAAGACATGGAACCTGGGCATATATATTCTCAGAGGACTGTCTGTCTATACTGCTCTGTCAGGTCTCTTCCAGGGCACACATGGGTCATCTGTCACCTTCAAGCTGAACACTGTGCCGTGCCCATCCAGGGAAGCCCATGTGCCCAGATCGCTTCATTATTCCTAGCCAATGAGGACTGAGGCTTGAACTCCCTATTTGTTTTCTCATCTGTCTGTGATGTCAATGGAGAAAATGAGACATATCTGCAACATCAAACCTCACTGGCTATTGTAGTCTTAGATTTATCTTCTCTTTTACTTACATAAAAAAAAAAAGAAGAGAGAGCACACTGGTGTATACACATACTTCTCCTGCTCTCTAAATTGACAATGCTTTTGAGGCTAGAAAGATATGAAAATGGCTCTAGAAGCTCAAAATTTGCATTAGTGGTAGTAAAATTTTGGCCTATCACAGATCTGAAAAAAAGGTTTACGGGGTGATGTATTGTGCTCTGGCAGTGTCCTCTACAACTAGTGAGACTCACTCTCAGCCCTGGGGTCAGAGTGCCAGAGAGCAGAGGAGAGAGCTGCAAGGGCACAAAACCCAAGGATACAAAGCTATAATTTCAAACTCACCGAGTGCTCAGAATATTCCCCTGTCACTTAGCATGTCATTATCTTTGTATTGTCTGACAGTACTAAACAAATATTTGCTTTGAGCCCTGCCAGAACTGAAGAATATCTTAACATGTCATTAACCCCAATCTGCTGAAAAATTAACAGGGATATAGCTTCAGACAACATGGCACTACAATGATTGACTTGTACATGGGGTCCATTAACCCAAAAGCTATTTGCTTTTCTTACACATGGTCAAAACCTTTTAAGGTAACTCAGCTATAAGTTCAACGCATGCATTTTGGAATTCATACCATCACAATTTCCCAAATATAGAAGTGTGTATTAAATCATTTCAGCCTTAAACTACAGAAACATTTAAAGGGCAAACCCTTAGACTGCAACTTTAATTACATCATGAGTGTAACCCCTGACTCTTTACATCCTATTTTAAGACTTCCTACTCATTTAAACGGAAGATATACAGAATGCCAAAGCAATAAGGTCAAATTATTCCCTCATCTGCAGCATAATGAAGTACTTCTCTTTTGAAGTTCTGAATGCTCTCATGGCACTCAGAATATTTCAGCATTTAACTGCTGACCCAGAGTACTTATTCTGAAGTTACCAGACTGACAATTAATTTTACTTTCAATCTACTGAACAATAATTCTCTTCAAAGAAGCTAAAACAAATAACCAGCATACATTGATACTAACCACACAATCTAAAGCTTTGACAGAATACTCAGTAAGAACATAGGAATCTCCCTTAAATCCTGTGAGGATGGGAAGCTACTGGGTCTTAGAGTCACTGACTGTGACTTCCCAAGAATTAGCAGTGGTGTATCTATATTACACACTTTGGAACTAATATGAAAAGTATGAGGCTGCTTAAACTTAGGTTGAATAATTTTTGTCTTCTTACATTTTGTTGAAAGTTTTATACTTCAACACTATTTGTAAAGCTAAGCAAAGCAGTTTGGTGATTGTGTATGCTTGTATGCATATCTGTATAGGGACAAGTAACCAAAAAGAAAACAAGGTGGAAAAGAAGCAAGCATAGCTCAAAGTCTATACATTTCATTGTCCAAGGACATGAGATTTTTTTGTTGCATTCCTCTTCCCTGTATTTACTGCTGTAAATGTAAACGAGCCAGTCCAACTTAAGGTGTCTAACAATTTTTTAAGATACCAAGTGGAATAATCTTCTTCAACAAGCATTTAAGTTCCCTGTATGGTCAATATGAAGAGAGGGCCTTTTGCTATGACAATTAATTAATTAATTAATTAAATTGATGCTAGTTAGGTCAGATGTTTTCTGTCCCTGTGACATCAAAGTAGAGATACCAATTGCTGATAACCTCTTAGATATCCAGGAAATATTTAAAAAAAAAAAACAAAACAAAACAACAAAAAAGTAACAGTTTGGAAAAAGAAGGACAGAAACCCCAGGGGTGTTCATTCCTCAAGTTTTCTCATAATGGCTCTCATTACTGCAGTATCTTAACAGAGAGAATGAAAACTGCAGTGTTAATTTGCTAGCTTTTTAAGTGTAAGAGCTCGGAACTTTCATAAAGCAACCTATTTCCCTGGGCAAATGGATAGCTTGCCTGGTTTTGTCTTTATTTATTTAACAATTATTTTGCCTTTTGCTTGTAAAGGAGAGAAAATCTTGCAATGGCTGCAAGTAGTTAAGTGAATAAATTTGAGTCACATCAATCATGACAGCATGATTGGAGGAAAAACCTAAAGCATATTAAAAAAAAAGGTTATATGAGATACGAGATGAATATATGTCATCTCACGTGACATCACATAATATAAGGAAATTAATTTTAGAAAGGTGTATCATCAGGCTCATCAGTTGCTTCTGCACTATTGCTCTACAGCTCTCATCAGCAAAACAGCTTCAAGTTAATCCCAATGCATGTGCAGTTTTTTGATTCACATTCTGGTTTGTTGAGTTCTCTTCTTTGATGATGGAAGTTGTTCCATCAGGAAGGATTAAAAAAATCCTCCTACCCCAATTACTTTTACAAGTACTAAGTCACAAATCAACTACCAGATAACTTGAATAACTTGAAAATTTAACTTCAAGATAACTTTAATTCAGTTTTGACACCACTGAAGAGGTATGTACACAGTCTGTCCTGAAAGCTGTGCTTTCTATCTTGAAACTATCCTCACAAAACTGCAGGCCTGCATTGGTGGCCCACGTTTGGCCACAAGTCCTTTTCAGGGCGCTCGTTGTGCATCGCACAGCTGCCATGCCGTTTGGCCATCCAGCATGTAGAGCAGGCAAGATGGTGGAAGATGCCAAGCTGAGCTCAGGGGCAACATAATTTCAGAGCAGCATGGAGATACCAGCCATACACCACCTATCTGGGATATTGTCATTTTCTGCTTTCCATAGGCGGCTTCCCTGACCTTCCTGGAAAGAGTTCAACTTCTTTACTGTCCTTAGACTCAGTACATTTCCTAAAGGTAAGTACCACACGCTTGCTGTGCTACTAAAGCATTTGCTTTCCCTTTATAATGGTCTCCGCATCTATTCTTTCTGTGGGAAACACACGTAGCCACAAAACCTCACCCTTGCTCTAAGGCACTGTAAGTTAACTGACAATAGCTCAAGGACTAAATGTAAAAGTATGAATGTGCAATGAAATTTTTTAGAGATATTGTAAATTCTTAAGAACGCACATTTTGAATATTAATTAAACAATTGAAATGTTGCCTAAGTCCAGGAGGTAACATTTCATTAAAAATTGTGTCCTTCAACATATTCACACTCACAGTTCAGATTAGTGCTGTTAAGATGCTTAATGCTTGTCTTTCAGATTTCTTTTCTCTGGAGTCTAACCACAAGCATCAGAGAAGATAAAAATGGAGTAGTACATATTTGAAGATGCTTATCTTTTTGGGTCTTAAATAAAATATTGATTTTTTAAATGAAGTGTGCTTAAAAATTAAAATACTGCCTCACATGTAAAATATATGAAAACTCCAATTAAAAGTCTAAACACACTAGACACATAAGGCCATAAAACATCCCTCTTGTGTTAAACTATAGGATCTGGTTCTCAGCAAAATGAATGGACTGACAAGCCAAAATGAAATCCAGATCACAAGTCAAGACTTTGTGGTGGGAAGGTTTCTTTGGGCTGCAGCTCTGAGATATTATATTTGAGATATATTATCTATTTGAGATACTATATGTCAGATATTATGAATGGAAAAAATGGATGATTCTTTGAGGGGAAGAAAACATAAATTGGACTTAAGGCAATAACTGATGGACAATTTATCTGGATCTCAGCACATGGGATTTGTTACTGGTTCTGCCAGCAATTCTTAAGTTGCTGAGCCAGATCATCTCTTTCTGCTTATTTTCCCAGATGGGCACACTTTTTTGAGAAAAAAAATGTATCACCCCAAGATGTAGATCCCGATATGAACTGATGCCAGGAAGATATAGTAAAAAATAATAATGATTTAAAAAATCAGATATTTTTGTGTGGACATTTTTGAACAAAATATTCTGGACTATTTTTATTTATATTGAAAACTTTCTTTACTTCAAAACTTGCCTATGGTTTAACAATTACAAGGACCAATCTCCCAACACTTTGTTTCAGCTTGAATTTTTGTGATGATGCTTTTTATTATGACAATTCCCTTAATTTTATAAACAGTCCCTAATATTTTTGTAAGGAAATACTGTATTTCAAGTCAGTCAAGAAAGGTGTCTAACAGAGAGAAGCTTTGATAAGCAATCCATAACACATATATGTGTTTAAGCAAAACCATATGTTGAACTAGCTCAAAACTTGATGACTATGTTATGTTCATGCTAATACTAACCCATAGCTATTATAGCTCATGCCTCCTAACCTGCACCACAGGGATTCAGGAATAATGGATTCACAATTCTGGCCAATTTTCCAGAGTTTGCAAGATGAAGGTGAACAGTTAATGCTGAGTATGTTGCCTTTAGGAATTTTATTTTTGTCCACCTCCTTTTGGTAGGATGAGGAGCTGCCACTTTAGTGTCCTTGCAAGCCCTTCTCAGTGTATGCCATGTATCATAAATATTTCCAAGGATCACGAGAAAATGATCTTGATTTGCTGATGATATTCATTATGGTTAGCAATGGATAACTTTCCCCCAGTTAGAATAGTTTTTTCTGTAATGTTATGTACATTTATTTTGCTGAAAAGTTACTTCTGGCTTTGCTGGGAAATGACTAGGAACAGGGATCTTACCTTAGCTAATACAAAAATCCCTGTCACATTTAAGCAGGCTTCAGTACTTGCCTTTTTGTACATACGAGAACCTTGCAAAGCCAAATTTACAAGTGTAAGTTATTTTTATTCTATTTTCTTCAAGTACATGCTGACTTTTCAAAACTTCTGAGTTTTTAACTTTATTTTTTTTTTTAATCAGTTACACTTAACCAGCCTAAGATGGGAGCTTATGGGTTTTTAATATTTTTTCATGCCTATCCTATTACAGCTGAATCAATTTGTGTGTCACAATAGTCACAGCATGGACTGATGACTTCCAGCCTCTATGCCAGATACATTGCACAAAAGACATTAATGTCCCATATTAAGAAAAAGAATGACAATAGCATTTAGTAATTTGATGAAACCAGCATCACTTTTCTAAACAATGAGGATGACATGCATAACCGCATCATAGAAGTAAACAGCATATACTTAACACATCTGCACATTGAGCCAAACAGTGTCAAAGAATTCAGCAACAGAATCACTGGATGGCAGGAAAGAACATACCAGAAAGTCTTGTTTTCCCCCTTGAACCCACAGTATGGTAACTACAGCTAGATCAATCCCCACAGATACTTGACTGATGTGGTCTGAAAGCCCTGCAGTGATGGGTGAATACATTGCACCATCTCCAGATGGTGTTTCTGATAATTTTTTTTTAACCTTTGTGCAGTTTAAGCCTACAATATCTTGATCTACTCAATTGTGATACAGAGAATAATCTGTTTCTTTACCATAGTTTATTTTTATCTTTTAAACACTCATTCATTTAGACTTTCCTTATTGGGGATATTTTATAATTTTCTGAACATTCTTATTTATTGCTGCACATTTCTTACCATTTATGAGTATAACAGAGGAAAAATGCATGTATGTCTTACCATCTTTGCTCATTCTGATGTGACTGAAACACAATATTAACTTTTGGACAGCAATATGATATCGTTCAGTCATTTTCTGTTAGTTTTGTTTTAATCTCCCCTGAAGAATGGTTACCTTAATTGTTTTCAATTCCAATATATACTTGGTTGATTATTTCTGCTCTGCTTAGAACCTCACACTTTTTCTTACTCAACTGTTTTATTTTTAGAGAAATTATTTCTTTTTGTTTGCCAAAATGATCCTGAACTCTAATTGTGTCCTGTAATACACTTCTGATCTTCCCAGCTCTGTGTTGTCTACAGATTTAACGTGCCATCTATTTTATCTTGAAAGTCATAAATGAAAGTACAACTGAGATAGACCCCTGCAGAATTGCTCATTTCATCCCTCTGATGCATTCATCCTGTTTCACCAAGTACTATTGGCAAGTACTCTGAGTGTGGTTTTCTCACACTTTAGTTTGAGTGACAGTTTATGAAATCTTACTGAACTCAAGCTATATGATATGTACTGCTTTTCCCCAACATACATAGCTTGCTGTCCAGTTATGAATGAAAATTACATTGTTATGACAAGAGCTGCTCTTGATTAACTCTGGTAGGCTGCTATTTATGTTTTCTTCGAGGTAATTACAAGCAGAATGTTTGATTATTTTCTTCATTATCCTCCCTGATGTATAGATTTTTTTATTTGATAAAGAAGAATAGAGAATGGAAAGGAAATGCTGTAAAATGAATTGGTAACCGTTTCCAGATAGAATCAGAGGAAACGGTGATTTGATTTGATAGATTTGGGACATGCAATTGTTGGATGTGACTGATAACAAAAGGCTTCATCATTTTTTTTCTCCTCATCCTCTTCTTTTCTCTTCCCTGTTTCTGTGGGAGCTGATCCAAAATACAGCCTGTACACAAAAGTTGTCATTTTCAATTAAAGTATTCCTGTGGGCATTATTAGTGGATGGATATATCCTTTCCTCAGTCAATGTCAATAGCTTGAGCAAGGGTGGGAAATGACTTACTTAAAAGTAAACACTCAATAAAAGACTGTCAGGATATTTTGACTTTGTTTCCAGCTTTGAAACTCATAGCTGCTTTTCACCACATATCTTTTGAAACTAGGTAGACAAGAGTTTTCAAATAAGAATTCTTGGTATTGATTGAGTGCTCATAACAAAAAATGACAAGCAGTGTTGTTTTCAGTCTGGGACAGTGACATAAGAAAACTTGTTTGGAAAAAAAGTCAAGAGCTAAGAAAAAAAATCTTAAAGGGAAATGAATAAAGGAGAACTCATATTACTTTTGTCCCATCATAATAAAGCTCATATACTCCTCTGTCAAAGTCTGAATGATGTGTAAAGCCAAAACTGAAACTTTCTGAATGTTCAAAATAGATCTACTTAAAAACTAGATGTTTTAAAATGTATGCATTGATACTTTTCTCAAACATAGAATGGTTCATAAAAGCAAAATCCTTTTAGTGAAATTTATGCTTGACATTCCATTTTCTGAGAACCCATGTCTCTGGTCTGATTAGAAGAATGTGGAGAGGATCTTACTTTTCCCTGGTTTTTCACCTTCTCCTAAAATGGCTCCAGTAGTTAGCTGGGGAGGCAGGAGGAATTTAGCTTCCTTCTCCAATAAAGTCTTTAGAGAAACGTTAGAAAAAGTAGTTCTTAGTATCTGAGCTGAATCCTTTGTTTTTCTTTGAGCTTCATGGATCTAGACATAAGAAAATGCATCCCACTAGCTAAAGAATGAGAAAGATGGTTTTAGAAAAGAGGCTTTTGCAGAAAGAACAATAGTAGATTAGCAGCCTCTCTAGGTAACAACAAACTATTTAGGAGATGTAAACATCTCAGAGAGAATGGCAGGAATTAGCTAAACTTCCTTTACAGCTAATTGCAATTATTTAGCATTGCAAAGTAATTTGACTTATCTTCACGGCTGTGAAGTAAATTTTATGTCTGAGAAAATTAAAAGGGTTACAGGCTCAAAGAACAAAGTGGGAATCAGACTAATTTGCCAAGCACCTAAAGAAAAATGTTTTATATTTTTTCAAAATATTATGAAAACAGAATAAAAAATAGTATAGCAGGGGTGTGGAAACGCCATAAATCTATGAGGATGCAGAGAAATATCTTAGTAAACTTTTTCAGAAAGTACATTATTCATTGTATATTACTCAGTGGTTTGTTATTTAGCAGCAGCCCTAGTTTTTTGAACCATACTGTTTTTTTTCTTTATTTCTCAGATGCAAAGCAGGGCTTGTTTCTGAACTAGAGAGCAGAGACCAAGTTTCATGCCACTACAATAAGATATACTGAAAGTGAAAAATGGAAGTTCCTTTGAGAGGCAAAGGATTGAATTTTATTACAGGTTAATGATATTCTCAGCTGTGTTCAAATCTTTAATGATAGATACTTTAAGAATCAATTGAACAATCATACTGCTTATGAGGTTTTGGTACTATGTAGTAGCAAACAACAGAAGACTAGAATAAATGAAAAAATTCCTTTTGAATTTTCACTGAAAAGAGATCAAAGGAGAAGTGAGAGAGGTGTGCATTATAACAACCTTTCCTATGCAGTGAGAGACCAGGAGCAGACTATGTAATTGAAGATATTTAAGGGTAGATTGCTAGAAAGGAGCCTTTCAAACTGATGTAAGGAGAACGGACTGGTTCAATTCCCTCAATACTCTGAGTTTTCCTTGTTTCAGGTCAGTCTGATCTTAGTGTTATGTTTCTCTTGAGCTTACTGATTGATTGCAGATCTTGATCTGTAGACATGTAATATACACACGGTGCAACCCAGTAACGAATAGGTAAAGAGTTACTCCTAATGTGTTATAGGACATGAAAGGTTTTTTTCCTTTGAGCTGTAAGTATATTTTTACTCAATTCAGTGCATGGTAGTAATAGAGGCTTAAAAGAATAGGTTTTAATGAGCAGTGAAGAGAAATTTCATGTTGTCAAATAGCTTGTTTGTACTTACAGTTAACATCATAAAGCCAGTAGCAAATAAAATGGTGGCAGACTTTTTTTTTTTTGCATTTTCTGTAAATACTCAGCTGCATCTCAGCAATACATAATATGAAATGTAAGGCTTTGTAGGTAGATATTTCAGGTTTCCTTTTTTTCTTGTCAGAAAGCCTCAAATATTGTTACAAGCCTGCAAACTTAGATAATATTTTATTACCAACCCTCAGTAATGTTTTCGTAGTTGAAATGACGAGAAATAAATTTGCCTCCTGCCAGTCTGGGGTGAAAGTGTGAAAGACATGGATCCTGGCACTGGCATAAAGGCCGATTAAAACACCTGTCATCACAATATGTGACATATATCCTCTATCTAGAAAACAGATATCAAATTGACAGACTAAATTGGGAGTCTACGAAGAAAAATAAGTCTCTATGATCACGTTAATGGACTCTGTCAGTTACCCTACTGTGAATTTAGAATTTGTTGGTTTGTTCCAGATGGATATTAACAAGAAGGAATATTAGAGATACTAAATTCCTGTAAGTTTCCTAAAAGAGATGGAAAATTGAGATCTGAATAAAATTCTAGTATGTGAGCTCAAGTGTAATATTAGATACCAGAAAACTCATACAAACTCAGAATATTATGAGTGCATTGATATCTTTAAAAGCTTTAAAGAACATTTGTGATGTTAAAAAGGAGGAATACAATTGTGATGCACACAGCTGTGTCAAAATCAGACTTCACAAATTTCCCTGCTCACAGGGATGCCCTATGACAAGCACAGTGTTGATGATGGAGTGTTAAGGGCCATGTTTCTGAGTTTTTTTTTGAATTGTCATAATTTTTCCCATGGATGAAAATTTGTAAAGGCATTCCTGTTAAAGATTATTAGGTATGACTACACGCTTTACTCCCAAAGACTGACATGCACTTAGAAAAAGTCTTTTGAATTCTACTCTTTCTTGCGTACAACTTATTTAAGGAGTATCTCCATTGGTAAGTTCCAGGTTAACTGCATTTCAGCATGGTGGCTCACAGACAAGGAAGCACTCTACAATGGCTCTTTGAAAATATTTTTCAGTGGATCATTTTGCAGTATGGGATCACCTAGAAGTTTGTGTCCATCAGGAACTGCTGTGTCTTTGAAAGAGTTTCTTTCAACAACAGGTCTCTGGTGGCCCTGTTCATGAAATCCGTCCTGCATTTCTGCATTAGACACTGTCCAAGAGAGGATGTTGTAGATGAACCTACAGGATGGGATTTACCTCCAGATTTAAATGCCTAATTATAGGCTCTATATGTGAATTAGGTTTTCAAACTCCTGTTATATATAATGTAAATCTAAGGCCCATGTAGGAGTTTAGTTCTATTTCAGATGCTTCCAGGTATCCTGTGTGACCTGCAGTCACCACTGCACAGAGGAAGAGGTCCTGCACAGGTCTTGTATCGTAAGTGGCAGTTCCACATGTGTCTCATAGGTATACTAGGATGCCTCATATTTCACTTATCCACTACGTGTCAGCCTCTAAGCTGAGATCCTGGTTGATATGGTCTATAGACGTCAGAGAACTGGTTTTTTCTTAGCTTGTGGTATACACTTGCATTTGGTCAGCAGATCATCTAGCTCTTTACTGATCTTATTGGGAGCTCAGATATCTGGCTTATATGTGAGCATTAAAGAAGTTATTTAGGTACCTAGACATAGGTATCTTGTACTGTTTCATATATCCTAGATAATCAGAGAGGTCTACACAAATATGACATAAAACCTGCTGGAGGGTCTCACCCTTCACAGTGGAAATAGAGGACAGGCAGACTGCCCTGACACCAGAGAAATCTCCGCACAGACTCCTGGCCCTGTTGCTACATTGCATTCAGCTTCAGGCATCTGAATTGGGAGCTCACTCCCACTCCTTACATATCTGTGTACATATATTTATATATAGTGCAGATTTTCTCAATCTGTTTTATCAAGGGCATAATCATTTACTGTCCCCTGAGAGACTGCTCTAGGCAGAGAACATACTATTTTGTTTATATTGCTCCTTTAATGTTTATAAATTTGTTAACTTCATAAGTTAAACTACATTGTCAAATGTAAAGATAACTGGCTATGGGGATTTCTAGACCCTAGAAGATGAGACTACCTCAATCAAAAAAGATTCTGTTTGTCGAACCTCTTGGTCTTCCTAATAGATTTATACTACTGGCATCAGAGCTGATTCTTAACCTGTTTTCAAACACTGAAAGGTGATTAGAATCTTTAGTTGAAACTGTCTTTGCAATTGTTGAGTTGGTAGGAAGTGAAAGCAGGTACATTTTTAAAAAATTATTCCAGGCATGTAGGCACACAAAGATGATAGTACGAGACCACTAAATGTAGAAGGCAGAAATCTTACACATTTTCTTTTTTCACTTGTGTGTTCTGTTTGTAAACTTGAGTGAGTGCTGCAAAGTGGGGCTCAATAAATACATAAAGAAGGGACAACAAATCAGCACTGAAAATATGAATCACAGAATGTCAAGGATTGGAAAGGACCTCAAAATACCATCTATTCCAACCCCCTTGCCAGAGCAGGACCACCTAGAGTAGGTCACACAGAAACCCATCCAGGTGGGTTTTGAATTCTTCAGGAAAAATTTTACTTTTCCACAGATTTCATTTTTTCATTAATCATCTGTTGGTTTTGAATTATTTTAGATTTTTCTCAATATTTTGATTTTTTTTTTTAATTTTTAAATGTTTATTGCTAATCTGCACTCATCTCATGGTAGAAAAGTGCTTTCATTCCCTGCATGAGCTGAAAACAAGAAATGTGGGAAAAGTCAGCAAATAATGACAGAAAAGCCGTTAATCTTTCTCAATCTCTAAGATTAAAAGTTTAGGTATAAGTTTGGTTCACCAATTGTCTTTGAACTAAATTTGTATTCATCATCATCAATATTCTTTGAATTTCTGAAAACTACAAAAACAGAAGATTAGATTCACATCATCAATAACGCTACCTGCCAGGAATGTATCTGCATGGATCCCGCCAGTCAGAGTTTTTTTTAAGATTTTTTTTTAATGTTGCCAATAAAAATGGCTCATCATTTTGTGCAGGTAAAGAAACACATTTTCCCATGTTTTATCGTGCTTCTTTTGCCACTGCTTCAATTTTAGATTATCATGGCTTAGCATTTGCTGCAAGGTGATGGGTGCATATTATAGAAACACACAGCTGACCTTAACAGTGACATTTCTAGTAGTTCTATGGCACCAGCATACCAGCTTCTGAAGTCTTTCTCTAGTAATTGTCACAGGTTTTTCTACAAAGCCACCCACCGTACCACTGACGTGTATAAACACAGAGAGTTTGGGTTTATTGCCAAGAGGTAATGAAACTTACGTGCGGCTTTTTTTTTTTTTTAGCTTTAAAACAGTCAGTGTCCCTCTAAAAAGTCAAAGGACAATACTTCTGTAAATCTATGTCTCTGTCATCACCTTTATGGTATACCTCTTCTTAAAAGCTACATGTTGTGTCCATGTGCCCAAATGATTACACGAAAGATTGAACACATGGATAGGTTACTATATGTATTTCATCAGTAAAATGAAATATCCTCTACACAGCCTCTCCCATTCATTTCTGTATATCAATCTGTTAAAAACCTGTCAGAAAATTCTAATTAGTCAGATGCCACTGAGAAAAAAAAAAAATACTCAGCTACCCACTCAGGCAGTTAGGAGTGGGAAGAACCAACTTCATGCCCTCACATTCCACTTCAAGACTGTGTACTTCAAGCCTGACAAAATAGCTTTGCATTGCCTCCTCCATACTCATTACTAGCTAGACTATCATTAATCAGAACATTCAGAAAAGGCACTTAGTTCATGAACTTCTGTGGGAGACATTTTCAAAACAAAAATGATGCTTTAATCTCAACAGATGAAGAGCATTACACAAGTGACTTTGACTGATACTTTCCAAAGTTACTGGAGAAAAAGCTAAGAAAAACTACAAGGCTCATAAAACCTTTCTCTCTCTTTCTGATTCTGCTTCACCAATATAAATCCAAGTTTGGTAATTAGGTGAAAATATGAAAGGACATCTCAAAACAAGAGCTCCAACATCTTTGTAGTTAAAATCCACTGCAGGTGCCCTGGGCCTATAACTTGTATATATTCCCTGGTATGCTCCATGATGACACATAGTTACCAGGACGAGGTACAACTTCAATGCAGCATCTTCACCATGTACACTGTTAGGTTGTGGGGAGCTAGGAAGATAATAACCCACAAGGCCTGGAAGGAAAATAATACACAAAAGCCAACTAAATGTTCTGCATGTACTAAGAGGAGCCTGACACTGGACTACAAGCATATCTCCAGAGAAGAGCACTGACTTAATCTCAGGACCCTGAGACTCTTCAAAAGGAAATTTCAAGAAGTCCAAAGATATTAAGAGACATGAAAGGAACAGAGTGGGTGATGAGATCACATGTGGGGAATTTCCTAGGAGGCAGGAACTCTCTCAGACCTGATAGGAGTTCTGTCAGAAGAGCAGAATCTATGCTGCCAGTATTTCAAGAATAGAAAATGAGTCTTCAGGCTCTGTGCTACTTTCATGCCATTTCCTGACTTTTCACCTTTAGACTTATATCTATTTCTGGGAATGCTGCCAGGCTGAAGGCACTTTGCCTATGAAGCTGTCCTGCCTTGTCATCTGTATCCCTTCCCAGAGAGCTTAGGTGAGTGTCTGAACATCCACGTGACAGCCTATCCCAGTGGCCTAGAAATCTATGCCATACAACATCCAAGACACATCTTGGCTGTTCTCTTATATCATTTCACTCTCTCCAAAACTACATAGAAACACTAATGTTTACCAAACAACAGATGAGAAAAATTTAGCTATTACATACCTTGCTGAGACACTCTGCAAATGCAGAGATGATGCACAAGGAATTGGTGCACTACATGCAGAAAGATCTTTCTGTTAATAAGAGAAATGGGTCTACATAGTGGACAAGAGACAGGGGTAAAAGTCTCACTGAGGACACCAGCATCTCTGAGCATCTCTGGGAAGACAGTGTAAGTGTGACATTTGATCTATGCATACAAAGCACCCACAGACTGAGTAATCTGCTATAAAGGAGATTTACCTCCCAAAACACCTTGATGGCTACTAACTTTTCAGTTCCCAACTGACTTGGAAGAAAGCTGCAGGAGCTGGAGTCTGTCAGCTTGCACCTTCCTGCCATGACCCTCTCTCCATGCCCAGCTATGTTTTCACACTAAGTGACTTCTACACCACAGCAGGAGTGATATAGGGACGTATCACTGTGATCACTTCCCTTCCTGTCCTAAAGTTCTCCCTCCCCTAGCAATTCTCTTATGTTTGAAAACATCAGTCTGGCGTTAGCATGGTTGGTTGTTTTTTTTTTTAAGACATCTGCAGAAAGCTGTCCCTAGGGTGTCCACCTATAAAAATACCCACAAGATCGACATCTAACCATGAACAGGGAGGCATAAATGCACTACCATGTGCTTTTGCTAGCCAAGCAACGTCTGTAAACATTGCAACTAGGTTCCTATGACATAAATCAAGACTGTCAGCTAATATAATGCTATGCAGGTTCAAGTTTAACAACTGGGACTTCAGCTTCACTTTTGTGCTTTTTAGCATCTGTAGAAGACAACTATGCCTCTACTTCAGTTTTCCCTGCATACACATACATATTTAGGCAGTCAGTCACCCAGATAGAGGTTGATTCCTAGGTTCCTCAAGCAGTAGTCATTCAGATAAAGGTATCCTACTTATTTTTTCTGTGCTATCTAGTCCCCACCCCACGTGTGGATGCTGCAAGCAAGTTAACAAGATTAAAAAGTTTTCTTCAGATACTAAAGAACAAGGTTTTTTTTTTTTTTCCCCCTCTTAATTTGGCATTCAACTATCCATCAGGGTAAGCAACAAGTGGCTTGGCAGATAAATTAGGACATATGGCTCTGAAGAACTGGTAATTTAAAAGTACTTGGACAAGTTTCTTCAACTCATTCACCTTAATTTGTGTTGTTCTCTTTTACATGTGCTCTAGCAGCTGGTATAGTTTAAGTAGCATAGAAAATATAATGCAAGTGAGAAAAGAACCTTTTCCTGAGTTACATTAATGCATATCACAAAAACCTCACTCACAAACTGAGTAACTGAAGAAGTCAAATATAATTCAAAGCTGTTAAACTTACATGCCTCAACTGTAGTCACCAGGTGGCACCAGATGTAGCCACATATTGACAGTCAGCTCAAACTCACAGTAACCCATCTGGTCTTCAAAATGCAAAGCACATCACATGCATATTTGCTAGAGCATGATAGCTGAGTGGTCAGCAGACTAGAGAGCTTAGATGGAACTTTAACAGGACCTAACTGTTGTTTTGGGGTTAGATGTTTCTTGAGGAGAAACTTAAAGAGCAAGATTCACTGTCATATACTTTTGAAGGTACTGTTGGAAAACTTTCTAAAAATGTGAAAATACATTATTTTAATAAATATATTGATTTTTTGTCTGAATTAATATCTTTTTACATTTTCCCCCTTTTATTTCTAAACATTGAAGTGTTTAAATAATTAGATTTTGGAGAAAAATCTGTAACTTTGAAAGCTAAAATTTCAGCTCTCCTGAAGAACAGTATATTCTATTCATACAAGAGGACATTTTTTTCTGTCTTTCTGATGTTGTCTTGAGCTTTTGACGTATGTAGGAAATCCTATGCTTGAAAAAATCTTTAAATTTACAAATATAATTATTGTATTAGGATGAAACAAAAAATAGCTATGCATCATACATAGTATATTATTTTATGAATAGAAAAAACAATAAGAGCTAATTTGTTGACTTGTAAATCATGAGTCATATCAGGTTTTTTATGCACTTGAATGTTCATAACTTTCATCACTAATGAAGTATCTGGGAATCTAAACTGTTTCTTGAGCTTGGAATTGTTTAACACATGCAATTTTCTTATTTTTTATTATCTGTCTCCTCTGTGAATCACTTTTCATCATGGGCAAAAAAAAACCAAACCCAAACAGGAAAAGGGTGTAATCTTGACCTCACTGAATCAATGACAAAACTCCCACTAATTTCAAGGAGCCAGGATTTTACAACACATCACCAGCTTTATACAAAGAAGGAAAACCAAACAGGCAAAGATGTCATGTTATTAAAAGCCCAGAGTCTGAAAATGAATCATTGTCTAAACAACATGGCAAAAGTTTACAAATAAAAGTAATCAAAAAAAGTCAAGTTGTAGTTTGAAACAGAGTTTCAAAAGGAACTTGATTTTCCAGGGAAAAGAACATATCTTTCTGTCTAAACACTGAAAGTATAAATTTTAGCATATAATTCTAGGCATCTTGGTTTTGTATCTGTAGCCTATTGCAATGATTTTGCAGTCAGCAGGGACTCTGATTATATTAGATACACATAGTTGTATCTCTTTCATTGCAGCGTTTATCTAAAACCATAATCCACATTTACATTCTCTTGAGCATGACCTGTTCTTAAAAATGAACCAACATGATTATCTACCCAAACCTGTAGAAGCTTAACAGCTGTTGGGGTTCCCAGTGCTAACAACTGCATGCATGTGTAAATAATTTGTTTGCTCAAAGAGCGTATTTTGCAAGCACTGGCTTGCAAGCACTACTTGCACCTGCAATAGGCAAACCTAGCCTTGTACAGTCACAAAAGGAGATGACTGCTCAAATCTTAGAATAGTTTGGGCTGGAAGAGACCTTGAAGTTCCAGTGCCTCTTCCATGGACAGGTAAATGATCCATGACTATTCTGCATGCTTTACAGTAATGAGAAGACTCAGCAAGAGCAACCAGGAAAACCAAGGAAGAGAATAAGAATCAGCAAGACAGTCTGTAGCTAATCTTATTCTGTAGCACACACCTAAAAAGTAAGAATATATTTTTTTCTTCTGTAGCATGAAACTCCCCTAAAACAAGTTTTTCTATTTGTAGTGTTTCCATATTAGTAGCTGTGGCACACCAAAAACTGTCTCTTTAGCCAGTATGAAAAGTGGTTTATGCCATCTTAATACAAGTAATTGAGAAAGACCGTATGAGTTGCTCTCCTAGGATCTCCATTCTTCTCCATTGGTAAGGGGAGCCCAGGCAGCCAGATCAGAGATGACACACAGCTTTGGATGGTTATCATCAAGTAAGATAAAACTCTGCTCTACAAATAGCAAATTCCACAATAGAGGCTTGAGAGTGAAGTCACAGGTGGTTGAACTGGTTCGGTACATGGCTGTGCACTAATCCTTCCAAGTCCTAGTACACTGCATTGAAAAATTCCCATACATCATATTCTCATCTGCAGTGTCAGTTGAGAAATAATGAAATGAGACAATCATAAAGTGAATCTTTCTTCCCTTTCTCTGTCATAAATTTATGACATTACAAAGGAGCTCTGCTTTTACTGCCTAGACGAGAAGGCGAACACACACATTTGTAGAAAGATCTATTATATTTCTTTCTTTACATAACAAAAAAGCATAGAATTTCTGTTATTTTATCAACAAAAATTATACTCTTTACCTATAATCTGCAATTTTATCCATGGCAAGTATATTATACTGTAATTAAAGTATATTGTATGCATTATCTGTGAAAGAGTTGTAATCTTTTCAACATATACTATTCATTGTATACTACATGAAAACTGAAATATATGAAAACACAATATAATATTAATTTTAAGGTTTTTCTTCCCGTAAGGCTCTTAGGGATACCACAATTTAGGGGCTATGTTACATTGTCTCCACTACTTTCTTAAAATGAGACATTATGCAAGAGGCTAACTGCCTCCTTTATATGTCTAAGGCGGTGCAAGGTAAAGCACAACAGGTACTACATTTATCATGAATGAAACTTGTGTAATGAATTTTTTTCCATTGATAGGAGATGGGAAGAAAGAGAGAGGATTTTGTACCTTCTTAGCTGTACTTCATAGGATGGGCGACTACTGGATACAGGGATGAAATCGAGTCACATCTCCCAGTGTTGCCTAGCAGACCTGTGAACCTGAGCAGATTTGACTGAATGGCAGAAATGACCTTGACAGGCTTGAGAAGTGGGCACCATGTTAACCTTAACGTTCAGTAAGGCCAAGTGAAAGTCCCTGCACCTGGGTTGGGACAATCCCCAGTAACAATGCAGATGGGTGATGAAAGAATTGTGAGTGGTCCTGTGGAGGATTTGAGGATAGAGCTGGATCAAAAACTGGATGTGAGCTGACAATGTGCTCTTGTAGCCCAGAAAACCAACTGTATCCTGGGCTGCTTCCAAAGCAGTGTGGCCAGCAGCTTGAGGGAGTGGATTCTTCCCTTCTAGTCTGTTCTGGTGAGATCCCACCTGCAGTGCTGCATCCAGCTATGAGGCCCTCAGCACAAGAAAGACAGAGTTGTTGGAGTGAGTCCAGAGGAGGCTATGGCAATGATCAGAGTGGTGGAGCACTCGCCTATGAGGAAAGGCCAAAAGAACTGAGCGGTTTAGCCTCGAGAAAGCTCTGAGGAGACCTTGTGGTGGCCTCTCAGTACATAGAGGGGCTTATCAGAGAGACACAGAGGCTTTTTACCAGAGCCTGTAGAGACAGGGGCAACTGTTGTAAACAGTTGAACACAGGGAAGATATTTTTGACAATAAAGGTGGTGAGGTACTGGAACGGGTCACCCAGAGAAGTTGTGTATGCCCCATCCACCTGGGCCTAGTTGGATAGTGATTTGAGCAACTTGATACCTCGAATGTGGCCTTGAACTTTCAATATCTTTCAAGGTTCCTTCCAACCCAAATCATTCTACTATTCTAAGATTCTATGATTTTTCAACACATGCATACAGCATGCAAGTCATTGATTCTCTGATTTTAAATACTTTTGTGCAAGGATGATGGTTGGTTTTGTTGGTCTTTGCACAATCCTCATTTCATTAGAGCAAACTTCAAACATAGAGAAAATCCTGCACGTACCTGTTTCTCCCCACTGGGCTTCTTGTGGTTTAACAGCAACTCCACAGCACCAACTACCTCCTTCCGTATGGCATGCAACAGAGCATCTCCCACATACACGTTGAAACCTAAGAGCAGTTCAATGAGCTCAAGGTTCTCATTTTCAATTGCAATAAGGAGTGCAGTTCTTCCCAGGGGATCAATGCAATTAATATTGATCTTGAAATAAATTTCTGCTTCCTCCAAAGCTTTCTTCACACTGGCATAATCTCCTTTCTCCACAGCATTCAAGTAGGCTTTCTCTGAAGGAGACAGTTCAGATTCTGCCCGTACAATACGAAGAGGAATACGATCTCTGTAGGGAGCATTGACACTTCTTTTGTAGTAGAACTGGGCCATATTTTATGCCATTCTAATACTTTGTCCCTGTAACATGAAAAGAAAGTTTAAATTAATAATGTATTATGAGGGTACAATGCACCAAATTAGTATTTGCATTATATAAGTACTTAAAACTCATACTAAAATGTTGCAACAACTACAAATTATAATCAATAGAACCAGCAAAACATGGACATCAAAACATACAATCAAGTTGCTGAAACTTACCAAGTCACCACATATCTGTCAGCCCACCCTTTACTTGTATGTACTTCTTAAACCCATGGCAAGCATGAGGTGATTTGATACACAAAATGTCTGCATCAAATGTGTGGCTCCACTTAATCTTTAATTCTTTCATTATGTTCCACTACCTCATATTTCCCATAGTTTAAGAATATGCTCATACTACTGTTGCTGCTGGGTAGACTACAGGGCACTTAACATCTTTTAAACTTGATAGTGACACTAGTTACATCACTTAGAGATTGCTTCAGTTGCCCGTCTAAGGTACACAGGTCTCTTTGAGATGCACTAGTTATCTCATTTGCACACCAGGATAGCCTGGGTCTTTCACAAGGCCCGTGCACATGGTGGTACCACCTCTATGCTACTGTCTCTGGTATCCTACACAACAGTAATGGTTTTGCCTGGGCCAGGTTTTGGTAGCCAGGGAGTTACAGAGGTGGGTTCTTTAAACAGAGAGTTGCCAGAAGCTTCCCTGTAGCTGATAGGGCTAACACCAGTCAATTCTAAGCTGGACCCTACACGTGACCCAAGCCTGGACAATTAGTGACTGAGGTAACACCTCTCTGATGAATGAGAAAGAGAAGTTGCTGGGCAATTGCTAAACTGCAGCAGCAACAGGGAATGAGAATGTGAAAACATCTCCACAGACACCAAGGTCAGTGGAGAAGGAGGGGGAGGAGGGTGCTTAGGCCCTAGACGAAATACTCCCCTGTGACCTGTGGTGAAGACCATGGTGAGGACCATGGTGGGGCTGCTGTGCCCCTGCAGTACGTGGAGGCCACAGGGGAGCAGAGATTCACTTGCAGCTTGTGGAGGATCCCACACTAGAGCAGGTGGATGTCTGAAGGAGGCTGTGACTCTGTGGGAAGCCTATTGTTAGAGCAAGTTCCTAGCAGGACCTGGGAGTCTGTGGGGAGAGAGGAGCCCACACCAGCTCTCAGGACTTGTGATCCTGTGAAAAACCCCACAGCAACCCAGGCACCACTGCATACCTGTGTATGTACAACTAAAGACAACGTTTCTTATCTGTTTCTTTAGCTTGAGCAGAAAGCACATTAGAGTTGGAATAGTTATTAGCATTTACATCTTCCTAGTGTTGCTGAAATACCTGACTTATCTGCGGCAGGCACAGATTGCACAGTTCAGTGGTGAGCTTTCCTACTAAGATTTTGATTCAATCTCATATGATATTAAAAATATGAATATAAAGTGCTTTTTCAGCCAGCACTTACTAACAAATTAGAATTCAGAGCCTAAAAGGAAAAACAAAATCCACATGAGATAAATTCCCAAGGACTGGTAGATAATAATCATGGTTTTGTTTCTGAAAGATTCAGTTCTAAAATAAAATTAATACTGAAAATCTGCAACTATAAAACAACTCTGAGGTCTTACATATAATAAAGCATTTAATGCCTCTGTTTTTTCTCTATATACTTAGTGCATGGGCTTTGCCAATATAACTCATTCTAAAAGAATGATTTTCTCCTGGCTTTACATTCTGCCTGAAAAAGGAAGAGAGAAGAGAAACAAGGTACACAAAAAATATTTCCTTCTGTACTTCATTTAGACATTGAGCAGCTTATTGGTCAAAGAACTGCAGTTTCTTGTCATTTTCTCTGCTGACAATGAAAGTTGCAGTAACCCACTGCTTTTTCCTCCATTTCCTTTAGACATTAAAAAAAAAATAAAAATCTCTGTTGAGATCCTAGTTTGGAAAAGATAATATATACTTTTATTATTGTGAGATTTTGATTCATTAAAAATTTCACTAAACACTGTGATGAACATATTAATTAATCTGCTCCAGTCTCCCTATCCTGTGCAAACAGCAGTAAATACAAAGGCATTTACTAACTTGTTTTCTTTGTTTTCCAGAGGAGATATGAGGGCTTGAGGTGGGGAGGAGACTGCAAGGGAAGCACATTACAAAGAATTCCCTTCCAGATATATACACAGGACCTGAGACTCTGCAGTCCTTTGCAAAATATTTCCCAAATCTCCATCTAAGATTGTATCAGTCTGAAGTCCGTCTCCTCGAGGCTGCACAGTGTGTGGGTTCTGTTCTGCTGAACTTGCTCTAAATAAAATGAAGTTAACAACCACTGCACAGTTTTGTACCCTGTGACAGAGATATCACATTATTATTTATTAATGCACTGCATTTTACTAATTTGCTTTTCATTCTTACTTTTTGAAATAGAAAGTTCAAATAAGAAAAAAAACTGGGGCCAGTCTTGTTCAACATCTTCATCAAAGACCTGGATGAGGGGACAGAGTGTACCCTCAGCAAGTTTACTGATGACGCCAAACTGGGAGGACTGGCTGATTCCCCAGAAGGCTGTGCTGCCATTCAGTGGGATCTTGACTGGCTGGAGAGTTGGGCAGAGAGGAACCTCATGAGTTTCAACAAGGACAAGTGCAGAGTCCTGCATCTGGGAAGGAATAACGCACCAGTACAGGCTGGGGGTCAAACTGCTGAAGAACAGCTCTGCAGGGAGAGTGACCTGGGAGTCCTAGTTGATAATAAACTGACCATGAGCCAGCAATGTGCCCTTGTGGCCAAGAAGGCCAATGGCATTCTGGGATGCATCAAGAATTGTGTCCAGCAGGTCAAGGGAGGTTCCTCTCCCCCTCTACTCTGCCCTGGAAAATGAGAGCTAAGCTTAGTTTGTCTCTTTCTGAAAAGACAAATAGTTGTCCTTTGCTAGTCTTTCTCTCTCACCTTTACTACTTCCTGAAAACAGACATAAAATAAAGTTTTGTCATAACTAAAAATACTTTTTTACATGCAATTGCAAAGTAAGATTGATTGCTGCTATATTACACTCCTGGAAGGTGATATATATGTCAAAGATGATGGTTCATGGGTATTTAAAAAAAGATTTGTTTTGGTTTTATCTACAGGTAGATAGTGGTGTATGACAACTGGTACTGTGCTGTCACATGTAAATGTATGCATATGACCAATTTACATGAAATACCATAAGAGCTGTAAGAGCTAAGAGAGCTAGCCACCAGCAATAAGGAGGACTTCATTTGCTTTGAGTTCTTCTATAGGGACCAGGGGAATTAAAAACAATAAAACAAATTATGGTGGAAAACTTGGCAAAAGTAGAATTATAGTTTCCATAGAGTCCATACACCTGACAAAAACCAAAAATACTACAAAGAAGAGATAAACACATAAAAATTGAAATTACTTATCAGAAAGTCATTATAAGCAGAAGACAATAAACATCATGTGATTGTATCTGAGCCATCCAAATATTCAGACTCATGGGAGTCAAATTCATATGCTGGAGAAATTCCTTTTGTCTCTTTATTGCACTTGATGAGAGGAATTAGGAACAGGTAAAGAAGTTCAAGACATAGGGAAGAACTGACCTTCAATATTGTTCTGTTCTTGCTTGTAATCCCCATAATCCCAATTTGGTGTATTTAAGACCTACCATAACAAATGCACATTTTTCAACATTTGGAGAAAACCTCTGTGACTTGAGAAAGAATATATAATGGAATTGGTGAAGCAAAATAAATTCTTTTCATCAGTCTGGAGAAATATCATAATATCCCTTTTCTACATAATCTGTCGGTAGGTTTGTATTTTTTAAAGGAAAACCAAACTATTACAACTGGCTTTGCAAAACATTTGATGATTCCTCTGACCCAACCAATAGCACTGAATATTATTAGTACTTTAAGAAGTAATAGTATATTGATCAGTATTCTGATCTACTAATCTACGCTCTGTTAATCTAGGTAAGGGACTTAGTTACAGTCCTTAGAATAAAAGAGCTAAACCTTAATAACATCAAGCTGTGCAAGGATGCAATTTATTCTTTAAGATATTTAGTATTAAGAGATTATATAAGAGTCTATGTCTCTAGAATCCCTGAATAACTAGGCTCCCAACATGTGCTGAATATTTTGAAATTGTAGTGATTAACTGTATATCCATCTGTGAAACGTTTTAGGATTAAGATTTACACTACAAAAGTAACCTCATTGCATGCAAAAGGAAGATGTATTCATCTCAAAATAATCTTTACTAGATAATGATGTAGCTGAAAATATATTTGTTTTGCAAGTGCATGTTTCTCCAAATAAAAAAATGTTATCAAAAAATAATAAAACAGCCTAATTTTCCCACAACTTAAGAAACCAAACCAACATCAAATAGGGTATGACAGTTGGGTGATTCATGGACTGAGTGCAGTACTGCAGCAAATATCCTGGTCTGCCCATGAACAATAGCCAGCAGGTCAAGGAAGGTGGCTCTTCCCCTCTACTCCACCTATAGTACTGAATCCAGCTCTGAGGTCCTCAGCACAGGAAGGCCATGGACCTGTTGGAGTGAGTACAGAGAAGGACCATAAAGATGATCAGAGGGCTGGAGTACTTCTATGAGGAAAGGCTGAAAGCAGTTGGATTGTTCAGCCTGGAGAAGGCTCTGGGGAGACCTTATATTAGCCTCTCATTATATAAAGGTGGCTTATGAGAAAGACAGATTTATTTAACCAAGGCCTGTAGTGACAGGACAAGGGGCAATTGTTTTAAACTGGCAGAGGGTAAGTTTAGATTGGACAGAGGGAAGGTATCTTTTACAAGGAGATCAGTGAGGCACTGGCACAGGTTGTCCAGAGAAGCTGTGGATGCCCCATCCCTGAAAGTGTTCAAAGCCACGTTGGATGGGATTTGGAGCAACCTGATCTAGCAGCAGGTGTCCCTGCCCAAGGCAAGGGGTTTGGACTAGATAATATTTCAATGGCTATTCTGACCAAAACCATTCCATGGTTCTATTTTGTCTTTATAATTTTATTTATCAGTAGATGATCAGGGGGCTGGAGCATCTTTCTTAGAGGAAAGGTTGCAGAATCTAGTCTGTTCAGGCTGGAGGAGACTGAGTGAGTACCTCATTAATACTTGAAAGTATTTGAAAAGTGGATNCATTTGCTTTGAGTTCTTCTATAGGGACCAGGGGAATTAAAAACAATAAAACAAATTATGGTGGAAAACTTGGCAAAAGTAGAATTATAGTTTCCATAGAGTCCATACACCTGACAAAAACCAAAAATACTACAAAGAAGAGATAAACACATAAAAATTGAAATTACTTATCAGAAAGTCATTATAAGCAGAAGACAATAAACATCATGTGATTGTATCTGAGCCATCCAAATATTCAGACTCATGGGAGTCAAATTCATATGCTGGAGAAATTCCTTTTGTCTCTTTATTGCACTTGATGAGAGGAATTAGGAACAGGTAAAGAAGTTCAAGACATAGGGAAGAACTGACCTTCAATATTGTTCTGTTCTTGCTTGTAATCCCCATAATCCCAATTTGGTGTATTTAAGACCTACCATAACAAATGCACATTTTTCAACATTTGGAGAAAACCTCTGTGACTTGAGAAAGAATATATAATGGAATTGGTGAAGCAAAATAAATTCTTTTCATCAGTCTGGAGAAATATCATAATATCCCTTTTCTACATAATCTGTCGGTAGGTTTGTATTTTTTAAAGGAAAACCAAACTATTACAACTGGCTTTGCAAAACATTTGATGATTCCTCTGACCCAACCAATAGCACTGAATATTATTAGTACTTTAAGAAGTAATAGTATATTGATCAGTATTCTGATCTACTAATCTACGCTCTGTTAATCTAGGTAAGGGACTTAGTTACAGTCCTTAGAATAAAAGAGCTAAACCTTAATAACATCAAGCTGTGCAAGGATGCAATTTATTCTTTAAGATATTTAGTATTAAGAGATTATATAAGAGTCTATGTCTCTAGAATCCCTGAATAACTAGGCTCCCAACATGTGCTGAATATTTTGAAATTGTAGTGATTAACTGTATATCCATCTGTGAAACGTTTTAGGATTAAGATTTACACTACAAAAGTAACCTCATTGCATGCAAAAGGAAGATGTATTCATCTCAAAATAATCTTTACTAGATAATGATGTAGCTGAAAATATATTTGTTTTGCAAGTGCATGTTTCTCCAAATAAAAAAATGTTATCAAAAAATAATAAAACAGCCTAATTTTCCCACAACTTAAGAAACCAAACCAACATCAAATAGGGTATGACAGTTGGGTGATTCATGGACTGAGTGCAGTACTGCAGCAAATATCCTGGTCTGCCCATGAACAATAGCCAGCAGGTCAAGGAAGGTGGCTCTTCCCCTCTACTCCACCTATAGTACTGAATCCAGCTCTGAGGTCCTCAGCACAGGAAGGCCATGGACCTGTTGGAGTGAGTACAGAGAAGGACCATAAAGATGATCAGAGGGCTGGAGTACTTCTATGAGGAAAGGCTGAAAGCAGTTGGATTGTTCAGCCTGGAGAAGGCTCTGGGGAGACCTTATATTAGCCTCTCATTATATAAAGGTGGCTTATGAGAAAGACAGATTTATTTAACCAAGGCCTGTAGTGACAGGACAAGGGGCAATTGTTTTAAACTGGCAGAGGGTAAGTTTAGATTGGACAGAGGGAAGGTATCTTTTACAAGGAGATCAGTGAGGCACTGGCACAGGTTGTCCAGAGAAGCTGTGGATGCCCCATCCCTGAAAGTGTTCAAAGCCACGTTGGATGGGATTTGGAGCAACCTGATCTAGCAGAAGGTGTCCCTGCCCAAGGCAAGGGGTTTGGACTAGATAATATTTCAATGGCTATTCTGACCAAAACCATTCCATGGTTCTATTTTGTCTTTATAATTTTATTTATCAGTAGATGATCAGGGGGCTGGAGCATCTTTCTTAGAGGAAAGGTTGCAGAATCTAGTCTGTTCAGGCTGGAGGAGACTGAGTGAGTACCTCATTAATACTTGAAAGTATTTGAAAAGTGGATGTCAAGAGGATATAGCGTCACTTTTTTCCTTGTTTTGTCCAGTCATAGGACATGGGGTAATGGACAAAAGCTGGAACACAAAACATGAGGTAAAACTTTTCTGTAAGGGTGAGGGAGCCCTGGTACAGGCTGCCCAGGGAGGCTGTAGAGTCTCCTTCTCTGGAGGTTTTCTAAACCCACCTGGATGTGTTCTAGTGTGACCTGATCTAGGTGGACCTGCTTGAGCAGAGGGTTGGACGGGATGATCTCTGGAGCTCCCTTCCAATCCCTTTCTATGAATCTATGATTCTATTTGCAAATTGCTATCCATCAACAAGCTAGCTGTATAAACTATAGAACAAATCATAAACCTGTATTGAATACTTATTAAAAAGGCAATTAATTAAATATACTGTGTTTAATTATTTGAAAATATTTAAAATATTCCATTACTTTCATGCCATTAGTCTGACCATGTTATATAGTATATACTTTAAGACACACTTTAAGAATTAAGGGAAGTTTTGCAAAATGTAATATTAAATCTAGAAAATATTGCAGCTTGACATTGGTAAGAATTTTAGCTGCAAGCTAAATAACGTTAACACATGAAATATGATGGATCTATTGACCCCTGGAGACAAAGCATTTGTAATGACAGGAAACCAGGCAGAGTGCTTTAGTGCTTCTCTAATAGCATGAGATTTGTCCAAACAGGGCATAGAGACAATCTCCTATGGAAGATTCATCTCAATTTTAGGAGCAGAGTTGATTTACTTAAATATTGATATTTATCATCATATTTTCACATTGCCTAGGGTATCTCACACCATGTTCCTCTGTTCCTACAGAACACCATGTTTCCTTGGCTGGTCTCATGTTGCACCTGTCAGCCCTGAGCCAATGCAAGCCTGTGCTGTTGTCTTGGGCACATCAAATGTCCCAAACACCTGAATTCTGCTTTAGCAACTGACTCCTGCCCTCTGTGTTTACAGTTGAGAGTAAGGCAATTCTTGATTGTAATTTACTGGCTTGTTTTAGACAACTATATGAGAATGAGAAAAGTCATACCCTTCTATTGACATGGTTAAAAACTAATTTGTTTTTAATTTCCCTTTCACAGGCCTCCTCAGCTCAATTTATGGCTACTCTTGTACTATTGGACTTTATAACCTCTAAAACCTAGCTTACCGTATTGGTCAACTCGTTTCCCCATGTTTGTAGGCTCTCAGTTACTCCTAATTTCCTTTCTAAGCTGAAGACTCAAACAATTAAGTATAGAATCCATTTCCATACATTATTTAAAAATCTTTTTGGAAGCATAACTTGCAGTTGCATTTTGTACTTAAAAAGGCCCAAGACATGTTTGCATTAACCTTTATTCTAAATTATATTTGGGGTGGATTTTAAATGAGTGTAAGCATACTACTGTTAGAAAGCATGTACTGGTTCAGAAAAGTTATATATTCAAACATGCTGGTAATTATAAATAGTGCATAGGCTCAGCAATAGAGCCAGTTTTTCAGCAGTTCTTTCGTTTATCAGCAAATTTCCACAGACCTTGAATAGCCAGTAGCTTAGAGCTCAGAACAGTTGCTTGAAAAGGAGGAATCAGGTACATCTTTTCTCAGAAGGGTCTGGTAATTACTGAGTTATTGGATTTTCCAGCATCTCTCCCTCTCAGAAATCCAGCATTAAAAGAAAAAAAAGAAAAGAAAAAGAAATAGCTATGGTACTTGAAGATAAAATATTGACCAAGTCAGCTTGTATCTAACCAAAGTGTGTGCGCACACACATGCACTCTCTCGCTCTTTCTCTGTTAACCATATGTAGACAGAAGTTTCCACATCAAAGTTAAATCTCAATCAAAAAGCAATCAGAATTCCTTGCTTTTTATTCAGCCTCTGCTTTTGCCTTATTTGTTTTCCCTATAGATACGATCATAGCCTCACTATTTTCCCAGGGAATCCTGACTTGCATTTCCCTCGTATGATGTCCCCTACCCTAAAACACTGTCATAGCCAAGTATGACGAAGAGAGAGGAAAACCACAGTGACCCACAAAGGGCCTCTTTGACAAACCATTTCTGCCACCGCACGCAGTAACTGTGCTTACATATTTTAACCCTTTCAAAGACAGGAAAAGACACACAATGACGACACGTCTTCAGTAGATGAGCAGCTGGATAGACACAGATGTGCTCCATAGTATCCACATATGCAAATTCTGAAATCCTCACAGACTCTACCCTTCTAAACACTTTATCTCCATCACTGATCACAAAAGTAGAGTTACTGTAGCACAGCTTCTTCTATGATGTCATCAAAAATACATATGATTTTGCTTTTCAGAATATTTATATGGGGAAAAAAAGAAGTATGGAAGTACCATGCTCAGGAAACCAGAACATTTATGACACTAATTTCTCTGTGATATTCTGAAAGTATTTTACACGAACTTTTCATGGCAAAGGAAAGTTTCTGACATTTTATATTCATGGAAGTATAAAATTTTCTTTCTAAAATAGATCTGTGACATGCCAGCTTTAATCTGACACAGAATCCTATTTGATACACAGCAAAGATGATGTTCAAAGGGAATTTTTAAATGCAAGACTCTGATAAATCCCAGTCCAAAAAAAGCATAATGTTCCTTCAATTTCAGTCACTAGGACAGACTGTTTCTTTTGAACAAAAGAAATGCAGATAAACCTTTGACTTCTGAACCTAGCATCAATCCAGATACTAGTGCACAGTCAAGTGTCTAGATAAGTAACTTAAACGTGTCTCTAGCACTGAGGTCAACTGGATAGGCTGTGCCCATACTGTTGAACACTCTTGGTCCTCAAATAGGTCAGCTGAATGAGAACTGTCTACTAGGAATAATTCAGGGTCCATGCTAACTCCCAAACTGTGTCTGAGGATTGGACTAGATGATCTTTCGAGGTCCTTTCCAACCCTTAAGATCTTGTGATTCTGAAATTGCGCAGGAATGTGTTAATTGACTTGAGCCAATACCATTCCAGGGACTGTTCTAACAATTCCAGTGGCAGGTGATGGGTTACACTGCCCACATGCACCTTCCAGCACTATTTATTTTACAGTTGTTATAGCTGGCAATATACTACAAGGGGTTTTCACTTGAAAGTTATTTTTAATGGTTAGAACCATGGTCAGCTTCAGACTTGAAAGATATCAACAGCAAAAGTAGCAATTTGGACTTGAACACTGAGTCATGCATGCAGGAGATAAACTGGGGAGTGAGACATGTGTCCTATGAGGCTGTTGATTAATTTGGAATCAAGCTAAACCGCTTGTTTGTGCTGTGGTTTGAAGTACCCTATAATCTCAGTAGCAGTAAAGCAAAGAACATGATGGAGTATACAGCTGTCAGTGGACGATGGGATGCAGGCTGTCATCTTGTCTGCTTGTATGTATTTTTGCTTCAGAATCAGCAAGGCAGGACATCAGCTAGGAAGAACAACTTTTAGGGGCCAAGACACAATGGATGTAAACCAGATTAAATTCTATCAGCCTCTTACATTAGCAGTTTAAGAGATCAAATCCCAGGAGAGTGCAAGTGCTGACATTGAATGCGATAAACCTTTAATAGGGTGACACAGATTACTTGCTTAGATTAGGGGTTTTTGTCACTTTTAAGACAGGATGCAATTTCATAGCAATTTGTGGAGCTTAAAACGTAGTGCTTCATGTATAGTGTAAGGATGTTCGGTACGTTCACATAGGCTACACTGAATTGGAAAAAAACTTTCATCTTCTAGGGCTGACATCACATCAGATCTTTGTTGAGGATGACAAGTTGTTCATGTAACAGTGATCTTTAAGGTCAAGACTGCTATCAGCCTGAGGTTTGGGAAATATGACTAGCTTTAGGAGATTATAGAAAAAGCTTTGTACATTTTTGAAAGCTATTAGATATTTTAAACAGATCAAAGAGGAGTAGGATCAGCTGGGGCCAGGCACACAGTATTGCAACTCTGCATTATTGTTAAAATCAGAAGTATTCAAGAATTAGCTTCAATTTTGAAAAAAAACACAACATGCATGGTTACTTCTTGCTGATGGGCAGCAGTATGCAAATCTCCTTGAGAAAGTGTGGGAATGACCTTGAAGCTTGAACTTTTTGTTCTTGCATAGAGGGGAATACGGAAGCATTTAAGCCTGCTACCAGAGCAAGGGACAGACTGCTTTCTGCTGACATGAACTTGTTCTTTGAAATGATGGAGCATGAACAACGTCAGGCTACAAACACTAGGCAGTGAGTCTGGGGTGGGAAGGACAGAGGAGGCAATAACATAGATAATGATCTTAATGAGTAACCACACGATCAAGTTGGGCTGACCTCCCTGTCTTCTTGGCTGGTGTCAGTCTCCTGGGTAAATTCAAGGAGCTCTCCAAAATAACTGTCAAGACAAAGTACTTCAGTGTCATCTTTCTACACAGACAGCCTTCTTGCAGCATTTCTAACAGTAGTGCTGACCTTACACTCTTGTGGATGTGATCCTGGAGCATTCACAGAGCACAGCAGCACTTCTCAGGACACATGAGGAATGGGCTGCCCCTTGTCTCATGGAGAGTGTGTGTGGCCTTTTTCCAAATGAGGAAAGCATGGGAAAAGAAACAAGTATAAAATTTCTGCTCAGAAATCAGACGATGGTTGGGCAGAAAGAGTCTGACTGTACAAGTTCACTTGAGGAGGAAATGGGAGGGAAGACAGAGTAGCTTGGGAAATACAGGAGAAAAGCATTACTTGTGGGAGTTATGCGACAAGTGGCAACAACTTTTCTGTGCTTCAGGATATGTTTATGTGCAGATCCACAAACCTTCCTGTGCTTCATATGATGAAGCTCTAGGCAGCATGCAGTTTGGCCAAAAAAGGGTGGTTTTGGGCAGACTGCCCAAATACTTTTAGTAAAGACTGGCTAATAAAAACACTCCAATGTGGGTCCATTTTCAGATGTACACTTCTTAGTGATTAGGGCCAACAGAGAGAGAGCTGAGAAGAGATCTGTGTACAAACAGATACACTCACGTAAACATTTTAGGACTTGCTGCTGTTCTCAGAGTGCCATGTGTATTTTGTAGGGACCCTCCAAAGAGGCTGAACTAAAATAAAACAAAAGCCGGCAAGAAATAAAGACTTGTTAGGGGGAACTGTTTAGTCTTTGGAATTTAATGGCCAGTTTCCACCTAGATTCTTAATGCCCTCACAGTGCTTATTCAGAGACAAGTGAGTTAGTGCATTTTAATACATTTTACTGAAGGATTTTGCTAAAAATAAATAATGAAATTGTATTACCTAAGGTAAGCTACCAATAATTACAATGACCAATCAAATAAAAATCAAATTGATATCAAGCCAAATCATTTAGACTCAATAGTAGACAATAATCCATGATCTAATTAGTTAGAGAACATAAAATGTAGTTACACAACTCCAGAAAACATAATTATCCATTGGCTATAAACCTCAACGAAAGAATTTGACTGAAATCAATCAAATCTATAATTTGGTTAGTTAACTAGCTTAACACCAAAACATAATTACTGTCTGGACCAAAACCTGACAAAAATAATGATTTCTTTTCTCAATAAATTCTCTTCTATGTGAGGACTAACTCTTTCTTGCCCTTGTAGCAATATAAGTTTTAAAGAATAGAGTAGAAAACCAGAAGTCTGACAACTCCTATTTACCCAGAGTCATAAAATGACAGCTTAATGTCACTCAAGACTTTAAACTGATAGCACAAAAAAATTGCCTAATGAATAGCTTGATGAGGTATTATATAAGGCTGCTTTAATCCAGCAAAATGTTTCTTTCCAGAAATGTGTCTGCATGGCCAAATTGTCATTTACACACACGCTCAAATCACAATTCAGGATTAGAAATCTCCTCTTAAAATGGATCAGGAATGAAAAATATAAATAGAAACAATAAGAGAATTCTCATGGCTATGAAGTGGTGAAAACAAAAAGCTGCCATGCAGATGCCCTGGTTTACAAAGGTATGTATATTATAGTTCTCCACTGATCCCTGAAATAGCAGTAATTATGTGATATTGGTAATACTTGAAATACTTGGAGTACCCTTCAGGAAGCTTGTATTTTCTTCCTTGGATGAGAAAAGGTCAGAAGAATGTACATCATATTATTACAAGACAAAAACATGAAAATCAGATCCCCTGAAAACTGCTTCTTAACACTAATTTATGTGCTGCTTTCTCAAGTATTATATGAAGTCGCTTATCCTAAATAATGACTTCTCTCTCAAACATATAATTATTCCAGCATGTTATTAATAAGAAAATATATTTGAAGGAGGTGTTAATAGGAAATAGCTGATATAGAAAAGTTTCACTGTAGAAAATGCATATTGTCATGATTTCCACTTTGCAGAGGATTAATTCTGCCCTCTTCTAGGCCAGGTTTTTCACTCATTTAATTTAAAAAGTAGTAGTTCAGATTTATGTCTGGAACTAGGGAATAAGCAACTTCATTTTGAAGCATCTGTGTTGTGTTCCTGCACCTAGAGCCAGAGGGGACATAATCATCTCAACACAAACTAGCTTGAGCTGCAACCAGTTCTCAATTTGGGAATACTTGCTTGGCAAGGCTATCAAATAAAAGCTGAAGAGAGCGGGGAGTGATATTACAATTTCAGCAAAATAAAACTGACTTTCAGGAACTCTTTGAAACACTATTTTACCTATCAAGAACCTTGGATGTTATGAGAAATCCACAGATTCAAGGATTAGTAAAAATACCTCATCTGAACTCGTTATAAGGCAAGTAGAGAGAAAATCAGCATTGCTTCCTGGTCCTAAGAAGTCAGGGGTGGAAGAGGCTTCCTGAGCCACTCAAACCTGCATCTTTAACACAACCAGCTCTCTCACACAATCTTTCCTTGAACTGATGGAGTTTCCTGTTAGAAGTAGTTGGGATTCCCCTAGTTGATTCACCTTACCCCCTCCTACTTCTGTGAGTAGTAATGGACAGAGCTTCATTTCTTTAACAAGGTTATTTCCTCAATCCTAAATTAGGTTTGACTGTTGCAGATTATCCTTCTCCAGGCTGTCTTTCCTTCAGATTTCATTTTGCCAGGCTGTAGAAAACTGGGTTCTTTACAGGTCCCTTTTGCTCACACGTTGATCCCACCTCAAATGCCTGAGGGTGACTGTTTACCTGCCTGTCACGCAGATGCTCCCCTGAAAGGGCATGGGTCCCCTTTAGCTCTCTCACCTCAAATCTCTGGCACCCTCAGGCATTCAACTAGTAATAGGTGTCTGCAAGTGGGCAGCTGAATTACATTTTAAGTCTCCTTCCATGTTTGCGCTATTTCTCTGCCACATTACCTTTTCACAGTGACCTGAAGTGTACATGTTACTCCAAGACTCACTTCTGTGTCTTCTTGTACAATGATTTAAATACTTCTTTATCTAATGCTTGCATCTTTTGCTTGATTAAGTTCTAGGCCTAAAATCACCTTGTTCAAGGCTGTATCATAATCATCACCTTCAATCAGCTGATAATGCATGTTCTTTTCCACTGCAGCTGTTTTCAGTAAATAAGCTTCCAATGTAAGAAAAAAAACACCTTTTTTATTATTCTATAAATGTTGTAATTTGCACTGATAGATTAGACTAACCTTTTATACTCTGCTTCCTTCAATAGTAAAATAACTGGCCTCAAGGGCAAAGCAAAAGAAACATCATAATGCATGCACTTAATTCTGCAATGATGCACAAACATAAGATTTTTTTTTTTCTAGCCTTGCAGCAATCAGCTTCCTCCCCAGTGCCTGAGTTGCAGTCGATTTTCTTTTTACTTACATCTATCACACAGGTCTCTGGCCCTGTTAGTGCTCTCAAAGTCTTTGACTCTCTGACCTCTTGTAGTCATGAATACCAAATGTTGCCTGTAAACTTCATGAACTTTATTCTTGAAAACTCTGTTCTAAATATACCTGTCACCATTTTATCGGGTAAGATAGAACATAAATATCAGTCATTATTTTATCTTGGACTCCTTCTAGAGTTAGAGAAAGAAGGAAAGTCCTGCTGCAAGCAATTCAGTCAAATCCTCATTTCTTTCTTTTGTCTGGCACAGGTAGACTCAAATATCTTTCATACAAGAAAAGGCTGCGGGAACTAGGGCTCTTTAGTCTAGAGAAGAGAAGACTGAGGGGGGATCTTATTAATGTTTACAAATATCTAAATAGTGGGTGTCAGGAGGCTAGGACATCTCTTTTTTTTCTATTATAGCTAGCAACAGGACAAGGGGTAATGGGATGAAGCTGGAACACAAAAAGTTCCATTTAAATATAAGAAAAAACTTTTACTGTGAGGGTGATGGAGCAGTGGAACAGGCTGCCCAGGGAGGGTGTGAAGTCTCCTTCCTTGGAAGTCTTCAGGACCCATCTGGACATGTTCCTATGCAACCTGATGCAACCTGCTTCTGCAAGGGGGATTGGACCAGATGATCTCTAAAGGTCCCTTCCAACCCTACCATTCTATGATTCTATGAATTCAGGCCTGAATATCTGCATTGAAGAAGCTTCAGAAAAAATGATGTTCAGAAAGTTCATTTTGAAAACAAAAAAATGGAACAAAAGAAACTATATTTGGTCAAAAACAAAGGAAGGCAAATGTAGAAAGGAAGACATCAGGAATATTTCCTGATACATGGTATATGCAGGTTCCTGTTGCTATTGTAAATCAGATACAGCTACCTACCTGCAAGCTATGAGTCAATCTTATTTTGGAAATATTTCCCTTTGCAGGAAATCTGTTTCTTACTCTAATTCCCTTCTAGTTATACATATAGCAGTGGGTGATGGACTGTGGCACATGTACTCTTTCAGATGCTGTGCTAAACCAACATACCAAACTATTTGTGACCACTAGAAATCTGATGAAATGTCCTGAAAGATTAAAGAAGCTCACCTATGTTCAAGGCACATAAATGTAGAATCCACTATATCTTGTAAATGAAGTAATACCTGCTTTTCCTTGAAATTAGTTTTCTGAGCAGTGAAATTGACCTTAAGCTGCATAGAGATGACCTTCAAATACATATGTGCAAGCTATTAACAATTAATGGTTGCTGTGCAGTGTATTCAAGATCCTCTGCAGTTCCCAGCCTGCTAACACTGCAGTTACGTGTTGAACGTATGGAATTTCCATACTAGTGATGGAGTTTCCCTTTGCAAATGTTTTCTTTTAAAGACGAGAATGTAGTATATGAAGCTGAGCACAGTCTACATAAATCAAAGGTAAAACCAGTTATTTGTAACACAGCTGTATAATTCTGCTATCTTCATTCTCCGTCATTAAAGTAGTTTCTTGACTGTGCATCTACTAGCATATCACTGTAAAACGCAGTTTTTGAGAAATCCTAATTTTCAGTCTAAAATTACTCATAGACAATTTGTATTTATTTTTTCTTGTCTAGCACCTGCTTATAGAATTAACTTTTTTACATTATCTCCAATGTATACCTTCCTGGTGTATTTGTAGAAAACAAATCTCTTTGACTGAGTTTCTAGATCACTCTCGGATTAATCTCAAATGAAGAATTAAAGTTATGTGTAGCGAAAATGGATAGAATAGCTGCATTGTTATTTTCTCTTTAAAAAGAAATTCAGTTTTCTATGTGACTTTAGGGAAGAGGAAGAAATTGAAATAATGCTATTTTGATATTGAATTTCTGAAATAAACTTATTCCTGTGAGCAAGGCATAAAGTAGTATTATAAATGTGAATGAGAACAGTTTGGTGTAGCTAAAAAAACAATTTGTAAAGATGTTTAGATACTATATAATACCTTTTATACATTTTATGCTGCATCTTCCCACTTATTAGATTGCCATGTTAATGTGAGATAAGGCCAATGTTTTCTATAATTAGCATCTTGTTCCAAAACATCATGGTTCTAAACATGCATTTAAGTAACTTTTAAAATGAATTTTAAAAAATGACATCAGGTTCTATCCAAGTGAGTGCAGGCTCCCAGAAAATTGTACTCTATACAATCGGAATACTTCTCAAAGTGTTCTCACATGGATTTAGGAATATGGGGGAATATGGGGGATAAATACAAAATCAATTGGTTTTGGGTTCCAAGTAAGTGCAAGATAGAGGCAAAGTCCCAGACCAAGATGAATTTTAGTCACTGGGAAAATATGCCAAGTTAAAAGACAGAGGCAAAGCAAGAGATAAAATTGTCTACAAAGTAGGTAACTGGATACATCAGGACCTGATGAAAGAAAAACAAGTATTTGGGGTACCCATATAGGGCAAACAGTAGGACACTAGTGAAACTACAAAGAAAGTGATGAAAAGGTAATATTCACTCTGGTAAAAATTCCATGTACAGGAAGCATATTAACCAAATAAGGAAGAGACTATTCTGGTCTGACAGTAGCATCTTCCCTGAAAGCACAGCTCGCACATTTCATTATAGCAACATGCCCTCCAGTCATTGCTTCTTTACAACCAAGCCGGTGTCCTGGCAGAGATCTCCATCCATCCATGTGCTGCCCCACATGACATACATCCCCAGCAGGCCAGCCACAGACAGCTACACAGAACACTGCACACTACTGCAGCGGGTTAGTGCTCTGATGTTCTGGACAGCACCAGTGATTTCTATTCATGGAAATCTAAAATTATGTAATGACATTCTTTCCATTGAGAGCTACAGCTCCAGACATGCAATAGCCCTTCACAAATAATCAGGAACTGTTAACATAGCGTCACCCACCATAAAAATAGTTGATATTGTTTTACCAGAGAAAAGCGGACAAATAAAATGAGCCCATTTAAAATTAAAGTTTGTGAATGGAAAGTAGATTCCGTTTGGGAAAGATTAAAAACAAAAATATTCAAAGCGGCTTTTTTACAGCAGTGAAAATTCAAGGGTATCAGATGCCTGGGACAGCACGTTACTGAAGCATGGATCCCTCTCTCCTCTACACTCAGTGTCTGGAACCAGGGGGAAAATGAAAGTTCCATTGGTACATGCTTTCCTTGAGTCCATAGCCAGCCAGCACTGAGTTGCTGGAAGATGCTTTAACGACATGTTCAATAAGCATTCTCATGGTAAAATGAGCAATACTGTTTTTCAGAGGTCAAACTGCTTCTAGTCTAATCACGCTCAGTTGCACAGATAGTGAGACAAGTGGGACTAATTCAAGGGTAGTATAATTTTGACTTGGCCTTTGCAGAGTAGTTCCAGAGCATATTGCACAGTGACGTGTCAGGAAGAACTTAATCAAGCTAATTGGCTGAAAACATAAGGTCATCCTCAAGGTAGAAAAAAAAAAAAAACCAGCTGGTAATAAACCCGTCTTCTTCTCAGAAACAGTTATTCAGTTTGATTGAAGGAGGGTATCTTGATCTTGCATATTGTGGAGATGAGTAAGAGTAAAAAATGTCCACCATTTTTAGCAGTGGCTTAGCAACTGACAGGAAAGGGACAGAAAAGAAACTGTAAACAAAACAACAACAACAACAAATGGGCAGTGGATCAAGCAACAGATATGCCCATCTGAATATGGTAAATTACACAGAACTGAGAATCACACCTGGTGGCAGGGGACCCTAAAAGTAAACATATATTCATGTTTGAAAAACAACCGTTTGGATGAGAACTGTGTCAAAGTGCTGCATATATTTGACAATCATTTACTGGCAAGTTCTTGGCATTTTTCTCCAGGCAATCTCATGTCCTTAGACTACTTCTTTTTGGAAGATAAAACTGTGGGCGGGATTCTGTTCAGGGTTAAGACACCTACGCTAAATGTCTAAATGCAGACATCGACATTTGAGGTAAGTCCCTAAACTCCCTCTGTTTCCAGCACATAGCCAGGATGGGATTTGATTTCCTAAACAGAGAATCTAATGACCTTTAAGCTATCCTATATGCCTGAGACTTGCAATGTGATTCAACTTGCCTTCTCTACCTACACTTTCTAGGCTACGCTCTGACCTAGCATACTCATAGATACCTGCATGGACACCCTGTGTGAGTCTGGAGGAAAATCCCATATGCTGAGCAGAATTTAGTTGTATGAATATTGGTTTGTAGGGGTATCAGATGATACATTAGGATATGACATCCACAAAAAACTAACAGTTATGACACAAACCCAATTATGACCCAATAACCCATGCCCTTCTGGAATAACAGACAAGGCATATCCTGCCCTACACACATACAGAGCGTGACTTTGGCTGAGAACCAGTGATACCGGTAAGCCATCCTGTGTGATCAGCAGCGCAAGGTCCAGCTCACACACTCTTTTTGGCTGCCAACAGTCACCGCTGGTACATGGATGCAAAACACTAGCAGGGAAAGAAGAAGCAGTTCACTTGAACTACTTCAGGCGAAAATCATGACAGGCAGGAAACTGCCTCTACAGCAGGTATCTATCCTTTGTCAAATAACACATCAGGAAAAGCCAAGGAGCACACTGAGGTTAGATGTCTACAGAGGAAGGAGGAATGCACACAATGTGCAGCAAGGCAGCTGCAACACTGGACATGTTATCATCAAACTGATTCCTGCCTGTGCAGTATATAAAAAACCCTACACTGGTTCTGAGGGATGGACAGGAGCATGTCTCTTTTCCTTATGGTGTCAGAAGGTCAGCCAAGACTGAGACTTCAAAGATGCCAGTAACGTACCGGGGCAAACGGGACATGCCTGTGCAGTTACACCTCACTACATGACCTAGAGCTTGCCACGCACTTGTTGCTACCAATAGTGAAGTCAAAAACACCTCTCGTGAAACTCGTATCTGGTGAGAAAATAAAGAGATATTACATTTGCAGTCATCACTTGGCACATATAAGGCTGTTGCAGTCACTGCTCCACTTTTGAGGCAGTTAAAGTTTTGCCTTGACACAAAGTGCTAGCAAGCAACTGGGTGTAATCATCCCACAGTTTGGTACCCTGTTACTCCACATTTGAGCAGACATCAGAGCCCTTCTGGGCTGCCATCTGGTTATCTCTGATCTATGATATTTGGATCACTATTTTCACCACTAGAGATATATACTGCTAGGATTAAATCAGAGGCACCAAGACTTCCCAATAATTTTCATAGATACATGATTATCATATCACATTAGAAAGGCAAAACAGCACAGAATATAAATGATGAATACTTATGCAAGTATTTCAACACTTAGGAAAGAAAGTTTCACAGTCCAACACACTTCACTATTCAAAATGTTTTACAGATATTTAGCTGATTTTTACTTTGCTAACTTTCATCCCATTACTTCTAATTATACTCACACTGACCTACTTAAGTAAATTTTACTAACAGTTTGCTTATTGACAGACATTCACCCAAGTTGTTTTCATCTATGACATTAACTAGAAAGATGTAAGGTATTGCTATACGTCTTGCTTTTTGCTGGGAGACAATGGGCAAAGCTTTCTAGTGCATTCACAACTTGTTGCTGTCACATTTTTCAGGGCTGACAGCGTAAGACAACTTCAGTATCATGTGCCATCTCTGAAGCAAGGGTCTCTGTCCTTACCTTTACCTTCACACATCTTCAATCAACTTTTCATTTCATCTACACCTCTCCTCCAAAAAAAAACCCAAACCCAAACCCAAAACCAGAGTAAATGAAAACCAGCAAGTGTAAAGGAAAACAAGCCAGTTTTCATGAGAAAACTGTTAACAGACTATCTGTGTCAGATGAGAAGGCAGAAGTCAAAAATGGAATTGGCTGATGACTAGCTCTACTTTTACTCTACAAGTCCAGTCAGATTTGATGGAAGCAGCTGATGACTTCTAAAATAGCTAAGCATTGCAACATTGCTTTTAACTGTGCAAAGCAAGCCTGGTCAAGAGCCACCAAAGAAGAACCAGGAGCAGGTATACCTACCATGACAAAAGCCTTGGTGTCTGGGCTATATTCGAAAGGCCACATGCTACTGCAGTTCTGCATGTGACAGAACAAAGGGATAAGGAGGGCACCAGTTCACTTATTGAGACTTGTTTTGTGCTCCATAAAAACACCTGCAAGTCTTCAGTGGGTCACAACAGTGCACTGGAGCTTGAGCATTACTTTTCTTGCTGTGATTCCTAGAGGAACAGAAACTCTTAAGACTGCATCTGCCTCAGCATATAACACAATCAGTGCAGCAGAAGCAGACCTCTAGAGTGATATAAAAACTGCTGAGAGCCCTGTGTTTCAGGAGATTTACCTCAGATGAGCTTTATCTGCTTCTGAAAGCAGTGTGTTAGCAGCTGCAGTGTAGCAGGCATGGTAGGAGGAAAATCAGGAGATTCACTTAGAGAGTATTCACCTGATATGATACCAGACTAATGTAGATGCAGCTACAATAACTGAATCTATTGTTTTCAGAGTTGAAACTCTAGCACTGACATAATTTACTCTGATCGTTAAATACCTAAGAAAGTTTCCTATGTCTCGTTGGTACTTGACATTATTACAGTTATTTTCATGAGTTGTGGTGGCTGGTACATGGAATTGTTGTTGTTTTGGTTTTTTTTAAGAAGCACTTGGTTTGATCAAGGAAAGGATTCAGCTACCGTTATGACAGCATGATCCTTAGTACATTAATGCTTAAATCCTTTGGGATGGGGTCTCAAAGTGACAGTGTTTCAAAAAGATATAGCCAAGATACAGCATATCCACGGAATAGCATGCAAGAAGGGGTAGGGTAGTGTGGGAGTTTAATACAGGCCACCTGATCGGGAAGAGAAAGTGGCTGAGGCCTTCTACAAACAGCTGAGAGCTGCCTCACAATCACAATCCTTGGACCTCATATGGGACTCCAGCCACCCTGATATTTGCTGGCAAAGCCCCTCAGCCACACAGTCCAGGAGGTTCCTACAGAATGTAGTTGATGCCAACTTCCTGTCACAAGTGGTCAAGGAGACAACAAGGAGGGGTGTGCTGCTGGACTTTGTGCAAACAAATAAAGAAGATCTGACTGGCAATGTGAAGGTTGGAGGCAACCTTGGCTGCAGGGACCGTGAGAGGGCAGAGTTCAAGATCCTCTATGAAAGGAGCAGGACACCAAGCCCGGTTGTAGCCCTGGACTTCAGGTGAGCTGACTTTGGCCTCTTCAAAGACCTGCTTGGAAGAACCTCACGGGACAGGATTTTTGATGGTAGGAATGCCCAAGAAAGCTGGTTGGTCTTCAAGTGCCACTTCCTCCAAGCCCAAGATCACTGTGTCCCCACCAGTAGAAAATCAAGAAAAGGAGGCAAGAGGCCTCCATGGATGAACAAAGAGCTGCTGGAAAGAGAAGAAAGAAATCTATGTAAGGTGGGAAAAGGGCCTGGTTGCTTGGGGAGAGTACAGGAACGTTGCCAGAGTATGCAGGGACAAAACCAGGAAGGCCAAAGCCCATTTGGAACTAAGCTTGGCAAGGGAAGTAAAGGAAAACAAGAAGGGCTTTTTCAAATACATCAGCAGGAAAAGGAGGATTAGGGACATTGCAAAGTCACTGATGAAGAAGGAAGGTGTCCTGGTGACAGAGAATGCAGAGAAGGCTGAATTACTGAACACCTTCTTTGCTTCAGTCTTCACTGCCAAGGCCAGCCCTCGGGAAGCCTGGTCCCTGGAGGATAATAGAATAGTCTGTCAAATGGAAGACTTTCCCTTGGTGGATGAGGATGAGGTTAGAGCAAGCTTAACACCCACAAATCTATGGTATCTGATGGGATGCACCCATGAATGCTGAGGGAGCTGGCTGATGTTGTTGCTAAGCTCCCTCAAAAACATGCAGCCATCCCGGCCTCAGGGAGTCTGAGAAAGAAATAGTCTGGTGTAACCAAATAAAACTGGGAAAAAGAAGGAAGAGGCATTTGGAGTGATGGCATTTGACTTCCCAAGTAACAGTTATGCATGAGGGAACCCTGCTTTCCTAGAGATGGCAGAACATCTGCCTGCCCATGGGAAGTAGTAAATGAATTCTTTGTTTTGCTTTACTTGTGTGTGCCTCTTGCTTTACATATTAAACTGCCTTTATTTCAACTCATGAGTTTTCTCACTTTTTTCAGATTCTCTCCCGTCCCACAGTGGGGAGAGGAGTGAGCAGCAGCTGTGTGGTGTTTAATTGCTGGCTGGGGTTAAAGCATGACAGGACATCACTAGCCTCATAGTCCAAGGATAATCAAAAGAGAAAATGATAGAGGAGCTCATTGGCAGCGTTTTAAACTAGACTTGAAGAAGGAGGGGGATAATGTCAGGCCTGCCCATGATAAGCCATGGGACAACATGCCATGGTTTGAGGAACAGGGTATTACTGAGGGCTTTCAGTCTGTTGTTCCAAGATGTGCTGGGTACACTGGAGCAAACTTGAAGTCTTAAAGAGAAGAACCAGGGGCTTCTGAGGTAATAGAGGGAAACACCAGTGAATAACTCAGTGGAATAAAGGTGCGTTCTTCTAAAAAGGTGACATGGCTGACAGCCCAGCTGAAAGGCCTCTGCACCAATCCATGCAGCATGGGCAGAAAACAGAAGGGATTTGGAAGCCACCATGCCACTAGAAAGCTACAACTTAGTTGCCATTACTGAAACTTGGTGGGATGAATCCCATGACTGAAGTGTGGCTATCAATGACTACAAGCTTTTCAGAAAGAACAGGCAAGAAAGGAGGGGTGGAGATGTTGCCCTCTGCATCAAGAACTGAGTAGAGTGTGAAGAGCTGTCTCTGAAGAACACCCACGAGCAGTCTGAAAGCTTGTGGGGAAGAATTAGAAACAGAGGCAAGAAGACAACCTTGTGGATGGTGTTTACTACTGTCTGCATCGAGGGGAATCTATAGACAAAGCCTTCTTACTCTAGCTACAGGAGGCATCACGCTCGCAGGTTTTCATCCTGCCAGGGAGCTTCAACCACCCCAACATCTGCTGAAAAAGCAGCAGCATGAGCTGCAGGCAATCCAGGAGATCCTGGACTGCAACGAGGATAACTTCTTAAGCCAGTAACAGAGAGCCCTGCTCAAGGGGATGCAATACGGGACCTGCAAGTGAGTTAATGGATAACATCAAGATTGGAGGCAGCCCAGGCTGCAGCAATTGTGCACTGGTGGAGTCTGTAGTCCTGAGGAATATGTGTCAAGCAAAGACTGAAGTCAGAAGCCTGAATTTTATGAAAACAAACTTCCAGCTCTTTGCAGTTTGTCAGTGACATCCCCTGGATAACCACCTTCAGAGATAAGCAAGAAAAGCAGAGCTGGCAGATCTTTAAGGATGCTTTCCATAGAGCACAAGAACTCTTGGGCCCCAGGTGTAAGAAATTAGGAAAGGAAAGCAAGAAAGCATCATGGATGATCAAGACCTGCTGGTCGAACTAAAGGGCAAGAAGGAAATGCACAAGCAGTGGAGGCAGGGACAGGTATCCCAGGAAGAGTATAGGGACACCGCTCAGCCGTGTAAGGATGATTTAAACCCTACTTCTTTGTCAGAAGATAGCTGCTTCCTCCTTCACAGATCTACAGGAAATTATTTCTCTTCAGGTAAGACTCACAGTCTTTGTCTTGAAGGGAAGATATTAAAATCTGTTTTTCAGGGAAATTAGTTGGGATCAATGCTTTCAAACCAAAAAAATATGTGACTCTTGCTTTTCACAAAATGCTTATTGTTCAGAGCATTGGGACAAATATTGAGAGAGGCATCCTGAGATGGTTTATAGCCACACCTCCTAATTACAATGTTATTCTAAAGGATCATCAGTACTCCTCAATTTTGCCACTGAAGAAAATATCTTAAATTTATGAGACTAGCAAAAAATGACAAGAGCTTGATGCTAAAAAGACTACTGCTTATAGCATTTGGCTGCAAGAGTTTGTTCTGTTCTGCATTCAGGACTGGCTCGTACTAAAGGCTCAGGAGATAAAATAGAAACCTTCATCGAGAAGATGAAGACATGCCTCTTACCAAGCAGGATGACAGAATTACAGTAGGACTGTAATCAGAATATGTTCAAACTTAAGACATGATCTACAAATAGAGAAAATGAACTGAAGATTATAAAGCCAATTTTGCCCTATAAAATCTTTAGTTGCAATTGGCTGTAGCAAAATATTGCCCTGCCAGTGTGTTACCTTTAGTCTGAGCATGCATTGAAAAGAATTTGGATTTATGCTTTCTATGCATTGTACAATACATCTCAAGTAAGCAGAGAATAATCACCAAGTGAGGAAAAGTCATTCTATTTTGGATGATACTACAGACTTTGAAAATTACAGTTCTTAAACTCTGTCCCAAATTTGTATTGACCTCAACAACAAGTTAAGAAGGATTTGTCTCCACCTATCTTTTTTTTTCTTTCTGCTGAAAAACAAACTTCTGCAGCTTTTTTTTTTTTCCTAAATGTAGAAAAGTTATATACAATGGAACAACATGGGCAGAATACTACAAAAGATTCATTGGCTTTTTAGACTATTCTTTAGAAAATCTGCAAATCAACTTTGTTAGCAAAATGCTGCTTCACGTGGTAAGGCAAGGCAAAACTATTTTACACTTAAAAATATCTCCATGAAAGTCTGAGAACAATAATTGAGGGATTTCAAATTCGTTACATTCATTTGCAGGTCAGAACCAACTCTGTCATCTAGAAAACCATAAGAGTTGCTGAATTAATTACCATGTGGCTTTTCAGAAGCAAATATGCTTAGCTGTTACTGCTATATTGAGCCTGAATAATGATGCTTTGTATATTCTTTTTGTTAAGACAATGTTCTCCATACACCACCTACAAATGTCTAAATTGAGCTACATTGTATTGTGATACTATTTCTGATTATTACTAAAAGAATTCTAAAAAAAGCTCCTCACATGAGAAAGCTTTGCTCTTTTTAATGTTTGCTTCATTAGACATGGCAGTATTCTAAATTGCAGAGATCAGAAACACATCTTCAGCATGGACGTTTCCTCTGAAAATACATTTATATGATTTGAATCTTCTGCTTGCATACTTTGCAAAATTCACTTGTTGGATGGAGACAGATACGTCAAGCAGTCTGGAGGGTTGACAGGTAAAGGGGATGTGAGATGTTTCCTGCTACTTAAACAACCTTTAAATTGTATCCAGTTATGTCTTTTTTAGTATGTAGACATTTGCAGAATAATGAAACTGTAAGAACTATTCCGTCAAACTTGCAATATACTGTTTAATGCAAAAAGGCTATCATCTTGCGTCAGTTCACTACAAGTAATTACCACTCCTGTAAGACCATTACTCTCCATCTCAAAAAGCTCAGTTGATAAGTGCAAAATATGAAGATTTTGTCAGCCAGCTGGTGAGTATTTCTAACTCTTCCATCTTGAACTTGTAAAGCAAGAAAAAATGGACCTAAAATAAGATATTCTGAACTACACCTTCCACAATAGTCTAGTTGACAAATAAAAAACTGCCTCGTCACTTATATATAATTTTTCTTATTGGAATACCTAGAAGCTAGTATCTGAAACGTGAAGTCCTCATGGTAGTTATTGTAAAAGTTTCTTTGGAATTTAACACGTAATATGAAAAAGGAAACAGCACTATAAATGCCCAATATCACACACTATGCCAGAAACACACTAGGAAAAAAGAACTGAGGTTTTTCTGTACCATTTTCCAGCCATCATTCACACGGCAAGTTGTGAATTGGTGGCCAGGGTTGTGCAGTTTAAGAGTATAATAAACTATTTCAGCCTGAGTGAGAGGATGCAGGCAAAGAAAATAATCTAATCATGGGAAGATGGCAATGAAATGACTTGTCAATCAGTTTTAAAATGAATTGCATGAGGAGCATACTGGAGTGATTAATGCCTGCCTTCAGTAGCTACTCAACACAGATACAGAATGGAACAATGGTAAAAGATTCCTCATGTCCTGACACTATACCTTCATTCTCACCAAGACACAAGACAAACAGACAGTTTCATCTTTGCCCATAACAGTGAGATCATCTTTTCTCTAACCAGCATGTAAACTGTTGTGGAGGAATTCCTCCCACCTAAGTTTAGTTGTCTAATTTTAGTCGTCTACTGTAGGCTTAGTTAAATTAAGTTGATTAACTAAGTGGAGTCCTCCTTTACAGTCAATGTAGTGAAACTTGTGGCTACAGAGGGAGATTCCTCATACATATCTTTAGTAATTCCTTTAGAATCAGATAAATGCCTCCTGGAGAATTTAGGGACTACTAGGGAGGGTGACGTTGATTTGCTTAGATTTAGACATGCCTAATTGAAGTAGGAAGACTCTTGGTATGTCATCCAGAAAATTGATTTAGCCCACAAACTCTTTCCATGTGGGGGACAGAGGAGTTATGAAAGGCAGTAGTAGAAAGACTAATAATATATTAAAATGTGTTTTGGATAGATGGGCTTTTTTACGTCTGCAGTACACAAAATTTACAGCTTTTGAGGTGTTTTGCGTAGTGGAATTAATATTAACCTTTATAACAACTTCAATAATTTTCCTGTAGACATTAATGTACTTGATATCAAAGAAACAAATGATGATCCTTTGGAAAACTTCTTTTTCCCTTTCTTGTTAGGTGGACACAAAGTCCCTGGTACAACATGTAACCTAAAATGACAGAGTCACCATATAACAATGCCAGGCATGTTGGAGAACTTAGATCTAAAACTGTACAATTTTTGGATTTTGCATCTTTCATTCATGCCACTGTGTGAAGGTCAGATATTTGAGTTGGTTAAGGACTGTGGAATGTTTTCCTTCTCAGCTGAGAATATTCTTTCCAAGCAGCCGTAGGGCTTGTTCCTGGGCCTAAATCAAGACTCAAAACATTCCACGACCCTTCGCCTTGTAAACTGAAACATCAACATCTATCCCACATACCACCCCTTCAGAAAGAGCACACATGGGCTGAAACATCATCAGAAGCATTCTTACATATTATTTAGGAAGCGCTACCTTCAAGGCATGACAGTGGTTGTAAATAATTAATTGGACTAAAAACCTGATATGTTTATTAGTAGGTTCTTCAGCTGATGTAGTTTTGAAAGAGCAAATTCCAGGAGATGACAGATTCTGCGTACATTGCTTTTATTTTTGTAAATAATTTGATCATGAGAGTGGCCAGAGGGAAGAATTCTCCAGACTTGCTGCTATGATAGAGTGTGCACTACAGCTTTTAAAGCCTGGTGCTGGGAAACTTTAATTTACTGCTTTCAGTTACACATCTTTCCATACAGCTTCTCCAGGACACTTATCTTGCTAGAGACAGAACAAATAAGCTGTTACTAGAAACAAATACTTCAGTAGCATTTCTACAATCATTTCCTATTTTTAATAATGATATTCATCATTAGGCTTTGTACTTCAGACTATTGCTTATGTTCAGAACTATTTCTTTTCTATTTTTGGATCTGATCCTTCAGCACCAAACATTTCATTCCCACACGCCAGCCTTAAAGAGATACTAAGGCCACATAGGAAACTCTAAAAAAAAAAAAAAAAAACTAAAAAGAAGGTTAGAAACAACTATATTTGCAGCATGCACAGAAAGTGTAGCTACCATGTAACAGAACATAAACATCTCGAATATACCATAGTTTCTTCCTTGTGGTTCAAAAAAAAAAAAAAAAGATCCAAATCAACAGGTGACGTGTACCCTGACAGTAAACTATGAAAGCAATTAATCTTGTTACTTGATCCACTGCATATTTCCTGTTCGTTTGAAGCACAGAAAGCTCTTCCACAAAGATAGCCACTTTGTAGTGAGAAACAACTACCTCTATTAAATCAGGAGACAAGAACACCTTTGATTCTGTGATTCTATGATGAAATTCTACTGAACAGCTAAATTACGATATATTCAGTGATGGATTGGGATCAGGCAAAAATCAGGATTAGCTGAAACCAAGACATTTGGGAAGCTGTCACTGATTCAAATCTGCAAGGGGTCAGGAAGCGATCCAGGAGACCTGCAGAGAGGGAAGCAGGTGATCCAGTACAATAGTTTCGGAAGTTCAGATGCCAGAACCCAGGAAAACCAGCTGCAGAAAGCTGTCAGGAAAAGAGTGCAATCCACTGAGGACTGGAGAAAGTGTGGAGAAAGATAACCTTTACTATCAGGAAGGAAGAAGATGACGGCTTAGATGTAGAACACCAAAGCCATCACCACCTTCCCTTAGAAGACTTGCACCTTGGATATAAATATGCTACATGAAGACAGAGGTGTGGGATAAGACTCACGTTTCAATATTTCATCTGAAATAATTCCACTACCTCCCTAAATGATATCATCTTTGCCAATAAAAGCACTTGTCTGTTGCCATAGCATTTTTGCAAGTATATCTGTGTTTTCTCATGAGTATGGCCTTTCTCATCCAGCTAAATGACACAAGTACATGAGGAAAATATTTTAAAAGACATCTTTCCAAAGATAAGCAAAAAGTCTGTGGAATGACTGAAGGCTCCTAATTAATCACAGGTTTTCTTCCCTCCTTCTTGATCACGTCAAAATTCTTGCCTTCTCATCTGTGTTAGAGATTATACTAAAGAAATTGCTGTATGATAGAATTTTTTAATGCATCAGTGACATTTACTCAGTGAGTAGATCCTCTCCAAATGAAAATGACTGAAGGCAGTCTTGAAAGCAGGACTTAAACCTAAGAACACTGATTGACTGTTACTGGCATCACTTTAAATACTAAATGTAATAGGACACAAGGCCAAAATGATTACTAAATAAATGATGACTAAATTTCTTTGCAAGTAGTCAAAATATATTAACGCAGAATGCAATATTATTGTGTAATTCCAATAGCTTGTCTTTGGTGCAATTCTTACTTTAAAAGTAAAATAAAAGAATTTTTGCCTTAAACTGATACATAAACTTTTCTCTTAAAAGTGGAAATCAACTGGTGTTTCTTCTTTGCTGCAGTATCTTTCAAACGCAGTGTAGAAGCTATGGATTCAGTAAATGTTCACTGCAGTTGAGATGAAAATGAGTGCCTTTCATTTTCATCTTGATTTTTTTGTCTCAGGTCAGACCTGAGAAAACATTCCCATTTTCTTAAGTCCCATCAAAAATGTTCCAAGTAAATAATACTGATAGCTGGGATTGCTTTAGTAAATTGTAGAAGCACCTTTTCTCTTTAAGCTTGTGTGTTAGCAAATGTAAAACCATTTACACTGCTCACAAATCAGGCACTTTCTAGCATTACCTTTTGAGGTGTGTTTACTCTTCTGGCTTGATCAAATTCAGCTTTGAGATCAGTAGTTTTACTGATAAGCACATGAATCATTTTATCAAGTTCCACATGAGCATTTTTACAAATACATTCTTTTCTACTGTATATAAAGTTTTGTTCAATTTATGTCACTTTCATTCTAACAGAATATCCAAATTTGAAAAAAAAGCAAGTTTTCTCACTAAGAGTATAAACTACTAGTAGCAAGTACTAGTAGCTTAGATAAGAATTTATTTTCTTTAAGGCTTGTTGTAGTAGTTCTTACATATTACATATATTTCAACAGAAGATCAACAATGGTTAAGAAATTCATTGATGAAAAACAATAACCTGAAAGCTAGAGGGTATGGAAATATCTAATTAAAATTGCAGTAATAATCTCTGTTTTGTAGACTTCTTTTGTATGGAAGAAACCTAGCAATTATCATCTAAAATAAATTACACACCCTGCAGCCTTTCTGGAGGAAAAGAGTGTGCTGTCTTGATGTATGAAAAAAATAACCTACCCCTGTCCTTTCGACATGCTCAGAAAGTATGTCACTAAATATAGTGCTGATGGGCTTAAGGTGAGTTTAGTCCTTCTTTAGCACCAGGAAGCACCTAGTGTCTCTGTGCTGAGTGGTGTGAATGCTGACATATCAATACAGTCCTTTCCCAGCATACACATCAGTGCCTCTGTAGCATACATGTATGTCATATGAACAGTGTATAGACAAGCATCTTCCCTCCTCTGAATTTTGTTTGGAGATATTTTTGCTGCTGTATTTATTTGTTGTTAGTGAATTAAACATAGAGCTTCAGCTTGTGATGTGAATATGTACGTCCTGATGGTGCAGTGCAGGAATCTGCTCAGCTTGAACAGAAATGGCAAAAATAAAGGGTCATTTTCAATGCAATTAGAGCTTGTGGAGACCATAGCTGAGACACCATGTTGTCAAACCTGCAAATAAAAATAAATTTCCTTCTTTGCATTTCCTTTTCTCCCTCTACTTCTTCATATCAATTAAAAGTTAAATGTTGTTACATAATTTGTTCCCACTGTACCTTCTTGTTCACCTTGCTATAGCTCCAATCAGGGAATACTGCTGCAGAGAGGAATCATTTAATGTAACTACACTCAGAGCAGAGAGATGAGTATCAGTTAAATTGTACTAGGTGGTCTCCACTCTTTTTCTCAGCATAGAAACAACCCAAGGAAACGTTCAGGAAAATAACGCTGATGTGAATAGACTGCCTTGTACTTACCTGATGCTCTCCCTTGCCCTCTGTACAGAAAACCTTCAACTCAGAGGGAAAAGCCCTGGGCATTGCATGTCTTTGGAAACTTCTGCAAATTCAGAACTATGTTCAGCTTGTCCCTCACTATCTTTTATATTGCTTATCATAAAGTAATATTGCAGGAAAATTTAATAACATGCAAAATGCTTTGCTCTAGCTTCCCAGAAAGGCAGCCTGAAATGCATGATGCTTATTATAGCTAGCTAGCCTGAGTGAGTTATTTAAGCCTTCTTTTCTCTGCAGTCCCCCATACTTAACATGTTTTATGTCAATGATTCAATGTCTCAAATAACTTTGTCATCATATCAACAGCCCAAACAGCAAATAACTGTGCTAATGAACTCTTAAAATTTACAGAGTATTACACTATGCGCTGCCAAAAAATAGGATTAAATCCACACATGACAAAGTCTTTTAGTTTAGGTCATTACTTAATGACAGACTAAGCGCTGCAGAGGACCAAAATGTCATTATATAATGGATTGCAATGTCTCAAAATTCAGCTTTGTTCCAAACAAGACTATTTTAATATTCCTTAGGAAGATGAAGTGCTGAGAGACGGAAGTGTAGGGAGAGTATATGTTGATGAATTAAAAGTGAAAAAAACCCAAACAGTTACACGTTTGATATAATTACAGCATTTAAATAATTTAAAACATAAATTAAAAATCAAATAACTAAAACTTTCTGAAACATTGCTCCAAATATATCAAGTCTGATTATTTCAACATTATGAAAACTTCCCCTGCCGTATTTATCCAAAATAGAATTCTGATATCAACCATTCTGCTAAATGTTGGACATAATTTCAATATTCTTATTTTTACTAAGTTTTAATGACTTAGACTTACACTGGATGCAACTTATTAATATCTTTTGCAGAATGGATTACATTCATTACTTTCCACTTCAGATTTTAGATGTAGCGATGTAAATTTTTTTAAACTCTTCATTTTTTTCAGTACACCTTACCAAATATGTGGACATAGAATAAAACATAACATGAACTATCTGAAAAATATTATTACTGCAGATGTTCCTACCATATAACAGGTCTGTATTTCTACCAGGATATTTATATTTTTATTTTTAGATTTGAATACTTAAATATGCTACTAAAAGTGATTATACTTCCATTATGGGTTACACACTTAAAGACAAAAATCAGTTACAATTATGTTATAAAGGATTGAAATTGATCCACATTTCTGTAACAATCATCAAATTTTTGTATCAAAATGTAAAGTTACAAATGCGACATATATAACATTTTACGTGGTTTCATTAAGAGCACTCACATAGTCTTTAAATCACAAAGACATCAGATCCTATTAAAAGAAACTTCCCACTCAAATATGCCATTCCTTAAAAATTAGAATCACAGAATGGTTTGAGTTGGAAGGGACCTTAAAAATCACTCAGTTACAACACTCCTGCCATAGGCAGGAATGCCTTTCAACACCAAGCCCCATCCAACCTGGCTTTGAACATTTCCAGGGATGGGGCATCTATGACCTCTCTGGACAGCCTGTGCCAGTGCCTCACTATCCTCATAGTGGATAATTTCTTCCTTAATTCTAATATAAATCTACTTTCTTTCAGTTTAAAGACATCACCTCTGGTCCCATCACTACATGTCTTTGCAAAAAGTCTTTCTCTGGCTTTCCTATAGGCTTCTTTAGGTACTGGGAGGCTGCTATAAGCTGTTCCCTTCTCCAGGCTGAACAATTCCAACTCTCTCAGCCTGCCTTTACAGGACACATGGTACATCCCCCTGGTCATTTTCATGGCCCCCTTCTGGACTCACTCCAACAGGCCTTTGTCCTTCTTATGTTGGCATTAGAGTTGGATGCAGTACTGCAGGTGGGGTCTCACCTGAGCAGAGCAGAACGGGAGAACACCCTCTCCAGACCTGCTGGACATGCTGTTTTTGATGCAGCCCAGGATACAGCTGGCTTTCTGGGCTGCAAGTACACATTATCGACTTATATTCAGTTTTTCATCTAGCAGTATCCTCAAGTCCTTCTTGGCAGGGCTACTCTCAGTCGACTCATTATAATTAACTAATACAAACCTCTGATTTGTGTGTGTGTCTGTGTTTATGTGTTTGCAAGTGGGAAAATTTGCTAGTTCCTGTAAGGTAGTTGATGTCTCCTTCTTATTATCTTCATATTTGTTTGATGGAGTTAGAGGAATGCCACACTGAAATTCAGGGTTCTTTATACAAAATATGCAAATAGCAGCTATAAAAGATTCAGGTGATCTGTACAAAGCACCCTAAGGCAAGGTTCATTACACCTTAATGGAACTAGAAATTTAAAAAAGAGTCCCGTGTGTCCATGTTTAACTGCCTGAAATAAACCAAGACCCAAACTGTGCAATGCTGATTCATTTCCTCAGTAGGTGTTTTGCTCACGTAAAGACCCTCATAAAGAAAACAGAATTAGCAAGAACCTAGCAGGCACTGAAAAAGGCATCGCAGCAATATCACTAAAAAAAATCTACATAGAGCAAGAAATGTTGGTTCAAGCCTTATTTAGGTTACTGATCCTTAATGCACTTTAACATGCTGGTCTGCCACCATCCCTGCTGTCTGTGAAGATCTGCCAACAGTCCTGTGTTACTCATTACAAAATGCTTTTACAGGTGATATACCACTCTATTACAGGAAGTGGAAGCCTCTTACACACTGAGGCCAGAGGGGATTTAGCTGCCGTTGGACAAACATGCCAAGAGGCTTAAGCCAACCCATAGGCAACCTTTCCTGAGTCCTGGGTTTCAAACACAGGGACAGAAGGACAAGGATAGAGGTGAAGACTACTTTGCCCACTTTGGCCAGACACAGCTTGTCTCTTCATTTCTCTCTGCTGGGCAGACTTGTGCAGAGGAATTGCGTGTATCTTCCTGCATGGGACATCTTGACCTCTACAACACAAAGCCTTGATGTTCCTTGTTGTCTTGTGTCTTATCTATGGAGGTGGTTATAAAAATACACCTCAGCCATACTCAGCCTTGTATTGAGCTAACAGAGAGCCATAAAAGTTATATATTGTCTTCTCCATTTTTCCCTTTGGGCAAAGACATGCAACCAACCTGACTGGAATGGAATGGAATGGAATGGAATGGAATGGAATGGAATGGAATGGAATGAACAGAATTTCAGTTAGAAGGGACCTACGATGACTATCTAGTCCAACTGACCGCTCTAGGTCTAACCAAAAGCTAAAGCACATTATTAAGCATACTGTCCAAATGCATCATAAACATTCCCACCCAGAAGCAATGCACTCCCTGCTGCTCCATGAGAGGCTTCTCATTAGGTCAGGGAACCCTCAGGTGCCACACACTCAGTATTAACTTATAAATGAATTTTTCTATCCACAAAGTGCCAAGCAGCTTTAGCTGGGGATAGTGACTTCACACTGTGTTTTGCTGACAGCCTGTGTGCGAAGGTTACTTTTTGTTTGGTCGTGTGGTTTGTGTTTGCTTGATATAAATGTACCTCAGATGTACTTTGGTTTTCTTTGCCTGAAGGATACATGAGGCTGCATGATGATACGAATTGCAAATCAGCTAAATGAAAGCAGGAATAATAAACTGTCTTGGTAACTTCAAAAGTCTTTTGACGGGGAAATTGTCATTGAAAGACAAAGGGATATTCTCCCGGTTATTGTGAAGAATATTTAGCTGTAAAGGTTAATTAGGAATGACACATTTTTGCATTACATATGGAGGAATAGTCACAGAAAAAAAAAGCAAATAAAGAAATATCGAATAAAACTTGCTACGTTTTCCTTAATTTACTCTAATATTGCAGCTCAAATAAAGGTAAGGTTTTGTAATATTTCTAAACTCCTTATACATTCATTGGAATACCTCCCTTTAATTAATCATATTAGAAGAGGCATAAAAAAATCCTTGAAAGGGCAAGACTGTAGCTTTCATTTTCATTTAATTTCTATTATTTTAATTATTTTAAAAGGAAATTACTTTCCTCTCTGTGATAGATGGCACTAACATTCAAATATAGCATACAAAAGTAACATGACAGTGATGACTTCAAAGTACAGTCATTGCAAGATGTACATTCAGAGAGTTTCTACAGTTTATGCTGTTATTACTTAAGAAAAGAAAACAAATAATGAACGTATTATAGTATTCTCTTGTCTATAAGATACATCTCTGGGATTCAAGGTCCCTGTGAGAAGTCTTACTTCAAAACCATTTGGGAATATAAATGACAAAAATGTCCTTATTTTCAACTGTCTTCAAGTGCCATGTCTCTGCTACAGGAGCACTGAAAGGACATCTCTTCCATCAGAGGGTCACGATGCTGACAGTCTTACTGACAGTTAATTGTTGTATTCTGGTGCCCATAAGACAGCAAACATCAGCTGAAACTACTCCCTGAATGAGAGATTAACTCTCTTTTACAGAAAAATTCTGAGGCTGAATTTGTATTGATTTGCACAGTAGCACAAAGGTAACTGACAGCCATGGTGGATGTGAAGTCCTGTTTCTAACATCTTAGTCCAAATGTGAAAGAAGAGACTATATTTTATTTGAATGAAAGTGCTTGCTGTTATTCTAATGAAGTCAGCCACAGATTTTATACGTGGAGAAAAGGAGGCCAAGGAGAGCTGTCACATCCATGGAGCCATCCATTAAAAGCACCCTGTACACCATGGGTCCACCTTGTCACTCTTTAAAAATAGGGGTGACATTTCCCTTTTTCCAGTCGTGGCAATTTCACTGGACTGACACAGCTTCTCAAATATGATGGATAGTGGCTTAACCACTTCATCCACCAGTTCCTTCAGGACCCACAAGTGTACCTCATCACGTCCAGTACCTCATCACAACCCATGGTCTTGTGTACCTCAGGTTTCTTGTGGACAACAAATTAAACATGAGCCAGTAGTGTGCCCTCATGCCCAAGAAGGCCAATAGCATCCCAGGATGCATTAAGAAAAGTGTGGCCAGCAGGTCAAGGGAAGTTCTCCCCTTCTACTCTGCCCTGGTAAGGCCACATCTTGCCAGTACTGTCTCCAATTCTGGGCTCCTGAGTTCACGAAAGACAGGAGAGTCCAGCAGATGTCTACCAAGATGATTAGAGGACTGGAACATCTCTCTTACGAGGGAAGGCTGAGAGATTTGGGGCTGTTTAGCCTGGAGTAAGACTGAGTAGGGATCTTATCAATACTTATAAACACCTAAGGGTGAGATGTCAAGAGCATGGGGTGAGTCTTTTTTCTGTAGTGTCCAGTGACAGGACAAGGGGTAACAGGCACAAGATGGAACACAGGAAGTTCCACTTGAACATGAGGAAAAACTTCTTTCCTGTGAGGATGAGGGAGCTCTGGCACAGGCTGCCCAGGGAGAGTGTGGAGTCTCCTTCTCTGGACGTCTTCAAAACCTGCTTCGACACGTTCCTGTGTGACCTGATCTAGGTGGACCTGCTTTAGCAGAGGGTTAGACTGGATGATCTCTAGAGCACCCTTCTAATACCTACCATTCTCTGTGATGCATAGATGGTCTTTAATCTGATCTTCTCCTACAGTAGGTGGCTCTTCATCCTTTCAGTCCCTGCCTTTGGAAATTGAGTGCTGTGGCTGGAGCACTTGTCTGGAAAGACTGAGACAAAAAAAGTCATTGAGCAACTTAGCCTTCTCATTTCCTGGGTAATGAGGTCTCCTGTTTCTTTCTGAAGGGCGCATACATTTTCCCTATTCTTCATTTTATTACAAACATACATATAGAAGCTTTTTTAATTTTTTGTCACCCTTGATGTCCATGGCCAGATTTAATTCTATCAGGGCTTTAGCTTCCCTAACCTGGTGCCTGACTGCTTGAATAATTTATCTGTATTCCTTCCAGGCTATCTGTCCTTGCTTCCACCCTCTGTAAGGTTTCCTTTGTGTTTCAGTTTGTCCAGGAGCTCCTTACTCATCCATGCAGGCCTCCTGGCATTTTTGCCTGACCTCCTTTTTGTTGCTCCTGAGCTTGGAGGAGATGATCCTTCAATACTGACCAGCTTTCTTGATCCCCTTTTCCCTCCAGGGATTTATCCCATGGTACTCTACCAAGCAGCTCCTTGAAGAAGTCTGTTTCAATTTCAGATTTACAGACATCTTTGGACATGCAGTACAGACAAAATCAATTTAGCAGTAGTAGCAGCAACAGCAAACGAAAATAGCTATTACCTGAGAAGATCAGTTTCCCCAATTGTAAATTAGTGCAGAAGACCAAATAACATTTTATTACAAGACTGGATCAGCCACACTAGATGAAATTTGCCAAACACATCGTCATCTCCCATGAGGCAACAGCTCAATTTCTGTCCTTAAACAAGGCAATGCAGTCCAGAAAGAGTTAAAGCAGCTTCTGAGACGAGAATGCAGAAGCATAAAAGGCTAATCCTCCAAACTTTCCAGTTTAGGAAGAATTAAAAATTGCCTATTTGACACATGTACTTAGAATAAAAATCTACTCCTCTGGTATTTTAGAGCAAACATGTTTTTATGAATCTTCATTCTGTCTGTGATCACCTGTTAGTGTCAACCTGTGAACCACTCCAGGGAGGGAACACTAAGGTGGCTCAGGGGGGATACAAACCAACTGTGATGGACAGGCTGAAACCATTCTCCTGACTGTATGTGCTGCAGAGAGGAAGGTTATGTGCCTGGGAGATAATGTCATTGTGGGACATCAGGTATGGACAGACATTGAGGGGTTTTTCCTGATGAAGGAACATTGATCACCTTACCTCCAACCCTGGAAAGGTGATAGAACAATCTATCCTGAGTGCTATCTCCAGGCATTTAAAGGACAAGAGGGTCATTGGGAGCAGTCAACATGGTTTTACCAAGGGGAAGTCATGTTTGACCAACCTGATGGCCTTTTATGAAGACGTAACCAGGTGGACAGATGGTGGTAGTGCAGTGGATGTGGTTTATCTCGATTTAACACCATCTTCCGCAGCATCCTCACAACAAAACTGAGATAGTGTGGGCTGGATGATCAGGTAGTGAGGTGGATTGTTAACTTGTTGAAGGGAAGAAAGCAGAGAGTTGTGGTCAATGGGGCAGGGTCTAATTGGATTTCTGTATTTAGTGAAGCCCCTCAGGGGTCAGTGCTGGGACTAGTACTGTTCAATATATTCATTAATGACCTTGCTGAGGAAACAGAAGGCATTGTCAGCAAGTTTGCTGACAATACTAAACAAGAGGAGTGGCTGACACACCAGAAGGCTGTGCTACCTTTAAAGGAGACCTGGACAGGCTGGAGAGTTGGGCAGGGAGAAATCTAATGCAATTCAACAAGGACAAGTGTAGAGTCTTTCATCTGGGAAAGAAGAACCCCATGTACCAGAACACGTGGTGGAATGTTTTCTTAAACAATAGTGTAGGGGAAAGGGACCTGGGGGTCTTGGTGGACAGCAGAATGACCATGAGCCAGCAATGTGCCCTTGTGGCCAAGAAGGCCAATCACATCCTGGAGTAGATTAGAAGGGCTGTGGTGAGTAGGCTGAGAGAGGTTCTCCTCCTCCTCTACTCTGCCCTTGTGAGACCACATCTGGAATATTGTGTCCAGTTCTGGGCTCCTCAGTTCAAGAAGGACAGGTTGCTGCTGGAGAGAGTTCAGTGCAGGGCCACAAAGATGATGACAAGAGTGGAGCGTCTCTCATATAATGGAAGGCTGAGGGACCTGGGGCTCTTTAGCTTGGAGGAGACTTAGGGGTGACCTCATTGATGTTTAGAAATACATAAAGGGTGGGTTTCAGGAAGATGGAGCCAGGCTGTTCTCAATGATGTCCAATGACAGGACAAGGGGAAATGTGTACAAGCTGGAATATAAGAGGTTCCAAAGAAATACATGAGGGATGAGGGAGCACTGGAACAGGCTGCCCAGATGGGTTGTTGAGTCTCCTTCTCTGAAGACATTCCAAACCCACTTGGATGAGTTCCTGTCGACCTACTCTAGGTGGTCCTGCTCTGGCCAGGAGGTTGGACTGGATGATCTTTCAAGGTCCCTTCCCTTAAGATTTTGTGATCGCCAACTCAGAGGATAAAAACTTTTACTCATTGTACTCAGTGAGGCTGTCATTTCCTTAAGTTGCCATGACCACAATGCCCATCACAATTTAGATTACACTCACAACACTGCCCAGAGATAAACTCTGCAAATGATCCTTAGTGAAGTAGCTGGATTTCAGATAGCTAGATCACAAAGCAAAGAATCATTAAAAGCTCTCCAACCATGGAGTTCCTAAGACTCCTCCAAAAAAACTCTGCCAACAATACTTGATACTAAACCTTAACTAGAATTTCATCCATAAAGCCAAATGCTACCCTAGGAGATTGTTCTGTCAGTCAAGATTTGCTCAGATGCTAAGAACATTGGAGAAAGCAACAAAAGGAAATCTCACTCTAGCAGGGAGAAGTTCCTTTGTACAACTTCCACAAAAAGTTTAAAAAAAACCCAAACAGGTCCTTTTTCAGGCCAGTAAGCCTAATATTTGACTGTTTCCAAGTTTCCTACTTGATCTAGACTATGTCTGTAAAAGCAGGGCCACTGATTGACAGGTTCTGAATGGAGCATGGCAGGACAGCCTGAGCCTTCTACTGTTTGTATCATTGAAATATGGATGGTAAACATCTCTCAGCTGCCTTTCTGATACACAAGCAGGAGATCTGTGTCCTGACTGAATTATCTTGGTGCAAACTTGTGGGGCAGATACTTGTGACAATGAGATCTTGGGCAGACAAGAAAGGCATAAGGACAGTGGAGCTAAAGCATCACTGGAGATACTCTGCACAAAATGAACACTCACACTTGGCCCTTCTCTACCTTCTTTTGTCATCTGCTCACATCTAGCTGCTATGAGTACAGTTGATGTTTCTGTCTAAAATGGCAACTGTGATATATTTAGAGGTGGGACATGAATATAAATAGTAAATGTATTTTCCTAAAAACACTCCTACAGAGCTAAGCAGAAGACTATCCTTGATTCGAAAAGCACTCTGGCGCTTAAATCTCAGCGCGGTTTAATGGGTTTTAAAGGTACTCTGAAGGCTTTGCCTTACACAGCCATCACAAGTGATGTTGTAGATGCACTGAGCATATAAAAGATTTAATGTGTTCAGCTTATGAAAACCACCTCATCTTTCTTTGAGTTGTACCACTTTACATGAAGCAAATCTCTGAGGAGACCATTATTTCAGGTCATTTTGTTGCCTACATTTACTTACTAGCTTTCTGGTTCACTGTTTTACATCAATCCCTGTCCACCATATCCTGAGAATCAAAAATCCAAGACAGAAAGAAAACTACTCTCAGATCTGGGTTAGACTGAGTAATACATTTAGAATCACTCAGAATTTAGATATAAAATTATGTATGGGATTTTAGAATTGTGCCACATTTACAGAACCTTAAGTGCTAGGTCATATGAAGAGGAGAGTTTCTTCCTGCACACGCAGAGAGATCTCTTTTTTTAAATAGAGTTATTTTATAAAAGCAACTTTTAATATAAATGACATGCCAATTTAATTTAAGGTGCAAGCAGTGTGGCCAATTAAAAGGAATTAAATGCAGAGCCAAAATTTTTATGGAATTGTTCCACTTAGAGATTGCAATACCACACTTGATTTTTTTTTCTTTCTCCTCCCTAAGACATTCATCCTGCACTATTAAAAGTCAAAGAGCTTCTGAGTTCACTGTATACAGAAGTTAAATTCTAAGCACCTGTTTAGGAATGGCAAATTTGTATTTCCAGAAGAATGGTGCATACACCCTTCACCTTCAGGGATAAAAAGCAATAGATATTGTGAGACTGAACAAGAGAACTCATGCATGCCACTCCACATTGCAGAACTATATTTACACTCACATATAGTCACAGTTCTTCTTGTATCAGTGAGAAGCCTGATCATGCTTATATAATGTGCCTAGAAGAGGCTCTTAGGAAGGGGAACAAAAGGCTTCAGAATAACTGTACTTCTGTTCAGTTACCTGGGGAGCAAAACATTGGGCTGGAATTCAAGTTGCAGTTGAGTGAGATTGGGTGAGTCATGTTGCCCGGTGACTCACAGAATTAGGACTGTAAAACTGATTTTACCTGGGACAAGCACTGCATACAGAACAGTTATTTTTTTCTCATTCCTACTGGGGAAGATGCCCAACACTGCTCTTACTGAACTTAATCAAGAAACTGCAGATTGACCCAACTCAAAACTCTAAATGAAGTCAATATATGAGAGTTGGAATGGATTTTGGATGAAGCTATTGGACCTACCTGTACATGCATCCAAGATGCACACAGGCATACTGGACTGGCTCAAAAACACTGTTTTAACCCAGTTTTTAAAGATTAAATATTAAGACTTCTAGAAATCATATTGACTAAAATGAATATATTTCAAAATTCCTTTCAGACTTAAATAGAGAAAGCATTCACAAAAACTATATCCTCATTACAATATAGGAAAAAGTTTCTAAGTCTGCATTTGCTGCTCTCAGCCTGCTTGCAAAAGACTTATGTACAGGGTAGCAATTACTTCAAATATACCTTTTTTATTAAAACCTACTTACATGCATTTTCTTGGCTTTTATTCTGTTTGTGATTTATTCATTTCAACTTAGCTGTGGCATTGACAGAAAACTTCAATTGTAACCATAGTGAAGGAAAGGTAGAAGAATCACCATAATCAAGAGCATTTTAAGAATATTTTAGATAAACAACTGCCATTAGCAACACAGATATAGTGGGAGATGTGCTTTTTGTAAATATACTTGTTATGGTCAATCGGCATTGTCTCTGTTCCTTGATTAAATAAACCTATCCTATATTGTCAGGAGTGCCTGCGAAGAACTATTTTTAATCCCTGTCATGCAAAACATTCATAGAAAATGAACTGAACTAAGATCTTAATTTGAATAAATAGTAGTGAGAAAACATCCTTCTTCTGAGAAAAAAACAAAGATACCAGATTAAACCAATTTCCTCTTATTACATGCAATCAAAATAGCACTATCAGTCTTGACTGGTGTTATATCAGACCAGAAATATCCATCACACATTTATGTCTATGAAATGGTTATGAAAGCTGGAAATTCAATATATAAATTTTTCTTCTTTCTTTTGTAACTCTGCAAATATTCACCCTCCACTATTGACTAGCCATTGCAGCATGAAGGGAACTTTTGTATGGCACACAGACTCCTACTGGCAATAAACCACTGGCTTGTTTGAGACAAAAGAAATCTTTGGATCAATACCACAAGAAGAAGTTTGGAGACTATTATGAAGACTTGCTATGCTGTAATCAGATACTTGAACACCTAAGTAGATGTCCATACAATTCCAGGCATTGAAAGGTCTTTCTGTTTCCCACAATGCTTTTCCCTCAACTTTAGCATGTAGCAGATGAGGTTCTTTATTGATTTCAAAGCAAAGGCCAGACTGAAATGAAGTTATCAAAGTTTGAAGCTTCTGTTCAGTTACAAATGTTCACGCTCACGAGTCCACCCACTGCAACTGAGAAAAGATGAGAGGGGCGCCCACTTGGAAAGACCATATTTTGTACTGAAGTGACTAAACTGTGCACATGTATGTACATTATGTGGTATTTGTACATGCCTCACTACGTTGGGATAGCAAAGCAAAAACAGTTTGAAAAATTTATGTGTTTGCTTCATTTTTGCTTTGCCCAGCACACAGACATTTTCAAAATTACCAAACTCCTGCTCTCGTCTCATGAAACATTTTAAAAAATTCTAAAGATTGAGATAAAATGTTTGGAGAGAATTACTGAAAAGTGATTCCATGCCAGAAAAATGCTAGTTTTCTGTAGCAATTGCTAATAAAATGAAAGCTTTACACAAAAATAATCTCGTCTCCAAAAATATTTGTATGGTATCAAATCCAGGGGCCAATACTTTCCTTAGGCAATTATTTAAAAAAAAAAATCATTGGCTTTTGCATGTATGTTCCGGTACTTAGTATCACTTGTGTGAACAACACAGATGTAAGTATTTTCAAATAAAGCTGTATACTTTTTTAAACCTTTTCTCTTTCCATGCAATTTTTTTCCTTGGGTTAAAACATCTACAAAATTTGTACCTAAAATGTAATCTTTGAATGTTAGTTTCCCTAGCTGAGAACAACAAGTAATATAGTACCATGTCTAAAAATTCACTGCTTGGTTATACTATGACATTAATTTTTTAACTTTTAAGTATTCTATCTCAAGTAAAAATGAAATAATATTTACTGTATATGAAATAGCAGAAGTAGCTCCACACAAATACTACAGTATTCATTATGCAGTTCACTGCTATAAAGCTAGTACAGTCTCTGATTTGGAAGCAAACATTGTTAATATTTTTTACATGTATTATCTTTCAGATCTCAACTTTTCCTACTGTATACCAAAATTACTGTGAAAAATCCAAATTGTGACTCTTCCTTTAGGTATTTTTTCTTGTTATAGTCAGCTAAGTGAAATGCACAGTCCAACCACACTCATCTGCAATTTTTATATCTCTTGATAAAACCAGATCATTTTGTCCAAGGCACCTTGCAAAGGCATAGCCTGATGATTAGAATGAAACACGGCCTCATCTCCTGTAACATAAGCAATCCATTTCAGGAAGGATGACTTCCTACCATGTTCTGCTACAGCTACATCTCCTGCTGCTTTGTCCTGTCTTCTTCCTCCTTTTTGTCTCCTAGTCATAGCGTTAACATTTATGATGAGTGTAAACAGACCGTACTTGGCAACTGCAAGATCCAGATGCCTTGCTTGGGAATATATTCTCTGTGTCTGCCTTTGAGTCTTGTTCCCTCATTAGCTACACATCTAGCAGTGCTGATGGAGCAGAGAGGTCTATCTGGGCTGGCTGGTAGGACTTCTCTCTTCTGTTTCTCTGTGACTCACTCTGTTCTCAGGATGACATATTTCTCTTAATTCCCATATACAAGAGACTAATTTCTGTTGATAATTACCCTGAAAATGTACTTGTAAAAACTTTTAATGCCAATCAGTCTTTAAATAGAAATATGCATCTAGTCTATGATAATCTATGCTTTGTTTTAAATTTTACACTAATGAATAAAAAAAACTTTGTATGTCTATTTCTTTATTGATCTTTGTAAAACCAGACAAATGTAACCAATCACTGAACAATCACCAACTTGTAATGAGCTATTGTTTGTAACAACTGCGCCATTAGGACACGTGGTTTTCCCAGGAAAACAATAGCTGCTTTGGATCATTGCAGATAAGTACAATGATGTCAAAAAGAAAACAGAGAAACTGCTTAATAAGAAGTGAGACCTTCTAATTGCAGAGATATGACGATGTAATCTGAGGAGTGCTGATTTTGAACTAGTATTGTGAGTTTAGTGGGGATCAGCAGAGCCCTAGCTGGAGTGTGTCTCAATCCCAGACCAATACACATGAAAAGCAGAATAAGATTTGTGATGCAGCTGCTGAGGAAAGAACCCAGCAACACAACAAAAAGCACAACTCCCAGAGGAGTGTTTTATTCAGATTATATAGCAATGACTTGAGTTATAGACCTCATGGCATTTCTAAACTACAAGATTATCATCCCTAATGCTCCTTACCTGGATATACAGTCATATCACTTTTGTGTTGTCTGTTATAAAAAAATTATTATAAGACAGGATGGGGAAGGTAGACATTGAAACACTTCCATAGTTAAATTTCCTCAAAGTTTGGAAATGGTTCGGCCCATTGGCTTTCTGTGTGGCTTTTGCCTATTCAGCCTTCCCTCTACTCCAGGTGTTCATTTACAATAACAAAAGTAATACTTAGCAGTTTTAGGGAACTGATATCACTATATGTTTTGGCATGTTTTGGAAGTTTTCAAACATGACTGTGGTGAAAATCAGAATCAGTCTAGCCTAGTTGTGTTTCAGTCTAGCTGTGTTTCAGTCAATGTCAACTGAGTGGGTACTTGGCTATGACTGTGTCTTGACAGTACTATAATATAAACTCTAAATTTTCCACGTAGGTGTTAAGAGAAATGAGATTGAATGATGACTCCTTTCCCTTCAATGGACAAACTGGAAAAATAAATGAAGTGATAACTTTTTGATAAAGGATCTCTGATTTTTTTTTCCCTTGGACATATGAAAGAGAAAAATGTTCATTGAAATTCTACACTTTAAGTCTGAAGAAAAAGACAGACTGTAACTTTGTGATACATGTAATTAGAGTGCAAAAGACAGAAAAGAACAGTGGATTCTGAATGGCTCAGTGGGTAGTCTCCCTGCTCTTACTTTCAAGATTAAATGACTCAATAAATTTCTATTCTACAGTTCCACAGCCTGACTGAGATATGTTTTTAACAAACTCAAAACGACAATTTCAGCTGGGCAGAGAATCATTAAGAGTGCAAAACCAGTGAAAGTTCAAGTGAATAATGAAAGTTCTTGTACAATTTGCATTAGATTCATATGCTAGTGAGTAATAAGCAGAATTTTAACACAAGTACAGGAATTAAAAAGACTGATTACTAGTATTAGCAAGCATTTCCACAAGATAATGATTCAGATTTTACAGAGCTGTTTGATCTTTACTTCAAACAGAAGTTATGCTCCCAGCATTGAAATGGACTTTCATAAACAAAATAAAATGTATTTTACAAATCTTCCTTTCTTTTCAAAGCCTAAATGAGTCATGACCAGTTATATTCCCATGTCTCAGCTACCTCTGCCAAGTTGGCTTCAGGAAAAATAAAGTATTCTTTAACTTTTCTTTTAACAAAGGGCAAGGCAAAGAACTTGGAGTCATGGTTCCCAAAAGATAAAATGGATTTTCTCTAATTAATATGCCCATTTCCTGTCAAACAGAATTTGCCTCACTCACACTAATGGAAATGTGTCTGTGTCTAGTTTCAGAGTGGCACAAAGGACTGAACACACATTTCTAGGCTCCTTGTCTCAAATACGAAAACAGCAGCATCAGAAAACATTCAGAGAGGGGCAGCAGAATGATTAAACTTACAGAAGAGTTTCCGGAAGTGGAACAACTAAGTTGGAAACCTTCACTCTGTAAAAGAATGACAGATGGAAGGTGTAATGTAGGTCGGTGTGATCTGTGTAATTACCGGTGTCAAGAAGAGGACAGAAGTAGTTTAAATGTTCTCTGCCTTTTCAGGAGCAACCAAACAAAGGCAGTAGGAGTCAGGCTTACAAAAAACTCAAGAACTGATGAGTCTTCAGGCAGTTACCTGAGGAATTCATTGCTGAAGAATTGTGAAGATGCTAAAAGTGTGTATGGGTTACATAGAAGAATGGATGAGTTCATGAAACAAAACCCCACACAGAGAAACCATCTCTCACAAATAACAAATGTGCAGTGAAAGTGGCCTGAGTCTGTGAGAGTACTACAATAAATGTTGGTATATGATTCTTCTGTTACTGTACTGTGTAGAAATATGCCTTTTGCCATTGTCAAGCACAAGCTACTAGACTTCAAAAGAATTCAGAAGGAAGCAGGAAGGCTGTGACTATATTAAAATTGGTTGAAAAATTTCCATTAACTGCAATACAGATTTTTTTTCTTCATTTCAGCTACTATCTTCCAGGTTTTAATTGACCAGTTTATGAGTTCACTGTGTTACTTCACACAAGCAATAACATTTACATATCCTGTACTTAGGAAGTCAACACTTAATTTTAGAGAATGTAACAGTATCATTTTTACAGCACTTTGAAAAACACAAATCATCAAGATCAGTTGACAACTGAAACGGAAGTCTTTCAATTGATTTTATCTGAAAAGAAGGATTGTTTCCACTGTCCAGCTTCATTTATCTGTTCAAGTAGAGTCTCTTTGTTTGAACTTTCTCCTACTTAAATAATAAGATCTTGATCTTTGTTGCTTCTTATTCAAAAGCTACAGAATATTTTGAGAATTAAGTACAATTAAGAATTCTGTATCACCCAAATACATGATTCATTTGAATCTCAAAAGCTGCCAGCACTTACATCCATGATACTACATAGCTGACTTTTGGTGTCACTCAGATAACATTACTTAAGGCTCCAGTGGTATTATAATATTTTGTTTTCTTTGTGCTTTCCCAGGCAATTTTAAGCACATTCTCATGTAATGTTTGATTTCTTTCATGTGAAATCTCCAAGTTAGTATATGGTAAAATGTTCCACCCTCTACTGCCAACACTCCAGTATGCAAATTAGTTTATCTTTCAATCTTGGGAGCTGCTAAAATATCAAAGGTGTTATGACTAGTCAGTAGTTGAAGTAATATCACAGATGAAATCAATAGCAAAGCAGACTGTGACTTACCTGGGTAGGGAATAACTCACAGCATAAGGAATAAAACTTTGCAGGGCTAGGGTTAAGGAAATGATGAATTAATTCATTAATCAAAAAATCACAGAATGGTTGGGGTTGGAAGGGACCAACCATCCAGTCCAACCTTCTGCTAAAGCATGTTCACCTTGATCAGGTCACACAAGAATACATACAGGCAGGTTTTGAAAACCTCCAGTTCAGAGGGAGGCTCTACACTCTCCCTGAGCAGCCTGTGCCAGGGCTTCATCACCTGAACAGTACAGAAGGTTCTCCTTATGTTTAAGTAGAACTTCTGTATTCCACTTTATGTCCTTTACTCCTTGTCCTGTCACTGGGCACTACACAAAAAGAGACTTGCCCCAATCCTCTTGACACCTGCTCTTGAGGTACTTTTAAGCATTGATAAGGTCACCTCTCAGTCTCCTCTTCTCTAGGCTAAATGACCCCAGTTCCTGTAGCCTTTCCTCATAAGGAAGATGTTCCAGTCCCCTGATCATCTTAGTGGCCCTGCACTGGACTCTCTCCAGAAATTCCCTGTATCTCTTGACCTGAGGAGCCCAGAACTGGACACAGTACTGTCAAGATGTGGCCTTACCAAGGCAGAGTAGAGGGGGAAAAGAACCTCCCTTGACCTGCTGGCCACACTGGCCATGAGGGCACATTGCTGGCTCATGGTTAGTTTATTATCAACCAGCACTCCCAGATATCTCTGCGCAGAGCTGCTCTCAAGCAGGTCAAGCCCCAGCTTGTACTGGTGCATGGAGTTGTTCCTTCCCAGATGTATAACTCTGCACTTGTCCTTGTTGAATCTCGTGAGGTTCCTCTCTGCCCAACTCTCCAGCCGGTTGAGATCCTGCTGAATGGCAGCACAGCCTTCTGGGGAATCAGCCAGTCCTCTCAGTTTGGTGGCATCAGCCAACTTGCTGAGGGTACCCAAAGTCCCCTCATCCAGCTTGTTGATGAAGATGTTGAACAAGACTGGCCCCAGAACCGATCCCTGAGGAACTCCACTGGTCACAGGCCTCCAACTCGATTCTGTGCCATTGATCACCACCCTCTGGGCTCTGTCATTCAGCCAGTTCTCGATCCACCTCACTGTCCACTCATCCAAGCCACACTGCCTGAGCTTTCTGATGAGGACATTATGGGAGACAGTGTCAAAAGACTTGCTGAAGTCAAGGCAGATGACATCCACTGCTCTCACCTCACCTACCCAGCCCGTCACATCATCACAGAATGCTGTAAGGTCTGTAAAGCATTATTTCCCCTAGATGAATTCAGGATGACTACTCCTGATAACGTTCTTTTTTTTTCATATGCTTAAAGATGAGGATTTCTAAACTAACTTAGGATTTCTGTTAAAATGTGCCAGATACTGTAGGTCAGAAAGGAATGAAGACATACAAGCATAGAAGTACAACAGCACTGCTACACTACAAATGCAGTTCAGTAGCTGTAGTTGTTATATACCCTAAAAACTACTATTTGTAAATTACTGTAATGTCCCATTTCAGACATCTAAACTAGCAAATGACAGATCAAGGGATTTTCTTATCTTTTTGGCTCACTGTGATGTGACTTTACTGTACCACTCCATATTTTAATCTTCCACTTCAAGTCATCTCTACCCTCTTCAGCAAACCATGTTTTTTTCTACTCTTAAAATGTCTTTGAACTCTCCTCACTATTTGTCCATTCCTTGGTGAGCTTCCTCCTATTCTGTGTGTTTTACTTAAACAGCCTCTTAATCTTTTGGAATTCCATAGCTGTTAAATCTTCTTTTAAATTGGTCTTAATTACTATTGCTATCTGTTCTCTCTAATCCATTTTACATCTGTAATCCTGTAGCAACATTTTCCTTTTTCCTTTCTCTTTTCTCTTTTTTTAAAAAAGCCCACAACTTGTTACAGACATTTTGGAAACATTATTTTTAGCATTATAGAAAACTTGGGAGTGCCTATACTAACCTATTTGGGTTCAGTCATGCTTACAAACACTGCTGTAACCCAGAAAGGCAGCAGAGGAAAATGGGAGAGATGAGGCTTACAGCTGTCACTCTTTTTGCAACTTCATCCCTCTGATTAGGAACATATTCATTTTCAGCACCGCACAAATATTAAGCTATGACTACTTAGGATTTCTCACTCAGTAAAAGACTTCTAGAGGCTGTTTCAACCTCCAGTATACCTGAAAACAACAATTTGCCCCTGAAGAGAACTATTCATTTTCTTTGGATGAACATTCAAGGTTCAGACAGTCAAGGTTCAGACAGCTTGAAGAGGAGTCCTAATGCCTTCAAGTCTGCCTCTGTTCCTCCACTGGGACAGACAGTGTGTATTTTTTTTTTGGTATGACACAGAAAAACAATCACAAAGATTTAAAATGTAATATATAATTATAAATAACAAGGAGATAAGCAGTAGAATATTAAAGAACTGCAAAAACATGTCTATGAAAAACTATTACCCAATCAAGGAAGAAAAGAGTCCACTTTATGGATCTCAGAAAAAAAGAGTCTGTGCTTTACCTATGTTCTTCAGAATAGCTGCTACTGTTTTCACTTGAACTAGTAAATCTATTTGGTGTACAGCTTTTTGGCTATCATCTTAATTTCTGACTTGGAAATTCAAGGCAAATTCTTGCACTTTATTAATTCTGTCTTCGCATTAGCACATACAGATATTTGATGTGGGAAGTTACTACTTCTACCGTGTAAGTTATTAGCTGGTACTCAAAGGATCTGGATAAGTTATCTACAGATGATACATATCTATGATTAATGTCCAAAGTCACTTAACCTTTCTGTACCACAATTCTGAAAACTTTAATTAAAAAAAAAAAAAAGCATATGAGATCAAGGTCTGAAAAGTAAATTCCTAAGGACCAATTTGTAACTAACTAAACATACTNGTCCAAAGTCACTTAACCTTTCTGTACCACAATTCTGAAAACTTTAATTAAAAAAAAAAAAAAAGCATATGAGATCAAGGTCTGAAAAGTAATTTCTAAGGACCAATTTGTGACTAACTCAAACATACTTATCTGAAGAAGTCAAGATTAGCTGGCTTTGTCCTCTCTGTTTCTTTTACAAGAAACAGCCACCCTGTGCAGCTATTTCACAGGTCCAAGCAAAAAGAGTATGTTTGTTCAGTGTTTTGTAGACAGGCGAGTACAGAGATCATCAAGAGGCTTAAGGTAAGAAAATGGAATACTAGTGAAGTGTTTCTTGTTTATGTCAACAAAGTGGCACATGTCACAGGGGAACTGAAACTGTTGGGCCAGGATGATGTTTTCTAGAGTGGCTTACATCACTTACTCTGAAATCCTCTTTATCATTGTGCCTGTATCCTCCTCCTCTATTCTCAGAACAGTTCCTACACTGTAGTGCAGGAGATCACAAACACAGACAGCTCCCAGGCTTCTGTTGCTGCAATGAATCTTTGTGAAACAACCAGCAGGATCCTGAAGGATCAACTACATTTTTCTTTTTGTATCATGCACATTGTGGTCTCTATGCTTTGAAGAAGGTTTCTGAGGAAGTTTTGAAGCAGCACAGCACAAGAGTATTCTGCCTTCTTTCAGAACCTTACCTGGAAGCTGCTACTTGCAGTTCATCTAAGGATCAAACAGTTTACAATGGTATTGTTAGACTAACATGAATCTGATTAATAGACTGCTGTGTTTTTAAATGGATGAGTTATTATTTCTATATAAAAGTCTACCCTGAAAAATTCCTTCTGAATAATAAACAAAAAGAAAGATACTGGCTCAGTCCTAGTCAAGCTGTATTTACTACTAGACTTTAAAAAAATCCCGTTCCTTAGTGGTTGCTGTGTCCAAGTTCGCTCCTGTCATTTCCATGCCCAGAAGCTGATGATGTCTGTTAAGAAGCCTCCACATCCTGGGAGTCTCTAAATGAGGAAATGAACTGCCTCTGGACAGCTACCAATTTTCCATGTCCTGGTAGGCTGCCATTCATAGCTCTTATTTGCTTGGGGTGGCAAAGAAGCCATACTTGGCCAAGAACTGGACTTAAACACTTAATGTTTAAATCATATAAGCAAGTGCACAGAGAGGTAAATATTCCCAGCCAACGAGACAGAGATAACTGTGTATATACACACAAGACAGATGCCTTAATGGTCTGTATTCTTGACCTCTGAATATCTTTCACTTACCAGAGCAATTATTAACCTTTAATGTGTCTCAGTCACATAGTACATACAAATATCTCTATATATCTAAGTATACGTATGTATCCTTTTATGCATGTATAAAAAGATATGTGTGTTATACATACACTTATAAAAATTTACATCTAAAAGCATATATTGGCACAGGATACAATTTGGGCATCCACGGATCTGTCAATCTTTCAGATTATGGATGTAGACACTAACATTTCCTTCAAAATTACACAAAATATAAACAAAATTATTTACTTTTACTATAAAGCTGTAGCGGAATGCCCACATTGGAAATTCTCTCTACTGCAGTATTTGAGCTGCTTCATAGAAGAGTTATTAAGATGTCACAAGACATTAAGCAAAGTTCAGAGGAAACGGAACAAAAATTTTAGTGATTCCTTCATAACACAATATTTAACAAAGCAACCAGTTTCACAGTAGTTATAAGTAAATAAAGTGTTATAATTAAATTGTGTTCTCATATTTAATGAAACATATGTGATCTACTGGAAGTATGAACAACGGTTTGAACACATTGAACATGTAATAGTATACCAGAGTTCTGCTTATTATAGAGACTTCCAAGACTGATTATTTTTTCTGCTTTGATGTGCTCTTACCTTGAAATGGCAATCAGTTTTCTGTCAACTCTATAAAAAACTGTTCAGAATGGTTCCTGAATGTTTTATGAACTATTAAAAACCAAGGTTGGTTTAAAAATGTGTGTCATCGCCTACTTAATTTTCATTCTTAAAGCCATTTTCCCAGCAACAGAAAGATGCAGAAACTCTTATAATCATATGCAGTGAGATTTTAGTCCTTGTCATCTACAGCAGTCTACTTAAAGCAAAGATTCACTGCTTCCCTCCCTGAAAAGATTCACTATATGAATCTGTGAACAGCAACTGAACAAAATATTTAGATACAGAATGGAGAAAATGATTGAAAGCCATCCCAGAATTACACAGGGAAGCTGCAGATTGCAACCATGGTAAAGATGGAAAATATGTTATTGTTTTAGGCCTACATATTTTTCTAAAACACTCAACAGCATCAAGATTTTGGGCTAGATTCTCTACAACCTGCAGTTGCATTGACTGCATTTGAGTGGAGAAGCAGACACAATATATTTTTCATAAACTGCTAAATTATTGAGAAGAAACAAGAAGCTGCCAGAGCATTTTAATTCTGTTGGTACCAGGAGGGCAAATTTTCAAAATTACATCTTACATCTGAACCAGTGCATGTATGATTGATGAGAAAGCACAATTGCTTCATTTTGTATTTTGTAAAATTTCACATTAGGGTGCCAGAATGTCAAATTACTTTGACCATTACCATCATTTTAAATTCACTTGTAATCTTCATATTTCTCCAAGCCCAAAGACCATGCACTGCTGCAAATAAATAAGTATGCAAATGAATTTAAAAGCAGGCAGCTAGTGGAATTTTAGGGAGCTTTATAATATGCAAAAGACACTGAAAAGGAGTTGCACCTCTATGAAGAAAAGTAACATCCAAAGGAGAATGTGAAGATGCATAGTAGAAACATCCTTACTAAAATTCTAACACATGTGAAATCATTGAAATGATTCTGGATTCTCTATATTGATTTGTGTACTATTGATATTTTTCTTTTGTTATCATATATAAAATGTTTCCATGAACATTCAAATTATAGCCCTTAAATCTGGATTCAGGCAAATGTCTCATTTTGGGGAGAGGAATAAAGTCAATGCTTAACAAGAATCACCCTCTGAAGCACTGCATTCAGTAGAACATCAAGACTTCATTATATTTGAATATCTTCTTGAATTAAGGTTCAATTGCAAAACACAGGTAGCATCTTATTTCTTCAAAATTGATCCCATCATGTATTGACCATAAAGCTTTGTCATTATGAGTTGTTGATTATTTTAGGTAAATTTTTATTGTAGACATTGTTTCTCAGCACAAAGTTTAAGTAAAGAGTGCTAAAATAAGAGTAAACAGGCAATTAGGCAAGAAAGCACTAAAGGGATAAAATGACTGAAGTGTCATGTTGCCCCAGTATACTTGTCTACCGAACCACTTTGTTTCCAGAAGGAAATCAAGCCATGAGAGATGGCTGTTATCTAATTGAATGGCAATATCATGGACAATAAGCAATATCATGAGCACATGCTAGTGTCTCTCAACAGAGTAATGATCTTTACTGTCTTTATTTGTATGACTGCTTTGAAATTAAAATGCCTATTGTTTTGTCCATTTATGTTTTGAATGTTTTGTTCATTTATGTTTTGAAATGTCGACTTTTTTATCTCCTCCGAGAAGTTACATTCATGTCCTTGCTACCTTCCCCAAAGTCAGCAAAACCTTGACTTGAGAGAAGCCCAGATGTATGTTATCTCTGAGGATAATCACTAGTCAGCAATTCATCTTCCTGAAAATCAGAATCCTAACACGTGGGCTTTGGGTACTGCAAGATGCACTTTGCTAAGTTACTAAGTTCCTGGCTGTTATTAGCAGTGCCTTGAAGAACTACAGAAGCTTTGTGGGCTAATCAGCTAATGAGTTCTCTGAACAGATCTCATCAGACAGACCTGCAGACCCACATATGTGAACTGGTCTAAACATCTCCTCAGGTTTAGGTGGTTGGCTCTCCCCCAGAGACTCTGGTGCTTTGTAACACTACAGCTAAATTAAATCCTCTTTAGTGCCACTTTAGGAGCTCACCTGCAATTTCTGGACTTAACACACTGAGCAAGTGAGTGAGAAATCAAACCATAGTAAAGGACGAAGGTGAATGCACATCAGTAAGACGACACTGGTAAACCAGTGTAGTGCTTTACTGAAGGTGTCAAGCAAGGAAATGGCCTGAGAGTGATGTTTCTTTGACAAAATAAAATTGCAGCACAAATGGAAGGCATATATCCACATCCTATCTCATGCCCTGGATACTTTTTTTTTAATTATGAAGAACTAAAAGCTGGATCCTGTCTGCAGTTAACCCAACGGAATTCTTCAGACAGAAGAAAGCTACCCCCTGGCCTAAAGCCAGCAGAAACAGTAGCAAAGTGAGGGTGGTTTCTAGGAAGTGACTGAAGAGGAAGCACTCTGGGCATGAGTGAGAAATCCTTCTTTTATCCTAATTCATCCATACAAATGCCAGCATAAGCTGTCAGTTCAGTAAGTCAGTGCAGCTCTGAGGCTGGACTAGAGCTCAACCACTGAAACACAACCCATCTCACTGAGTATATCCCGCTTCCCTTACCTGTCGATAAACTCACACTCAAAAGAAGGGAAAGCCAAACCCTTGCTTGGTGTGCTTGTTTTAAGTTTTGTCGAAGAAGCAAATCCTCAAACAAAGAAACAGAAGAATAAAAAAAATCTGTGGAAGTTTAGTTTTGTGTAAAGACACTGCAGCAATAAATATAATCATCTCAAATCACATCATTTTTTGGTACAATTGGCCTCAGTGCATAAACAAATAAGCTAAAAAGTTAACATCACTAAGATAAACAACCATGAATAAAATATTTTTATGCAAGTGGGCAGACCAAAATACTATTTTATAATTGCTCTGTATGAAGCCTGATGTTTTTCAGAATAAAATACAAGAGTATTTATAGCCCAGGACATAGTACAAATACCTACCTATGCCAGTGATTTGATACACACAATCTCTGTGCCATAGGTGCCAGGGTTCTAATTAGTTTTTAAAAAATTATACTTAGGAAGCTTTGTTAAACATTTTGTGGCACGATGAAGTACTTCAATTTAAAACACTTGAAAAATAAAGGCAAGATTCATATTTGCTAACCTAGGAATCCAAAACACTGACATCCAAGGCTGGTTTGTCATCTCGATCTTCCTTTGTTACAAATGAGAAGAAATGCACCCCCTGCAGAGAGCAATTAATTTTCTTCAAGACAGGTCACATGAATCACCCTATGAAGTTAGCAGGTTCCTTCTAAAAGCTATAAATGCCAACTTTGACTCACAGGCCTGATGGTAAGGTGTCTAGCTGAATTCAAAGACAAGCAATTACTGCCTTTTGAATGACAGTTTTGTAGCAAAGAAGCTTAAGGCAAATTAGATAACTGTTCTGTAAGCAACCTGTTCTTCATTTTATTCATGGTCAAAATTCCTTCCGCAGGGTATCTGCTAGAGAGCTAAAGCCATCATGGGGAAAGACTATGTTTTTGAAACTGATGGTGTTTCAGGTACAAATGTACTACACCAAAATAAACAGACCAAAACTAAAAAAAAAGCAATGTCACCGTGCTAGCGCTAATAAATTCAAGAGGTTGACTGCAGCTCTGATCTCTCTAAGTGATTACCATCAAAAACGAAAGGTAAACTTCTCTCACAATCTGAAACAAAATGTTTTTAGTAGAAGCAAAACATAAATGGGATATTTTAGCTATTTTCCAGTGAATGATAGGCAGGATGCATGTAGCAGTCAGTGCTGAAGTACAGCAGAAGGATTTATTTTGAAGTGTTTTGATAATAATGAACATTTCCACATGAACAGAGAGTAAAACAACCATGTCATCACTGAAAGATAATTTCTGTTGTAATTATATATTCAGTAGACTGAGGTACATTGTGAAGACGGCAACACTGAGAGCATTTGAAAAGAATCTGTGCTCGCTTTCCCTTGCTCCACAGATGCAGTATGTTCCCTCCGGAAGAAAGACATTTTGCACTTGCAGGAGGTGGGATCTGAGCACCCAGAACTATGTGTTCTTCTTTTACAACGGTCCGGTTGATACTCCCATTTGACTTGGCACAGCTACAAGTTGTATTTCAGCTACCCAATTCAATCACAAACTCCTACAAATTCTGAGGACAGACAGCAAGATATTACGTTGTAGTCACCTAGTTACTGTTACCACGTCTGCATCAATACCAGGAAGGTCAACGGGACCTTGAGACACCTTGGAAGAAAACAGATGTCCTCTGAATATGGGGGTTTTTAAATGTCCAACAACAATGAGCAATCATAAATACCTAATTCCTCCCACTCTGTGTCAGGTGCATGAATTAGATGGATTTGTTTGTCTACTGGAGCTTTCTGTCTCTCTCCACTGACTATACAAGGAATGTAGGTGACTGTTTTACAACTGGAAATCAAGTTTGTGGTGGCTAGGTGAAAAAAACCCAACCTTTGGTGCAAAAGTCCCTTTTAAGAGCTTTTCAAGATTTGCAAGTAAAAATGTTTTTGACATAAATTACTACATGCAAATGTACTGGGGTCAATCTTCAATCAGACACAATATCATCCTGTATCTTCTGCTACAATTCTATTGTTCATTCCTCTACTCAAAAGATAAAATGGCCTGTTTTACCTTTTATAATAGAAATTGTAGTGGCAAATCAATGCATGAAATAAAATATTTATTAGCAAATACACATGAAATTTAAACTTTTAGACTTTTAGAAGAAAACAACCTAAAGACAATGGAATTTCCACTGCGAGTAAATTTGGTGCTATCTATTCTCTGGCCAGTACTCTATCTTTTGACATCAAACTGCTTATCTGCTAAAGACATCTGTATGCTAGACAATATTACAGATTTCATCTTTAAAATCAAATCCTTTGATACACTTTCCCTGATTTAAGGGAACACAGAAGGAATATAGGCAAAAGTATGTCCATTAATCTAATAACAAACACAGGCCTGCATTCATTTTCCTGGGATTGCCAACCTGCTCTGATGTGCGTGGGTACTTTGATTAGATGCTGGTTAAAGTGAGAAACTTTAATTTTCAGTTGATCCCACATGGAGACTACTGCAGGAAGGTCATTACTGGCAGAATTTTCACATCTCTCTCATCCAAATCTCTCAGGCCAGACCAACTTCCCATCCTGGATTTTTGGCTGGAGAGTTGTGATAAGGCTCCTCTCTGGCTTTACGACCTGGGTTAAAAATTATCCCCACTACTTGGCCTTCACTAAGAACATTGTTGGCTCTTTGGCAGCTGCTGCCTCTCTCTGATGGACACGAGAACCAAACACATGAACTGAAACACAACAAATGTTTTTGGTAGTTACGGACAGTCTGCAATAAAAGAAGAATCTTTTATTGAAGAATCTTGTATAAAGAAACTGGGTTGTAGAGTTGGCATCTGGCAAACTCCCAGAAGCACACATCCAACAAGCAGTTATGAGTTCATGTGGTTTATAGATTATTTCAAAGTTAGCACAGTGGCTTGGAGCACGTGTATTCGTGTTTTGGTTTGGCTGGGTTTTTTTCAAAAATACATTTTATCCTGATTATAGCAACCATTTGTCCTGGATCTACTGACCTCTGTGCTTATTTAACCTTTATACACTACTACCACTGCCTGCTCTGCATAGCTAGGATTCAACTAACATAGCTTAAAAAAGAAGGTTTCTTGTCTTGGGTCCTACTGCATAGTTAACAAAGAGACAGACATCTCTGGAGAATGCTTCTGCTGCTATAAAGGAGATGAAAAAATACACAGGATGGTTCACTCTCTGCTTCTTCCTTTCCCTTTCCAGGAAAGGATGAGACACTACAGGGTCACCTCAATAGCTGACAAATAGGTATTTCATGGCAGTTCGGGGCCTCAGGCGTAGCCATGAAAGGCTAGTCTGTATGTTACAAGACTGTCATAGGTTTATGTGAAGCTCTTGCTGGGAATGGGGAAAGGGCTGTAAAGATGGCTCCTGTAAGAAGTTGCTCAAAACTCTCTCTTGCTCTGAGTCAGACCCACTTCTGGGGCTGAGTCAACAGCATGCCTTCACAATCACTTTTTAAGAAGAAGAAGAAGTTGGAATATGAGGATTCTTCCTTTTCTTCCTTTTTTTTTTTTTCTTTTCCAGTGGTGGGAGAAGGGAGTTGGACAAGGGAGAAGCAACCATGCAGGCCCCAAGGTCAGTGAGGGAAGAGGTGTGCTGGAGCAGAGACTCCCCTGTATCCCATGGGGAAATGACAGGTTGTCTCCCTGCCACCTGTGGAGAGGAGTGGTCAAGCTGAGAGTTGTTGGTAGTTCATAGAGGATCCTACACCAGGGTTGGTGACTGTACCTGGAGGAGGCCATGAATTAGTGACAGGGTGACATTGCAGCAGAAGATGCCCAGAATGCTGCTGGCCACAGAAGAGTCTCACGCTGGAGGAGTCTGTGAAAAGCTATAGCTGTTGCAAAGAACTCATACCAAAGAGGTTTGTTCAGAACTGTGTCCTGTGCGAGAGACCCTCCATTTGAGCAGGGGAAGAATGTGAGGAGTCTTCTTCCTCTGAGAAGAGAGAAGTGGCACAAGGACCCGAGGACCCGAAGACCCAAAGTCTCTTTTTTTTCCAGTCTGGTCTTAGGTGTGAATGACATATTTTTTGGTCCTTAAAACTGGCATCAGAAGCAATCACTTCAAAAAAGTTCTTGTGTGTCATTTAAATATAAGAAAAAGCTATTTTACTGTGAGGGTGATGGAGCAGTGGAACAGGTTGCCCAGGGAGGGTGTGGAGTCTCCTTCCTTGGATATCTTCAAGATCCGTCCGGACGCATTACTGTGCGACCTGATCTAGGTGGACCTGCTTCTGCAGGGGTGTTTGGACTAGATGATCGCTAAAGGTCCCTTCCATCCCTACCATTCTATGATTCTATGGAAAATCAGCACATGCTGAGCTATGACTGGATGACCATCACCACACGGCTTGTCTCACTGACTGTCCATGTGGGACACAGGCCTTTGCCTCCTGGGGAAAGGCTCCTTGTTCCCCAGAAGTTTTCATACGTGGAAATTATCTCCAGAATAATCCTGCAGCCTCTGAGGAAAGCCCAATGAAGAAAGTTTCTCCATCCACAGTTCCCCTCTACCCTTTGCGTAATACTATCACAACATTCAAATAGTTCATCTGACATGCACAGCGTAATGTGAGAAGCTTTCCAGATGAGTGTTTTGACCCCACGCTCAGTGACCAAGCAATTGCAGAAGTTGTCATCAACTTTAGAGGTTACTGATTCATTCTCTTAAACATATTCACTCAAATTTAAGGAAGTTTTCCTGTCCCACTTCAGCCCACATTCCCTGAAAAACAGCTTGACTGTAAAAACAGGGTAATTTTTATCCAAGACTCTTTTCAGGTTTTGTCTCACACCAGTCACTATGTAAATAAGAAATAAATGATTGTAAAAGAGTGGAAGTGGTTTGAGAATTTAAACCAAAACAGTGAGAAAATGGAGAAAAAAACTCAACTCCCAACTCTAAAAAAAACCTTACTACAATAATTTTCTTTCTTGCTTTTGCTTGCATAGCACACTAAAAGCCTTTCAAGTGCTTGAAAACTTCACTTGTGTAAAGGAATGATGTTACCTCCAGTTGTTTTAACTGTTTCAAATTCTATTTCACTGAAAGCTAATGCACCTATGAGGATTTTCTGCATAGACATCTGCTACAAAAGATTTAATTTACTCAGCCGCCCTCTGTAGTCATTGTATGATTGTATAATGTGTATTTAGTCAGGTTAATTTGTTTTGCAGCTACAAATGACAATAGGCATGAGGGTCCCAGCACTGTTGTTGATGGTGTTACACTGAACACTATATTACACTACTTCAAGTAGTGTCAGTGTAGTAAAGTAAGGGCAAGTTTGTCTTCTTCAATGGATTCGGGGCTTTTGAAGCATATGGCTTCTGGATTTTTGTTAATTGTCACAAAACATGGTGATGGAAGACTGATTTATATACAAAGTTTCACCATCAACCTGCTTTCATTCATTTAAAATATTGTATTTGATAAAGCAACCAGAATATAACCCAGCACAACTTAAATTTTAGCAGAAAAGGTAAACCTGACATTCATAAAGCATCTGAACTCACAATTCACTTCTATACTTGTCTGCTTTTTCCTTATACTGGTTTTAACAGTCTTTCTTTCCTGCTTCTATGTTGCCTTTCCTTAAGACAAGCCAGTGACTTAGTCATCATTTTCAGAAGGAAGTCAGTCCCTTTTAGCACTGATTACCAGCATCACCAGAGACAGGCAGAGATGTTACATGGGATTTTCCCAGTTTTAGCCACTTCACTCCAATGAATCATGTTCCAGAAAAAGCTGAGAGATTAAACAGCGTACTGGCATGGAGACAGGTCTCAGGTGCTGGGAGGAGCAGTCGTGCTCATTTTCACTTGTCATTTAAGTGAGGCAATCTACACACATACACAAAGCTGAAAGTAGATCCCTAAATAGTTTTCTCTACTTGTGTCCTCCAACATATACTTGGTGGGCCTTCCACACTGGAGTAACCCAAATCCACCAAGAGTGAATCCGATTTGCTTGGCACCCATCAGCAGGCATACTAAAAAAGATAAGCAAAATCATACCAGATCTGTAGTGACCTCAACTGACTTAAATTTCAACTAACAGTATGTGCTTTAAATAAGAAAAGAAAAAAAAAGGAATTTCTTTCTGGAGCTATTTTAAGGGCAATGACTGCTATATATAGAGTCAGAGTAAGTGGCTGATGTTGAATTTAAAAGACAGACATATTTTTGTTTTGCTGTTTCCAAATACAGTCTCCTCAGTTCTGAAGCCTGAACAAAAGAAGAAAAACTCTATTAAAGAACGTCATCCTCCTGCAACCAAAACCAAGTTGGTTGTTTTTTTTTTTTTCAGTATAGAAGGCAACAGCAAAGGAAATCAACCTGTGCCATGAGATTTTGAGCTGTTCTGATATTAAAGGACAATGCCCATTTCTGAGTCTTGCCTGAAAAAGGGATGTAAAAGCAGGTCTCCTGTAAGTCCAGGATTTCTGCTGTTCCACAACAGTTCTAAAGCACTCACTCTGGTGCTCAGCTTCTCAGATTGTATGAGGATAAACTATGGAAAAATCTGTATGTTTGCACAGATAACCTTGCTCAACTACCCAGATCCGAGCTTTGGAGAAAGTAATGTCAACACTGAAACGTCACTGCAGAACAATTACATTTGAAATGTCAAGTCGACTGGATTTAAAGGTGACATAACACTGGCGTTTAGGTTAGTGTGTAGGACTTACAGTAAACTATTTCCATTCTGTCTCTACTGCATTCTACATAAGACCAAATGTGCAGTGATTCTTATCTGTCTCGGATGAAATCAAGGTGCAAACTGGTTTTATCATTTTTCTTTTCTTTTTCTTTTTTCTTTTTTTTTTTTTTTTTGAGGAGTATCCACTCTCTGGAAGAAAAACACAGACTGGAAAGTGGTTTTATTTAGTTGTACCCAAAAGGTGTTTTAGCATTGCAAAAACAATCTCACAAGGCACGCTACGAGAAATACAAATTTTGGTTGCCATGCTAACAGGAAATCACTCAACTGAGTCCAGTAAAACAAAAGTACACAAATGACATTTTTCTTGTAAAAACTATGAAATATTAGAGTTGCGAGCCTGCAGGTTTATCCAATTGCAACGAATTCCACGGGGCTGCCCCTTTGTTGAGGTGATTTTCTGTCAGTGTTTAAGCCTCCAAAGTATCAGAGGCTTCTTCCCAACAAGACTATGGCTTCTGTCCGACCACCGCAACAGTGAGCATCTTGCAAGTGCAAATCCAGTGCTGGGATGAACACCACCAGCACTTCGTGTGCTCTCCAAGCCGTCCCACGGCCCGTCCCACCCTGCTCTCCTCCCATCTACCTGCCGTTTGCCGTCCTCCAGGTCCTCCCGGAGGACCTGAACCTTCCCAGGAAGGTCCCTGCGGACTGCCTCGGCGGGGAGCGAGGTGCCCTAGGAGGGGGACAGCGGGGACAACCCGTCTGCGGCCGCCGCTCCCAGGGCGATGAGCGGCGGCGGCCCGCGGGGAGACGTCACGCGGGGGGTTCTCCCCCTACTCGTGTGCGCGGGGCCGACCGCGGGCAGCTGCCACCATCGCCGTCCCGGGGCCGCGGTGCCCGCAGCGCCGTCGGGTCGGCGAGGCTCCCAGCGGCCGCCGCACTCAATGAAGGCAGCCCGGGGCATCCTCCCGCGCTGCGCCGCCGGGAGCGGCCACCGGCTCGCTGCTCCCCCAGTGTCCTACCAGTGTGACGCTTTACCCCGCTACCGAGGTGCCGCTTTTAACGGCAGCAAAAAACACGTTTATTACGTGCCAGAGAAAGAAATGGCTCTTCTCTATATCCTGTAACCCGGCAGGTGCACGATAACGCTCCGTGCTTGCGTTGGCGAGAAAGTTACCCCAGACCATCCTAAGGACTATTTTTTGGGTTTTTTTGGGGGTTAGTTATTAGCTATTTTTTTGTTAGAGGGTCAAGCAGAGATTCAGAAAGCGAATATATCAAAGTTGACCAGAACTTACTTGGTTTAGGTGCGTGCGTTGAGAACCAGCATCTTCCTTCAACAGTTTTAACAGGTCACATTTTTTTTCCCTTGGAGTTAGTACCCTTTTGTAAATTAAATCCCTTTAGAAGGTATTTATTTCACTGGCTGTCGTCCATCTCAGCCACTTTCCCCCATTCTGACTTTATTTTCTTCATGTTTGCCGCACGTGCAGGTGCTGTCGGATACACGCCCACGAGTTAGCGGGTGCCCATCACCTCCGGGCGGGGGACCCGCGCCTGTCGCCGGGCTCCGGAGCAACAGATGAGAGGCAGATTCTTCCCCGGCTGCTTCGTGCGGCACCTCCTTATTCCCTCGGAGAGCCTCATGCTGGCTGTAAAAAGTAACAGCTCCTTCCGATACGACGGTTTCCTCGGGAGCGCAGGCTGCGCGGCACGGGGAAGGAGGAAAAGACACCGGAAAAACGGCCAAAAGAGCTCCGAGGAGCAGACACTGGGGTTTCCCGTCCTCGCCGACGCGCTCTCTCCTCGGCCGGCGGCGCGCTCGCTCTCCCTGCCTCCCTCTCTGCCTCCGCGGGCCCGGGCGCGCTCCCGCCCCCGCCGCGCTGCCCCCGCGCCCCCCGCGGCCGCGCCGCTCCCCT
>WBNH01006083.1:0-32695 GCA_013401255.1 Urocolius indicus | reverse complement strand
CGACGGCGCCCCCCTGCGGGCGCGCCGCGCGCTGCGCCCCCGCGCACGGCTCCGCGGGGCTCAGCGTACCCCGCCGCCCCCGCCCGCGCTGCCCGGCGCCGGTGTCCCCCGGGGACAGCTTCCCCGGGAGAAGCCCCCGAGCGCGGAGCTCAGCTCGTAGATACACCAACGAGCGGCGGGCGGCTCCGGAAAAAGTTGGCTATTCCATCTCCGCGCAGCTGGGAGAGACCTGCAACCACTGCATGCAGTCGCGGCAGGGGCTGTGCGAGGCCGTCTCCGCGGGGTCTCGTCCTCTGCCCTTCCATCCCAGAGCCGGGATTTGGGCTCGGTAGCTTTCGCGATGCTCCTGGCCGAGGCGCAGCGAAGGCTCGGACCGTGGCCGAGGCTGGGCTTGTCCCAGCGGCCGGCGAGGCAGGTCCCTGCCCTTGAGCTGCTCCAGCCTCGCCCGGTGCGGCTGGGTCAGACCGGCCAGGACCTTAACGAGAGGCAGTGTGGGACCGAGTCGCAGCCAGGGTTCAGAACAGAGGAGCGAAGGGAATAGTTCTATTCATCATTTTCTCACTTTACTTTTCCTTTCCCTAAAAAAAAATTAGGACAGAACTTAAATACACAAGTTTAGCAATAGCAAGAAAAAGACGCACCGTGCGAAGACAGATAACCAGGTCTTTCCTTTTTGTTTTGTTTGTTTGTTTGTTTGAGACTCGTTTGGACTCGGCCCCGTGTCGGGATCTGGGCACGGTGCAGGTGTGGAACTCAGGGGGCACCTGCCACGGCAGGCAGAGATCGTGGTGCCCCGGCCCGGGCGGACATCACCTCTGTTCCCCCATCCCTGCCCTCACCACCCCGCCGAGATGCTGGCTCCTGCCCTAAGCTAGCAGGCAGCACGCCACCGGCTTCTGGTTTTGCACGTCTGGCTGGGTGAAGAGCTTCCACCTTCAGGTTCCCGAGGAGGCGGGGAAGAAGGGGCCGGGGGGGGAGGTAGGGGGGGGAAGTTGGAAGGAGCTGTCAGCCGTGGCCGAGCCCCGGCGGAGGGGACAAGTTGCCCGGTGCCCGGGGTTGCGTGGGTGCGTGCAAAAAAAACCGCAAAGAACGAGAGTATCCGTCTTGCTGAGCTTCATCCGTGTCTCTGGCAGAGACTTGAGCGCACTGAGTCGTGAAGCGCTTGGCGAGGCAAGCGAGCCTGAAAATGCCGCCACAGCAAACGCTACGGAACTGTCAGCTACAGCGCTCTGGATGGCAGCGATTTCTACGGGCACCAGAGCTCTCGGGGCAGCAGAGGAAGAGGGAGCTGTGATGCAGTTATTCTGCATTAAGAGCGATGAAAATGCCAGATTGATTCTGCTCTGGGACTTCCACGGTTGCAGCAACTAGCCTCCGCATCAGACTGCTGTGTGAACCACTGGCATACATATTTTAGACGTGTCCCAAATTAGTTAGTGCCGAGATTTCGGCAGAAACCTTTGGGGAGCTGTCGAGAAAACAGTCTAGTGCCGCTGAGCAGCGAGTAATATAGGCAAGCTGTAACAGGTCTCTGCATGGCTCTTCTATGCAGAGAGGTGTTAATTGAGCTCATGAGATCAACTCCTGTTGATTCAAATACAGATCAATGCCAAAAGCACCTGTTTCAGGAAGCTGAGATTGTCATTCTAGTATACACACATATATGTATGCATTATCTATGTATATACACCACAGATTCATACTTGCACATCTGCACAAAGGCAAGGAGAGAGAATTGGGTAAGTAGAGGCACCCTAGTGCAAAGACAGCCTGAGAACCTGTATGGAAAAAAATGGAAAAGATGTCATTAGATTGGCATCGGTACTGTGAGCTGACCTACTTCTTAGTGACGTATTTATACCCTTTGCATGTGCTATCAGCACACACAAACTACCAAGATTGCACTGTGGTACTGCAAATTGGGAGCATAGACAAGACTTACTTGCAGAGGTATTTGAAGTTCAGTTCCTAGAGCAAAGGGCTTCCCTCCCAAGCCCCATACATTTTTCTTACTACATTTTGAAAAGCTGAGTTCTGATTAGAGTGTAATGTTTATTTTTTTCACAAGCAAATACCTCTATGTTTAACAATTTTTCCTTTTTTTTTGTGTATCGCTATGCCATTTCTTCTTTTCAAGGGTGAATGCAACATGACACTATCAACGTGCTTTATGCTTTCTGTCATTTTGCATATGATAACCCATTAGCAGTCTCCTGTGGCTCTTGCCAATGTTTATGACTCACAATTAAACTAATGTTCAGATAAAATCTCTGTGGCATTACTCAGATGAAAATGAAGTAAATAGAATTTTATCTCTGTTTCGAGACAGTGGGGTCTGGATCTTTGCAATGTCCTGAGTCTATGCTAGTATATTTTATTCCTAGCACATAGCTAGCTGCCAAATGTTTCTTAGCATTAAGTTCTATGTCAGGGAGAGAGAGAGATAGGGGGTAAATTAAACATTCTGTGAAACCTGTATCACATAGTGAGGTTTTGGAGTTTGTATGGAAATAGCATGACTGGGCCTTCCTTTAATCTGCTCACAGTGTTACATCAAATTAAGTTCCCCTTGAGATCTTCTCTGTTTCTGCCCTCACATTGCACTATTCATCTCAGAACACCTAGTGACGCATGCCCAGCAGCTGGCTGTTTGCAAGTCAGCTAAATCTTATATATCCAAAATACCAAGCAGACGGTCTTTGCCTTTTTCCCTTATCTCTGCAGTTTGTTCAAATATCACTAGGGCATATCTCTTTATTTCATGAGCCACCACAAACAGAAAAACAAAGATTAAAGGCAGCTTGAAAAATAAGGCAAAGTTGGAGCATTTAGAAAACACTAATTGATTTTGCCATCTAATGTCAATGGATACAGGTAAGAGCATCTGCAGCGAGTGCAAACCGGTATAAATGTACCCAAATCAGTGAAGATGAACTGTTTCACCTGAAGAGATGGCTCCTTATCTTTAAAGAGGAAAGAAAAAACCAATGCATAAATTTTAACCAGATTTACTTAATGCAAGGTAAAAGATGCTTCAATGTTGCAATGTTTCTATGTGTCAGCACCGTTTCTTTTTGTATTAATGACAGCTTTTCTTGCTAATAGCATGGACAGTTTAAAGGATTATGAAATTTTCACAAAGATGGAGGCTTTCATGAATAAGAAAGAAATGTAGAGCAATTATTTACAATAATCTTGATTACATATGAACTGTATGATATTTATTAATTTAGGATAATGGAGGAGGATTTCCTCAGGTTTCTATCATGTTAATGTAATTTTAAATATGCTTCTACTGATTTCTACCCATCTCTAGTGGTCCTTTTCAATCCTTGCCATTCTGTGATTCTTTGATTAGCAATGATGTAAAATGTGAAATGACACAATACAATAGTATCTCTCAATGCAGTTTGGACTTTTTCTGAGTTTTTTTTTGGAGACTGCGTTGTTGCAAATTGTAAGGATTATCTTTTTTTTTTTCCCCTCTGTGTTAATTTCATTTATGAAATTTGTAATGAGTTAATTTCATCAGTCCTATTGTTACAGGCCATGCACTTCTCCCAGCCTGAATGTTTTGCAAGCGGTTAAACTGTTCTTGCCAGCCCACACCAAGCATTCCATATTATTAAATCTTTCCTTTCATAGAACTCAGTGTATTGCCATTTATGTACTTAACTACCATTAGTCAAAACTCAAGTTTCAAAGATGTGAAAAAAAAGAGATTCCTTTTCTTGAATGATTGAAGAACATGAAGAATTTGTGAAAGAAGCAAGAGGAGAACAGGAGAAATCTTTTGTTTTTAATGAAATATTTACTGGTGGAGAAATTGTGAAGGTTTAGCAGGGTCATTGGTGAAGAGAGAGAAAGCAGTATTCAAGGGGAAGAAGTATAAGGAGATACATTAATCTAGCAAAGTGGCTAAATAGTTACACTTTCCTTAATGCAGGCAGATAATGAACTCAGCTGTGGGACCTTTGGATTCGTGCTCTTTCCCTGTGCCAGATCGACTAGAATCTTTAATTGTATTTCTTTGTTTCTTTTTTAGTTTTTTTCATTAAAAGGAACAAAAAAACTAGATAGGACCAAACACAAGCTAACTACTACAAAATATTCTAATATCAAATTTTAGTATTTGCTTAACCTCAATTTCAGGTCATGACAAGCAAGTCCTTATCTGTCTCTCTCAAGGCTTCCAAGCTATGCAGGCAAGAAGATAGTTTGGGTCAGTATTTTAATAGAGGAAAGCAAGTCCTTTAACTTCATTGACAATTAAATTGCTATTTAATATTATTTCTGTAGTTTACATCAGAAATGTGTGTAATTCCAGGTAGACTTCCCATTTTATCACTATTTAAATCCCAACAATTCATATCTTTAGTGGACAGCAAGCAATTAACTTTCTTTACGTGCCTACCTACATTTTCCAATTCTTAGTGGACAGCAAGCAATTAACTTTCTTTACGTGCCTACCTACATTTTCCAATTCTCCAGAATTCACATCTGTTATTTTCACTGACATGTTATGAACTTTTGCTCCTTTCTTCTCCCATCAAGGATTTTTGAATGATTTAAAAGCTTATTTTTCTGCCATCAGAAGGTGGAAATCAGAGCACTAGAGTTCATTGCTTTCTTTTGGATTTTTTTTTTTTTAACGAGTAGAATGTTTTACAAAGCCATTTAGTTTTTGTCCTCCATGATTATTTTCAGATGTCTGTGCTTCCCAGTGTGAACTTACATTCTTTCAAAATACTCAGCTGCTACATTTTTGAGATTTTTCTGGCACAGTGTTTCAGTGTAGGGGTTTTAGGAAGCCACAGGTTTAACGGATCAAACACAGTGCTGGAATGGGATTCAGCTTCAGCCTAAAGACATCTAAATTTAGGTGTACACATTTGAATTACTGAGTGTCTTAAGCTCCCTTTAGGGTCAGTGGAATTCGATTCAGTATAGTCATGGGAGTTTGGAGAAAAGTTCACCTTTGAATGTGTATTTTGACTTTTGGATGAGCTAAATAGCACTCTACTGACGAGGGCAAACACCATTGCAGAGGTGATTCATGCTGTTTGAGGTTCCCAAGGCTACCCAAGACACATGCAGAATGTGAACAGATAGCTTTTCTCTTGCTTTGACAAGAAACTTAGAGACCACTGGTAACTTTCTAGAGGTTAGACTGCAACCCGTGTGATATCTGACAGGACACTGGACACCTATGCAAGGCACTTGAATCCACACTAAATCTCTTTGGGCTCTAACAAGAGATCAGACCCCTATCTCACCTGTGAACACCAGTATTATAGACACACAAAATCAGATGTTTGAATCACGATCCTTACAATTACATGGCAAAAGCATGGAGACAGTAATGGCAAAGCAAAGTTTATTGAAAAAGGGTAGAACATAAACATAGACAATGATATTTTTCATGTTTTTTGAAAGAATTGATATCTGCATTTATAAAGGTAGTAACCTGGTAAAAGACCTGAAATAATGGAAATAAATAAAATCTTTTAACTAAAAGATAAAAGGAAACAGAGGCAGAATTCCAGGGCAACCAGCCAGACATTTTAGGTATCTCTAAGAGTATGTGGAATAAACAGAAAGAACGAGATGTCTTGCTACACAAACAAAGCTCTAACTTAATTGGCAAGACAGAGACTTCGTAGGATAAATCAAAGGATTGGAGTGTTGTAGAAGGGTACATGCTGTTCAGGAAAGAAAGGCAGGGGAGAAGAGAAGGCAACATTACATTACCAAGAATGTGTTTATGATCTTCTAAAAGAGAAGGCAGATACATCAAAAGTCTGTAGGGGAAGAAAACTTCAGGGTTTCAAAAGAGAGGACTACCTCAAATGAATATGATAGAATAGGAGGCTGAACATCTTATAAACCTTATAAAGAAGGAAAAAAGGAGACTTTTCTTGGACTTGTCAAGCTGTGGTTTTAGATCCTCAACAGGTAGAATGTATCATTAGATTCTACTCTGAAAAGTAAAGGTGAAAGCCTCTCAGATCTGAAAAAAGGTGAATTTGAAATAATTAGAATGAGAACAACAGAGAAAAGCACTTAAAAAATAGAAAGTGTCAGCATACTTAGAGGGTTGGTAGGAAAAATTTGGAGGTTTTAATGGAACATACACTCAAAGAGTCAGCCATGAGAAGGTTGTGAGAAAGCCATAGCTGTTTAGAATGTATAAGCAGGAGCATAACACTTGAGAAATCATTGTTTTCCTCTAGCTGAGTAGCATATTATACCAGCTTTGGACCTCATGTTTGACAGTGGTATAAGAAACACCCAAACCTAGGCACAGAGCCTTGAGGTCAGCATCATGGAATATAAGGTAACATGACATTTCAGAAATGTTTCATCTGGGCTTGTTCTGCCTAAGAAAAGACACCTTTAGGCTACAGTTAGTAAGCTTATAGTCATGTAAAAGACAGTTGTAAAGAGACAGCTAGCATTTTCACCAGAAGCAGAAGTAAGAACTTTTTTGTTTTGTTTTAGCAAAGATAAGTAGAATGTTTCTAACTATAAGAAGAGTTAAATACTGGAAGATTTCACATGAGAAAGCTGTGGAATTCATATCCTTGAAACATGTGAACCTTTTCCTAAGAGTAGCTTTTTTTCCTGTTTTAGAATTCTCTAAGTGGCTGTAATGCAACATTTTTTCTCCAAAACTTAGTGTATCCCCTTTTATAGACGACATTTTGGGAAACTGAGTTTTCATGCTTTTAAGAAAGACATGCAGCCAATCTGTTTGCACTCTGAGATGCCATTTGAACAGCGTGATTCAACTTTGGAAGCATATGTAGCTTAAGAGAGCAAATACAGTTTCTGTCCTGGCCTCTACGTCTGAAAATGGGGAATTCTTCCCTTTGGACAGGGTCCCATAAAGCCAGCAAGGCACTAGTGTCTTCAAGCACAAGAATTTGGCTTGTGTCCATTGTGGTTTAAGACGACAGGACTTTAAATGAGGAATTCAATTGCCTGAACGTAGGCACCATTTCAGATTCTCAAGAGTACCTCATATGTCCATGTAGGGCTGGCAGGTGTAACCCCAGCCTGACAACAGATCCACACGCTCCCAAAGGAGCAGATGGGATATCCCACCAGCCAGGTGCTCCATGGTGCCTAAAATGGCAACAGGCAACCGAATCCTGTCCTAAAGGTACTTTTTAGCAGCTTTATCACTTGCATTTTATTTTTCAAAAGCATACTTTTTTTCCCCTTGACCTCTATTTGGAACTCTGTTTTAAATACCAATCACATACAAATTACACAAACCTTTAAAACCTAATAATTCTTGTCCTCTCTCCACCAGAGAGATACAGAAGTAATGATTTTAGTGTCTGAAAAAGGGAGATTTTTGTAAAGATGTATGACTTTTAAAGTATATTAATGATCTCTTTCCTCCAAGCTGCAGATTAACAACAGTTCAGCTTGGTGGTGGGTTGTGTTGAAAGTGTGTAGAACCTGAGACAGCGTATAAAATTCACGTATAAATTTTTGCAGACAGACACTAGAGCAAGTAGGGGATAGAAATTATTCAGGCTTGAGGCATCAGTTCTTTTCCTGCTTTGTAAATACCTATTTTGTGCTTTTTCTGAGAGCCATTTTTTTTTCACTTGTGATGTGGCAATCACCTTTCTTTATCACACTGTTATGACTGTATATTCAGTATCTAAGAAGAAATCATAAATATTTGTAAAGCCATTAAATATCCCGTAACAAGCAACAACAGTAACAATAAGAGATTTGCCTCGAATGGATGCTGCACTGATCATTCATTTTAGATAAAATAGTTAATTTTTTTTTTAGATGCTTTAATGAATATAAAGTGCTGGATTATGTCTGTGTATAAAGAATTGCTTATAACCAGCCTTGCTATGTGTACTGAGACTCACTAACAGTTAAGCATAATGGTCATGTATATTTTTTATGGCAGGCTATATTTATGACATTAATAGAGGCAGAGAGTATCAGGAAGATATCAAAGGTTGTTTCAAGATTGAAGTTGCTTTCCTTTAATATTTAGAGGCTTTTACTTTTGATGGATATTTCATGCTTGTATATAGCTAGGCAGAGACAGGCTAAAAGAGAATTGACTTGTCTTTATTATTATCATTTTAGAGTGCTTTGCTAGCTTTCTGATTTTTTTTCTTTCATGTTGTATGTGTGTGGCAGAACAGTATGAAATTGGCTTCTTACTTAATGCAGTCTTTATTTGGTATTATAGTCTCCAAGTGATGTTAAACTCAGAAGGAAATTTACTTCACATTTGATTACGTATAATAGACAAGCAAGATAATTTGTTGCCTAGATTTTCAAATATTGCTTAATGAGTAATTCTGAGAGAGAGCGCTTCTATTTATCATAAAATAAATGGATACCATTACATTCCCCATTTACTCCAGTGCGTTATTCCCATAAATATCAACCAAAGAGAAGTGACACAAGCTGGGCAGGGCAGAGGGAAGAGCAAGCATACCGCGAATATGGCTCTATTGCCCGGGCCCCGAGGTGTGGGATTTCGAGGTGTTTCTTTGTGTCGGTAGTTTTACAGCCGAGGAAGGGCCGATAGATGGAGCTCTGGAGACAATTTGCAGTCATAGCACAGAGGTGTAACGTGCGTGCCGTTTTACTCGTAGACCTCTGCGTGAGATGTGAGATAGGCTCACACACAAAAAAATCATTTTACCTTTCTCTTTATTTCTTTTCTCACACACTTTGTAGATTTTCATGCGCAATTCTAATTCAAAGAATAAAAATCATGTACAATCCTACGGAATAATGTGTATTGTTCATGTGTATATGTGTGTGTGTAGGCATTTTTTTATTGAAGGATAGAAGCTGATCGGTGTGACGTCGATGGGTGTTTTGGGCAGATATGTCTCAGTGCACAGAACTTGATGACTACTTATGTAGGACAGAAGGGCAAGAGCTTTGCTGTGTCTGCTCCCTGCTTCTGCTCACGGCTGCTTTTGCCGTGGGAGGGGTGGTTGACTTGAGAAGAGTTTATTTTGCATCAATGCTATGGTGACACCACTACAAGGGATCAGGAAAGTAGAGGTCTAGTCTATCCCAGTCAGACTGTCTTCTCCTCGAGACCCTCAGGATACCTCAGCACTTAATATGATGTTCAGATGCTGCTTTCATGGATGCCTAGTTTCTTTTGAGGTCCTAAGACCTCTGATGAGATCTATCTCACCAGATGTTAAACAGCTACAGTACAGATGTCTGTATTAGATGCTGTCCTACGTATGAACTACACTGCAATTAATGTCGACAAAATGCTTAGGCAAAATATTTTTATAGATGAGATGCATTTTGCCATAGGAATGCCTTTTTCTCCTCAGTGACTACACATTTGTAAGCAATATTGCAGCCTGGAAGGAGGAATTTACAAACATCACGTCCATAAGTGTATGGAGGAAATTGAATTATATAATCTTGACTGCATCCCTTAAGTCAAGCTTCCATAAGATGAGTTCTATCATCTTCTAGGTGTGGTCTACAGGAGCAAAAAGGGAAAGAAAAAGAGAGAAAGAAGAGAAAAAAAATCCCCAAAATCTTAGTGCCAGAACTGGAAGTGAGGATTAGTGAGGACTTGGGTGGGTAGGCAGGTATAGTTTGCCTCCTGGGCCTATAATCCAGACAAGATCTGATGATGGAGGGGTATCACATCTTTCAGTAAGACCTGTCAGACCTTGAAATGGGAAAAACAATTAAGAGGGATAAATACAATAAAGGAGCAACTGCATGTCATGGCACTATTTTTCATCTGAAGATTTCTATCAGGCATCAAAGTATGATGTGAATATCGTTTGAACATGTACTATCTCATTCTACACACTTTCTATGGAGTCTGGTGGAGCTATGAATTACTTTTCTCAGGGTCTGTAAAGATTCTACAGTCACTGCTACTCAGATGTTAGAGGTAGAACTGAGAAAAATACTAAATAACTGTTTCATCTATTTGAAATGAAATCTTTGTTCAAAATCAACTCCTAAATCACAGAATCTTAAGGCTTCGAAGGGACTTTGAAAGATCCAGTAATTCCAGATCAGTCTGGAGTATCTAGATTTTATAAATACTCTGTTGCATTATCATATATCCACTAGATTTTTGAAAATTCCTAAGTATGAATACAATAACTAGAATGATTACCCACATAAGCACACAAAAGAAGATGCAGTCAACATTTTTAATTTAATATCAGAATAAGAGATAATAAGGATGTGTTTCTAGTAGTCATCCAACTTTAGTCAAGATGCTTCTCTAGGGCAGAGAAATTTTTGAAGCAGCAGTTCATACAGTTTGAAGTAAAGCTTGAAGAGTATTTGGAATGGTATGGCCTTTATACATGCTGTTGCTGTAAGAAAATGGTAGTAAATGTGTACTCATTAAACAAAAGATATTTATTGCAATAGAATAGTCTGTATTTGAGTAAACTAGCACAATACTGTTGATAAAAATGCCTTGTAAAAGGTAATCTCAATTTTTCCAGGTGGACTTAGTGGAAAAAGAACTTGGAAGCATAGCAAAAATGACCTGAGTATGACAATCTAAAGCTTTATCATTAACTGCCTTCTGGAGCTTGGTTGATATCCATTGGCAAAAGTTATGTAATGCTGGCATTTTCAATGAGATTTTCCACTTTGCACTGCTACCCAAAGACTTTGCCTAAGTACATAATATAGTATTTCATGACTTACTAGAAACATTTTTCTTTTTTTCCCCCTCTTAGATAATTTTGTGGGTGGAAATAATTCTCTGTGTAATTACATCATTTGTGCAAGTGACTGTCAAGATTTTCAAGAATTTTTAGATTTATTATGCATGTTAAAAATTATGAATAGTTTCCCAAAACTAAAGAGATTGCTTGAACTATGGAAAAATCAAATTTTCTAATCACAGAGAACCTTTGACTGTTAGTTAATTTCCTTTTTTTTGTAGTGACTTGTGTAACCATTTTATGTCTATAGAGACCTTTCCTTCTGCTAAAATATTTCTATTTGTCATCCTTGATTTTTAATGACAAGTCACTTAACACAAGAATTGTTTCATCTGTCACCATAGGAAAAAAAAATCTTATGCACTATCTGCTTTCATACCTCACACAAGAATAAAGAATATTTTTCATGCTTCACATCTCCTAAACAAGTGTCCATAAAAAACAGACAACCATTGACCATATAAAATGTTAAATTTGAATGCAATTTAAAATATATTGTAATGACACTTTCCGTCTTGTTTCTGTCTGGGAAAACATCTGAGGTCTGATGGATGGCTCATGAAATTCATGTATTTAATTTAGAGGCAAGAAAAGTAACCTGCGTGAGTAGTCTTAATAGGTTACTGTTAGTGGAAAGAAGGCCCATGGAAAGTAAAAAAGAAGATATAACACCGTTTTCATTCAACAAACAAACAAAGATGTTGCAAAGAGTGTATGATTAGGTAATTCTTGGCCTTTGGAGAAATCCTGCAGGAAGGGAATAGAGTAGAAATCCTCTTTGTGGAGCAGAGCCTTACATTTGCCAGTTCTTCATTCTGCTACTGTCTCTACCCCATGAGAAGATAACACTGGTACCAGATAGCACTGGTTTAGATTTGTGCTGCCAGACAGGAAACAGGACTGTAATGATGGTGAAAAAGTGTCCTTAATTTCTTCCTGACATGGGGGACTGCTTAGTTCATCACTGTGTTTCAGCCATGGGTGAGGGCTGCTGGAGCCAGGAGGAGGGCAAAAGCCCTGGGAGGTACAGTGGGACTGAGAAATGCACTCAGATCTTTTTTAAGCTTCATCAGGCAGAGTCTTCAAAATAAATCACAGCCACTGGAAAATTATGCTGATAGAGGAAAAATATATAAAAATATCAGAATACTCCATCTTGGACTCTTCATTAGGACCTCTGTATGTCTCAAAGTACATCAGGGTTGATGACTGCAGTGTCTCACTAGAAAGGAGCTTTCTGGAGCTACCAGAAGAAGTGCTATATTAGGGAATCTAAAGCATCCCAAAGCAGAACTGGCCATCGCTGAACCATGCCTGTCAGATGTCTGTGCAGCTCTATATTGTTTTTAAGATGGATATACTGTAGTCCTGCCACTGAAACCAATCTAGCACTCAATTCTCAGTATTGGCAGAGAGCTTCTCATCAAGTCCAGACTAATTGCTCCTCTTTTAATTGCACAAGCTATGAACTTAATTAGGCTGTTAATAAAGTGATTTTTGTTGAAGTCATGACCCTAAGGAGGTAAGCAGGAAGGCAGGTAGGGAAGACATGCAGGCAGGCAGGCAGGCAGGCAGGAAGGAAGGAGAGCTCATGTGAGAGACCAAAGCTTGAGGAAAGGTTAGGAGTGATGGTATGAAGGGACGAAAGTGGACTTAGTATTGTGGCATATCATCTTACCCTATGATGACAATTTACCATCCCCATTTTAGTGGATGAGCCACCTTACTTAAGTCCCAATAGGAACATAAAAATTATATGTGTTCAATAAATAAGCCAGATCCCGTGAAAATAACTTATTCCATTAATTTTTATGGTCCTCGTGTATATTTAAAGACTGATTCATCTTCTTCATAGTTTTTTTGTCCTCTAAAATGGCCAGGACAAATACTTCGGTTCATTTGTCATATTACTGACCATTCTGTTCAAATACATATTCCTCATTGCTCTCTGTCCAAACTGCACACTTCTATTAATATTCTTCTCAGTGCCTGATAAACCAAATAAAGTACTGATTGTCTTCTTAAGTCCTTTTTTTTTTTTTTTTTGGGGGGGGGGTTATGTTTCCTGCATTGATATCCAGGCAACAGTTTCCTGATCAGAGTGACTCTGCATCAGCTTAATGACACGTACTAGTAGCTCTACTGCCTTGGTAACCTTGCTAAAACACCACCAGTCATCATTCCTGCACCAGGCAGTGACAGTCAAACAGATGGATGGGTCTGAAACATTTTTCAGATTGCTTTGGATTCCTGTAAGGCAGCACACACCCACAGACACCATGCAAGGTCAGCAGAGTGGGCCTCTCTGCCCACCATCACCAATGCAGCTGCCTGCAGCTGCCCATCCCTTTGGGACCCTTGAGAGCAGGCCCAGCACAGGGACCTGCAGCTTTCGTTGCTCCCTCCCTAGCACCTGCAGCTAGCTCTCAGCTGTCTGGTCAGCACAGGGTCCCTACACAGACCACTACCCAAGCTACACTCTCTTACTAACTACAGAAGAGAAAATATCTTCTCTGTATAGATTTAATCCAAATTTCCCTCTCTTCTAATTCTAAAAACAACATGCACTGTGGGCAGTGTGCTGTACTGTAGTTGTTTCTTTATCACAAGAAGATAAACTATTTTGAAAGCTCTAAATGTTTTATTAATAACCCCATTAGGAACACTAAATCACACACACATGCCTTAACTTCCTTGGCTTTTAAATTCTGGATTCAAACATTGTAGAGAACTATTTTCTTTTAAGGAATCAGAGATTATTATTATTTTTTTATTGCAGTGGTATCCTCTCACAATCTAACTAGCTTGTACTAAAAGATCAAAAGCTGTTTATACAAGGACATTTTTCACCAGGAGCAGAACCAGTAATTCTGAAAGTCAGACTTAGCTGACCTTCCTAGGTGTGCTCCCAAAACTACTCTTAAATTTGGGGTTTTTTTTGACATGTTGCTTTCAAATGTTATATCCAGATATATTTCCAGAAATGTTTTCCAAAACTACTGAAGCTCATGGGAGGGTTTGGAGGAAGTCAGCTTAATCCAGAACTTCCTTCCATGGAAAGTTAACCCTATAGAGTTCATGGATTATAAAATATTTTATTTCTTGGCAAAAAAATGTTCTTAGTCACAGTCAGCTGCACCTTGCCAGTTTCATTTCAGAAATAAGTTTTCTGTGATAGCAGGCCACGATCCAAACTCTGAACACTGGCAATTGTGTCTCTATTGCATGTAAAAGCATGTGTCTAATAAAAAATATATCCATCTTAGAAAATGACAGAGAAGTTGAAGGAAAAATATAAAGCAAGCTTGCCTTCCTTCCTTCCTTCCTTCCTTCCTTCCTTCCTTCCTTCCTTCCTTCCTTCCTTCCTTCCTTCCTTCCTTCCTTCCTTCCTTCCTGTGATTAATGTCTCTTTACATAATAAAGAGATGGTCTTTCAATTCTAGCATTTTGTCCTATGTCCTGGTGTCCCACCTGGGATATTCTTGTTAAAGATATAAATGAAAAGGCTCGTTGTTTTTCTACTTTCTGTTTTTGTTAATCTTCATTAGGCAACCTCCAACTCATGATCCAGAAGGACTTAGACATTAACAAATGTGTTTCCCAGTCTAGTATTCAATTTTCTTGAAGGTATGGGTGACATGAAACTACTTATAACTGTCTTGTTCAACAAATAGCCCTGTATTTATTATGGAGTCTGGTAAGGTTTGTCATTAATGATACACAGAAAGCATCTATAATTTTAAACAGAGGACATGTCATAGAATCTGTGCATGCACTGGCAAACCTAAACTGTAGTGACTGGATTTTACTCGTTTGGTGTTTGTTTTAGTTCTGAGATTTGGGGGATTTTTTTTTTTAGGGGGAGTAGATTTTTGTTGTTGTTGTTGTTCACTTGTTTACTGTTCAATGCATCCAAAATAATCAGAGGGCTGTGCTACAGTACTGGTTTTTTTATAGCAAGAAACAGAAGTGTTAATTGCATATGCAGGGTGTGACACGTGATGGGTGAGTGATTGGAGGTGCAGATTTTGCTGGGGTGGAGTTGATGAGGAGGAGAGAGAGTCAGAGTCATAGCAGGTGCATCCACACCTGTCCTGCCATAATGAGTTTTATTGTGAGAGGAACATAAAAAAAAGAAACTCCAGCATAAAATAACTTTAATGCTACATGGAAAATCTGTAGACAAAGGCCCAAGAGTGCAATGAAGAAATAAGTTTTTTGACAGTTAAAAAGTACTCAGAGCTTTGCACATAAAAGCTACCATGTCTCTACCTTTTACTGTTTTAAAAATAGTCGTATATATGGTAGCACAGTGAATATAACCAGGGTGGAAAATGTGCTAAACAAAATAAAGTCAGGAAATGAGCTTGAACATCGGACTTCAATTATCCACACAGTTTAGGTTTTTTTTTCAGACCCCCTAATGTGTAAAATGTCACCAAATGCTACTGAGTATTCACCCACCCTCTCACATTTTATTTTGTCTTCTATTTGAAGTACTCATTATAAAGAAACTATATATATGTTGATCCAGTACATCAGTCTGAGACGAATAAATGAACTTACTGTACAAGAACAAGCATAGTTCAGCTATAATAACATCATTTATATGCTTTACAGTGAATATTTGGTGATGTTCATTTTCTCAAAATGCATTTTCACTTTTTCAGACTTGAATATTGCCTAGATTCCTTGAAGCAGCATATATTTGTGTTGTCCATTTTGCTCGTTTATTGAAATTCAGAGGAACTATATTGGTTGTTTATTTCTTCATAGATATTTTTTATTTCTGTGGGGACAATTCTGTTAGTCACTTGGAAAATATGCTCATAGAGCAATGGAAAGTAATTGAAATGCCTCATTATTGTAAAAATAAATGTTATAACATTTTAGAGACCCAGCAGTTACCTACATTTGTTTAGTGTCCTCAATAATGTTTAAGTCCTCAATATCCATTGCAAGATATTTGTGTAGATCCAATTTTCATCAGTAGCCTTTGTTTCGATTAAAATGATTACAAAAATTTTAAATCAGATTTTGATCTATCATTGACTGTGCTTTTATTTCCTCCTTTGTGTAGCTAAATGTTTAATTTTTATGCATTTAAAGGCTTTGAGGTTTTAAAACTTATTTTAACATTAATTCATAGTCAGACTTTATATGGCATGTTCATTCATTATCAGATGGTTGATTGCACGTATTTACACAGAAATGTGTTAGATTTTTAATTTGTCATAAAGGTATCCCTTTTATTTTAGCTGGGTAAGAGATGGAAACTTTTTTTTCTAATTCCTTTCCGTTGTTACATACTTCTTTTACCTCTTTCCTTACTATGGCTGTCTCCCTTAGACACTTGGTTTGAGAATCAATAAATACACTGAAACACACACATAGATATCAGTTACTGATATCTTGTTGCTTTATTTAAATAGACATCAAGTCAACATCCTCACTTGAGAGAATTTTGATCTGTCAGTGAAAAATCAGAAGCTTTTTTTTTAGCTGGGAATGAATATATTGACTGCATGAGCATATATGTAGGAGAGTGTGCACATGTGTGCAGGCATGCAAGGCCAGAATGATATGAAAATCATTGATATGCTGTGCCAGCACTGCCTGGGACTATGCAGCTATGGTGCATGATCGTTGTGTTAAAAAAAAAACCTGATGTCAGTAGCAAGTGGTGATGAGGTGACATTTGTTCACTATTTTGATACTGCTGTTGTCACCCCTACCTTTCATTAAGAGATATGACTATTTCTCAGAGGATGCTTAAACCCCCTAAATATGAAAACTAAGGACAATGGCAATCACTGTTAATCTATTTGGGTGCAGAGCTGTGTTAGATGCCTGTGTGGAGCTCACAACAGGGGCAAGCAGCGTGGCCAGGAAGCAGACATCAGCTTGGGGCTCCTGCATGAACACGCAGCCTCTCCAGGGGCACCGTGGAAATCCTGTGCTGCCCTGAAGACCTTTTGGCCTCATTGTCTGTGAATTTAGGGAGCAATGCCAATTTTAAAATAGTAGTGAAAGAGAGGAAGCTAAATTAGAAGAGCAAAACTATGCAGGGACTTAAGCAAGCCAGCAATTGGGTGAAATAATAGCCTTACTGAAGGCAGTGAGAAAATTGAGGGAATATCTCCTGACTATGAATGTAGACTTAAATATGTAAACCACACTACATAATAATTTGCAATGCTTAGTGTTCTGAAGCCAGATAAAACCTGTAAATATGTTTTTGATGAAATGTAATTATCCGAAATATTGATTGCTTTACATAGATGTAAGTGAAAGCCTTTCACTCAGTGTTGTAGAGAACATAATCCAGTAGCTGTTAATAATTAGTTGAGCACAACTGAAGGACAAGACAGAAACTATTCCTTGACAATGTTTGGTTAAATGAGATTATATACCAAACTAGTGAAACTTTAAAAATTAAATTAATTAAAAAGTGGGGTTTTGTTTTTGTTTGTTTGTTTGTTTGTTTAATGTGTATTTTTTAATGCAATGAAAGGAAGTTCTATCTCACTGGACAGTCAGGCAGCCTGCTCAATATAAACCATTTATCAACACTGTGAGAAAGACGCCAAAGGTTACAGCTGTGATGTTATCAGGAATGAAATCTATTTTGTTTTCTAGTAATTTTTTTTTTGTAGTGAATTAGTTTCTAGTTTTTTAGAATTGCAAAGGACAGTTCTATTTCCTTCTAACACTCAGCTTTTCAAATTTTTCTAGTCATAAATTTTGCATCAGTGGTATCAAAAATGAGAGAGATCTAAAGTGCTAGTTTTAACTACCCCTTTCACAGACAAAAAATCCTCATGTTCAAAGATTTGTACATGCATATTTGTACATAGTCAACCAAAACTATAAGCCCATGTGCAAATGTGAGAGTGTCCTGTATTATTAAGCCACAGCTGTTTCCAAAGTATTAAGAATGATCATCAAATCAATACCCAACATATATTTAGAAGAAAATCTTTTTGAGGCAAAAAACCAAATCTGAAAGGAACATCAGTAAATATGACTTGTCTCTAGATAACTTACTTCGCAATTTTTAGTGTTTTTCCACCTTTGGGGATCAGATTGTTCCCTAATGGATGTATTTTTGCATTTAACCCAGGCACTGGTTATATCAGCCTGTTAATCCTATTTCTAGGCTGTTGATTGGTGAAGCACAATCCTTTTTGTTCTGGTACAAGTAGAACACTGCAATAATAATAATTAAAAAAATCTATATCCTTGAATATTGCTAGTAAAGATCATATCTAAATAGTTTCCATAGCCATTTTACTAAAGTATTATAGAAAATGTTGTACCTTGCAAAATACTGGGACTACAGATTTTACTATTGCTGAGGGCAGGAATCTCTGTAGAAATTTCTTTCTGATTCAGTGCTTCTTCAAAGGGAAAAAAGATCTTATCACATCTATGACTGTAGCTGGTTTTTAGCCTTTTGCCCCTTTGTGCCTGAAAGAAATACAGAAATAATGAGTGGAGTAAAACACGTTCATTTCACAAGTGTGATTTATATCTTTCCTTTTGAAAGCAGTTGCTTATCTCCTTTCTTTTTATTTATTTATATTAAAACCATTACTGATCACAAATGTTCTTTTTAAAAATTATTTTATATTTGGTGAATAAATAAACATTAAAATATAACAATTTTAGTTAATGAATAAAGATTCCTTCATTTAGAAGGAAAAAAAAAAAAAAACAACCCAAACCAAATGACACAATACTCTATTTCAGCTTCCATAAAAAATTTATTGCTTTCACATGTTAAACAAATTCATGCTTCTGGACAAGAATCCACTGAGAAAAAAAACATTTCTTACCAACAAAGTACAGATGTATGTATTAAAAATGAGATACAGAGATAGTCATTAAACAGGATGTAACAGCAACAGGCAACTGAGTAAGGCAATAGGAATCTCACATTCAAGTGAACCTCAGAGCTATTTGTGACATGCAGAATGCAATTATCCAGCACAATTTCCCACCACAAATCAGGTCTATCGTCATATTAATAAGAACAATTCCACCGATGTGCATTTTTATAGCGGTACTTCCTGCTTCCATGGTTTTTTTTTAACAATGGTGCCTTCTTTAGATGAAACGGCAGGAATCAATCTTCATGTTAATGTTCAATCCATTACAGATGTGCAAATAGTTTCTCTGATATTCTAAAGCATTTTGTGAGCTTTTAGAGGGGGTCTGTTGCAAGATGCAATAAATCGTGTCATGGTAGTAGAAAAAAATAGGTCTTTTATCATGAAAGTAATTATGAGTTCTTCAGAAAAAAACTGCAGTGAACCAGAAACTAGAAACCACTGATGGTGGTCCCCAGACAAGACAATGGTGAAGGCAAAGACTGCTTTATTCACCACAATGTAAAGTTTTCTTGAGTTGCAGTATAGCCATGCTCTGCCAAAGATAAAGGGGGTGTATATGATGGTCAGAGATGGGGGTATTATATTTTTCACAATGTACATTCTTTGCTTTTGAGGGAAAACACAGAACTCAATGAATCAAGATTCTTTGATAATTAAAAAAAAAACACCTCTAAATTTGTACAGCTGAGGGACAAGTAGTGCCATGTCCAAGGGAAAAGACGTAGACAAAAAGTGCAACTCAAAATATGCTAACTAAAATTTTACCTTCCTCTTTCCAGCACTAATGAAATCAATGGAAAATTATTATAGACTAGCAGAAATTAGTTCTGACCCCAGGTTTTGAAAATGTCAGTAGTCATTAACAGAGCTGTGTGACAATCAACAGGTGGCTTGCTGAACTCCATGTAAGCTTTTTCTTTTGTTTCTTAGACTCTGAGAGTTCTGGCCTCATAAAACTCTTTACACTCAAGGCAAAACATAGGCTAATGTGTTATGTTCCCATATAAAACTACAGAGCTTTGTAAGGTTTCCAATGGAAACCACAATGCCTCCCCAGCATATCCTCTCCTGGCATCAGCAGGTGTCATGTTTTTTTGAATTATTCAAATCACATTGGAAGGTTATAGTTAGGAGCCAGCATGAGTATGAGGAAAATGAACAAAAGAGTTTCTGTAACTTATCAAAACTGCTATTTCAACTTATACACAGAAAAGAAAAAAAGAAACACCTGAAGTCTCTCAATAACTATTTGCAAGTCAAGGAGCTTAATATAGATCAATAAAGCACACCTTGTTACCTCCTGTCACTTGCCAACAGAAACATTCTTATTATGCTGGTAATAATTATAATGACTTGCTCTTACTGACTGTGATGGATAACATTAGATGTTCTATCCCTAACTTTACGGTCAAATGACAGAAACATAAGTTTTAACTTGTGATAAAAGTATATTCCAGTATCGAAGAGAATGCCTTAGAAATCTAAAGCTTTTCTAAATGTCATTATTTTAAGGAATAACTTAATTCAGAACTTCTCTATTGAGAAGATTGCAATGCTGAAGAAACTGTCAGTTGGAAATACAGACTGCCAAGCGCTTTCAAAGAATGAGAAAATGTTTTGTATAGATTACAGAAAAGACAATGGCACACCATTCATAGAAATCTGCTGGTATATGCACATAACCTGTTAGCCCACAAAAAAGGCATCTCCCAGTTCTAGTAACCACTGGAAAGGAGAAAGAAGTTACCTATAATCTTTAGGAAACAATTTGTCAGAACTTGAGAAGCCTTTCAGCCTGATGGCATGTTATGTCTAAGAAGTTCCAAGTAAGAACCTCCTGAATCTGAGGGTGGACGTGATGATGGTGCTAGTCAAGAGATACTCTGAAACAGATTAAGAAAAAGGAGAGTGGTTATAACAATTGTTATTTTGATGTGTTTGCTCTGGGAAACAGGCCATCTCAATATATAATGTTTCTTGAGTGTGCCTGAAATTTGTGTGCAATTATGTAATTATGACTGTTTAATATTTAGAGCCTAGGCTGGCAAAAAGATACATCAAAATAACACTAGAGGCAAGATACATGGCATATTAACAAAAGAATGTCATTCAGTCTTGATTTTGTTTGGTCACTGTGGAAGGGCTGAAGGTGGAAGAGAGGTATGTGTCAAATTCTTCACTGTTCCTGTGTTACTTTCTGTTGACAAACAGCTTTTGTGAATGGCTTTACCAAATTCCTCATTTTTGGATAAAATGGAAAGTCCATTTCCTTCTTACAAGACAACATTTACCTGAAGACCTTGCATTCTATCACTAAAAATCACGACTTTGAAAGCTGTTAGACATAGGAAACAAAGAGAAGTTATTTTGTACTTCAAGAAATAGAATAAGATTATATGATCCATCATTATACAATAAATATTTCTCAGCTGATGTAGGGGAGAACAAGGCCAACTAAAGAACAAATCCTACAGCACTGCAATGGTTATTCTGTTATGCTGAAATTAGCTGTGATACTCTTTTCATGCTGGGTACTGTGGTTAAGGAATACAAATGTTCTTCAGACCTCCATGAAGATGAATACTTAGCTACTAGGAGAGAGACAGAAAAAAGTAATCATAATACAGGGAAAAGAGTATATCTTTTGCATTTAATGACTATCAAACCCAGGTCAAAACTATGTTCTTTTTCCTGGCCATAATCTGTCTTATCAGGAGAAACACCAGTTACCTAGCTGATTATATTAGCATGAATCAGCATAAGTAATTTGACATTCAGGTCATTATTTCCTACCCTGCGAAAACAATTTGATGTTGAAGCTCATATACATAATAAAAAAATGTAGGGCTAGAGAGACCTGTTAGAGGCTTTGGAATTTGTCCTGTATTGTACGACAGAATTAAATATATGCTACACATTATGCCCTTCCAAATGGTTGCTTCATTAGTAATTGAAAATCACATTCAATAGGAATTTGCTGACTTTCTGATGCAGTTTGCTTAAGGGCTTTAACTAACACCAAGTTGCAAAGGTTTTTTACTGATTTTATTGATGTTTCCTCCAAATCAGATTTTCTGCAAAGCAAGTGGGTACAGTTCATTCTGCCTATAAAAAACACACGGATGGAATAAACTAATCAGTGACTTCTTTTCAAAGGCATACTCATGTCACCTCTTCTGGTTGTTTTTCCAGCACACATGAAAATGCAACCTGGGCTTTGTTCATTCGTTCATTCACTGGTTTCTTATCCATTGTACTTTTCTTATCCTCACATTTTCTATGTATGACTCCTAGCTTGTCAGCAGTTTTTAAGATGTGGATTCCAACATCAGACATACTTCCATTAAAGCATAACTAGTTCTAAGGACCTATCATGTCTTAGATATAACACACTTGTTAGTTTTGAATAGCTGTATCACAGCAATGATTCATTTTTGTGGTAGTTTAGCCAGATGCCCAACAAGTCATAATATCACTCCCCCTCCCAAACTGGACAGGGGAGAGAGAAATATAATAAGCTGTTTGGTGTTGAGATAAGGACAGAGAGATGTCTCAGCAATTAGCATCATGGGCAAAAGAGACTCAACTTGGGGAGAAAAAGGTTTGATTTATTATTGAACAATAGACACTATCCACTTTTTCTAATTTATTTTTGTGTCCTTTTAAATGTTATTTTTATTTTAAATATATTTCATGATGTTCTTTATTTTTCCTTGGTTTTCTTACAAGTTTGCAATATGCATTTTACATATTATTAGTATTCTGTCATTGAATACCTTTTTTTGTGACAAATGATGTCATGGCCATTAGAAGCTTTTTTGGTACTGCAATGGTAACATAACAAAAGGGTAGTTTTCTCCTTCACATTTAATACTGCCACCCTTCAAAAACTGTTTGATTGTCTGAACCATATACTTTGGAGCTCGATCTCAGAAACTCTCACCATGTTCTTGAGTTTTTGGAAATATGTTGTTTGGGAGTTTCTTTGTCCTCCTTTACAATCATAAGCACTTGTGTTGGAACTGCTTTTTTCTCAATTTATTTCCATCTTAGCATTCTTAGGCACTTTCCCAGAATCAGATTTAAATCAGCAAAAGCCTGAATCTTTTACCAGCTTTTGGATGAAGGGTTGTGTCCCACCCTTTCCAGAAGGTTTTGGCTCATTCTATCACATGTACTGATTGTCATGATTATTTTAACTTCCCTATCATATGTCTTAATATGTTTTGGGATACTAAACACTGTATATCAGACTACTTGACTAAAAATGGATTAAAGCATGTTTTAAAATCTGCAGGCTTCACAAGGATTACAGAAAGCATTTGAAAACATATACATAAAAAAACCTCTTTCAAGACATGATTTAAATGCAACAGACCTGTCCAGCAAAGAGTAGGAACGACAGATCTGGTAGAGATCCTAGACTAGAAGGTTTTAGAAGTAAGTTATTAGCAGTGGGGAGAATCATTTTGAAATCTTTGGGCTTCCAATTTGTATAGGAAAATATTTGGGAAAGATTTTATACTTTCATATACAATCAAAACCCACCTTATCCTGAAATAAAAACAAAGTATTTACAGAGTTTTGATTGTAGTATTTCTTTTTTAATTTACATCTGTGCTAGAGTAATCTACAATACCAAACTTTCTGTAGATCCTGATACAAAGACCACTGAGATTAACAGACCCTTTCACTGACACCAATGTTCTTGGAGTAGATCCAGGAATACATTATAGGTGAGCTTTTGCACTACTCTGTATAAACTCTTGTATTGTATTATCTCCTAGAGAATTACTGAATTCAATATACCAACAGTCAGAGACAAAAGAAACTAAGTGGTAAAACCTGTGGTTAGAAGAGCAGGGGAATAATATATATATATTTTTGCACTCATCACTTAAATAAATGTGAATTCCATAATATCAGCTTATAATTAATGGTTTGATATTTTCAAGCTGTATAAAAAAATAATGACAAATAGTGTGAAAATAGTTGTCAAAAATAAATAGAATAGTGCCAATTATTCAATATGATTCTGAAAATTCCTTCCTTAAATTGTTTTAAGGTTCATGTTATAGTGGTTTTGGTTTGGATTTTTTGTGAAAATAGAAAATATTGACATGGAAAATCTTTTGCAGGCCTTTAAAAATAGCTTTTTTTTTAATTCCTATTATATGAAAACTATGACCATGTACAGCTACAAGGTTCTTTCTCTCAGAATAGTGGAGAAGCTAAAGAAAGCATTTTGTGCTCTTTAGGATTTATGGGAGCTGAGGATGTAGAGTGTGTTGGAAATGAGGTGCCATGGGAGGGGGATTCAGATAAGTGGGCAAAGGAACAGTTTATGCTTGTTCTGCCTCTGTAAAAGTACTCTGTATGGTACAGTAGCTTTCAAAGCAAAGTTGCCATGTTTTATCCTTGAATGCTACATCTACACTTTGTGGTGAAAAACAAAACAACTAAAACCCCACATTTTCTAGTGGAAATTGAGTTTTGGTTAAATATATTTTTCTTCAAAACTGACCTGCTTATGTAAAAGTTTTAATTAAAAAATAGAAGAACTGCACATAGGAATCTCACGTAATTCACTGAATATGTATATATATATATATCTGATTTTAGAATTGCTTCTGTCACAGAAGTTATAGTGTGATTCCCTGCTATCATCATTTTCTCCTTCTGACTGTGTTCCCCAGCCAGACTCAGCCTTCAGTGATTCACTAAAGGTAGAAGTCCCAAGAACGGCGGGCAATAATGCATAACAGGAAAATGCAATCTAGCCAGGCAATCTGTCATATGGAGGATGGTAATGACAGAAAGCATGTGAACTACTATTACTATCAGACTGGGGTAAAAGCTTTCATGGTTTTTCTGTATTAAAAAGTCTATTTTCAAATATTTTCATCACTTGATTTTTCAATGAAACACAAACAGTTTTTATAAGGGGGGAAATAGACCTGTTATCCTTATCTACTTGAGCAAAATATCTACATTTGAATGTTTCATCCATACAAGAATGAATAAAGTCCAGATATATCATCTTCTAACGATATTTAAAAAAAAAATTACAATAAGTTTTAGATAGTGTAGTGTGATCATAGAATCATAGAATGGTAGGGTTGGAAGGGGACCTTTAAACACCATCTAGTTCAATCCCCCTGCAGAAGCAAGTCAATCTAGATCAGGTCACACAGGAACATGTCCAGATGGGTCTTGAAGACCTCCAAGGAAGGAGACTCCACACTCCGTGGGCATCCTGTGCCANTTGAGCTGAGGAGCCCAGAACTGGACACAGGACTCCAGATGAGGCCTCACTAGGGCAGGGAGAACCTCCCTTGACCTGTTGGCTATACACTTCTTGATGCATCCCAGGATGCCATTGGCCTTCTTGGCCACAAGGGCACATTACTGGCTCATGTTTAGTTTATTACCAACCAGCACTTCCAGGTATCTCTCTGCAGAGCTGCTCTCCAGCAGCTCAATCCCCAGACTGTACTGGTGCTTGGGGTTGTTCCTTCCCAGATGCAGGACTCCGCACTTCTTCTTGTTGAACCTCATGAGGTTCCAAGGTCATCCAAGTTGAAATTTGGGTATTACAAAGCAGAACGGTGGAAGCACACATTTCTGCAGCTAGCTGAGAGCTGACTTTTCTCTTGAATTAGCTCTACATGTCAGTAGCCATGAGATTTAGGAGTCAGAAGTAGAAGTGTAATGTTAAACTTGCCAGACTGTGCAACGACTCTCATAACAGCCAAAGAGTCAACGCAAAGAGCTTCTGAATGACCCTATGAAAACAATGAATTCTCCTATTTATAACAACACTGAAATATCAGCCTAATTTTGATTCTGCATAAAATGAGATGAATATATGGTAAAACTCCAGTACAGTTAAAGAGGATCTGTGCATATACTCAAACTGATCATCTGTCTCTAAGCTTGTTCCTGCAAACCTGATTAAAAAAAAAAAGTTCATAGCAGAGTTGTTGCTGGGAAAGTACAGTCGAGATACAAAGCCTTTCTTGGATTCAGAATGTGAAATAAGAGTCATGGTCTCTACTTTGATTGGGAATACTCTGAGTTTCTACTGCATTAAGTATCACTTCAGCACTTCAGTTGTAAAACAAATATCTGTTTCTCTTTTTAACCTCCACAAAAGAGGATGATAATGCTAAGGAACAGCTCCTAGCATAAGTAGAGGCTTAGAATTCAAGACTGATGGAACAAGATCATTAGCTGTAAATCTGTCTGCACAGTTTCAGAAGCAATCAAAACAGAAAAAGGCAGATGTGTCTGCAAACTATGTAATTTGCATGTTATCAAGGCTATTGTTAGAATAGCAGGAAAACAAATAACATATTTTATTTCCAATATTTCTTAAACAGACAACTCCAGGGATTTCTGAAACTGGTGACAGGAGAGTATGACTCATTCAATAAAATGAAAAGATGATCATTTCTGTCTACTCTGATGGCACTATCATGGTGCCCTGAGAATTGATTTGCATTATTCCCTTTCTTATTTTAATCCTCTTCACGTGCTTCTTAGTAGTAGCAGTAAGACTAGAAGTAGTATGGTAATTTCTATAGGTCAAATCTAGATTCACTACTAATACTTTATGAAGAGATTATCTATGTCTTGAATGCTTGGAGATTTTAGTTGTGGTGGAGCAAAACATAATTATATTGCATGTTGTCATAACAATGCCAGCTTAAATACAACTAGCATGAAAAACAATAGCAATAATGATGTTCATTATTGATTTCAGCATACACTAGTAACCTGGGAACGTATCCAGGATCCTTGCTACACTTCTAGAGATTTCACTGAAGCCTGTGCCATCATGATTGTATTAAAGTTATCGGGAATAAGCCTTCCTGTCCACAGGTGGATAAATCAAATGGTTAATGAAAATATAAGTGTCAACTCATCAGCATGATGAATGTGATCATAGAAAACCTGTTAACTAGATTTTCTCATTTTGGTAGACATCTTGGCAGAAGAGTATTTCAGAGAGGGATCTAGGAAGGGTAATAAAGAAATGCGATTGCATGCAGCTGAATTTGTTATTCAGACAAAGTCTTTTTTTTTTGGACTCCACAGGAACACTGTATACAAGAATATAGACAAGATTAGATAAATGAGTATCGAAAAACAGTGAAGTTTCAAATTATACTTAGAGCAAAATATATGTTTCTGCCTGTTAATGGCATAAGGAGTCAGTCCTTTTAGTGTAACATTCACTCTTGCACAGAGAACCAGAAGAAAACATACACAATACTTTAAAATCTTATTATGGACATACAATGGAACTGAATGTACATTTCATTGCCAGAAGAGAAACGTCATGATTCACTGGCCCTCATTATTTCTGAGAAGTACAAATATAAGTCTGATCTCATCAGCTATGTTTCTGAATCAAACGTGTTGGTACAACCTCTGATTTTTTCCTTCTCTATATTCAGTTACTTCTGAAACAGATTTATACAGCTTGGTCCTACATTTTAACCAGTCTGGGTATGAAAAAATTCTGTCTTAAAATGCTTACAAATTTAGGTTGTCACATCAATAATCCATTGAAAAAATGAGTCTTTCCATATCATAATACTTTGTTCTCCTTTTACTGTTGTTTGTGTGTGTTTTCCTCTAGAAACTGTCAAGCAGCATATTGGAGATTTACCACGACTCCCATACGCTCTGAAAAAGAAATTTGGAGCATGGAGTTGGGCCTATCTTTTATTTGTAGCAGGTGTTGGCTCACTAGCACTTTTAAATTTAGTCCCTCCTGACTATGAGAACAAAATGTTTCAAACTGGCCTGGTTCTGGCTCTAAATGAACTGTTTACATCTGAGATAGGAGAGAAAACCAAGGGACTTTATGACTTTAAAATAAATGAATGGCTTTAAAAGGTTTCAGGATGATATCTTGTAAGACAATACTCATATGTCAATGACACAGTGATAGGCAAATTGTTGAGCATAGACAGTTTTGTTTCTTATCCAGTCTAGAAAGAAAAAGGAAGGGAAGGGAAGGGAAGGGAAGGGAAGGGAAGGGAAGGGAAGGGAAGGGAAGGGAANAAAGAAAAGAAAAGAAAAGAAAAGAAAAGAAGATTTTTATCTCAACATTTTTCAAAAAACAAAAACAGTAGACAAAAACTGAGTTCTGAATGGTGAAAACTCTATGGTCATGGCACTCTGCATCCCATATAATTGCTTTTATCATTAGATTACTTGGTCTTCGGGGCTTGGTTTTCCTTCTTGTCTTCTGTCTATCCATCTCCTGCAGCTTTGAACTTTTGCAGTGGAAGCTCCCTTCACCTCAAACAGTTCAGTTTTCCATCAGTCACAGTTTTATCATCAGAAAACACCAAAAGGAATTCCTCAGTGCATGTAAATTGTAAAGCAAACAGGGCTGGAGCATGGGTCTGTGCTGTAGGTTGCCTTGTCTGGGTAGGAGTCTACCTGCTCCCTGGTTTGACTGTGTCCCATACCAGTTAGCACTGGCACAGACTCACATATTTTCCTTGGCAACCCTGAGCAAAGATTTAATAGGGCAGCAGGGCAGTCTTCTTCTGACAGGGCTCACGTGGGACCCAAACAATCAGTAAGACTAAAAATCTTAGCAAAACAGGTCAGAGGGAAACGTTTTAAGCAAATGTCCTTTAAAAGAATGACTTTTCCATGTGAATGCACTCTTACATCCACAGAGATGAATTTAGGTCACACAGTTTGTCGTACTTTTTTCACAACACACAAACTCATCTTTTTAAGTGTCAATCTAATTTTAAAAAGTAACCAGTTTTGTTACATTAAGTCTGTTTGCTGTTTGCCAACCTATCTGTTAACACTGTTTTGAGAAAGAAAGACTTAGTGATGTTCTTATCCAGCACATGTGTGTTCCTGACTACCTGTTTCAAAGAGAAACCAATTGAGAGAAATTCCTCTCAGACAGGGGAGGTGGGGGGCTCTGAGTACAATAGAAAAGTGAAGCCTCATTTCAGCCTGTGGTTGGAAAAACTTCAAAGGAAATTAACTTAGTAAACAAAATCTACTGAAGAGGCACTTGAGGGATGAAATGGGCATAATATCAGATATAAGCATCACTAATAGTTTCCAGGAATGGGTTGAATCTGGGCCTTTCTTTTTCTTCCTCTGTACATCCCTACTTCTTATTTCTGTCATCATCTTGTTAAGAAAGGCAATCGCTCTCCTACAAAGCAAAAGAAATGTTTTAGTTAGATCTCAGAAGGGCAAAAGCTCAACAGCTGCTCTGTAGGCTGGAAAGATGCCTGTAAAAGACAAACTGTGATGTGGGCTAAACACTTTTAGGTTTTTTTCTTGATTGGTTGGAATTTTTTTTTTTTCAGTGGTTTAAAGGAGTTTATAGTCCTGTTTAGATACACTTTCCAAACAGTGTAGTGTATTATACTCTTACTGCAGTGTATAATACTATGATACTGTTTTATACTAAAAACTATAATATATAGTGTGATGGCTCTTTATTCTATAGTCTTCATTTGAAATTTCATGAAATTGTATGCTTTCCTGTCATCTGTGGGAAGTTAATATGGTCTAGATTAGATACTGGATTTGTCTTCAAAACTGATTTTATGTTAGAACATTAAGTTCTCCCACAAGAAAATAGAATAGCTCCTGCTAGTCATGTAGACTGTGTTTAGACTTCCTGACTAACGCATATCATAACGTACCCTAGCATGGTGATTCCTGACCACAGTAAAATATTTGATGGCTTCTCCTCAGAGGATGAGACGTGAGGTGTATCCACATCAACACAGAAACTAGGAAAGGCTCTCACTTCTGTGATACAGACATAATTTAAAGCTCTTGCATAGCTTGAACATAGCTTCTAATTGCATGTATCTGGATTTCCATTTGCACTTAATTTCTTTTTCTCACAGCTGTAATGTTCTTATTTTAAATGTTAATACAAGATATCAAAATGATTACTAAAAATATAATATAGGGTCCAAAATGTCAAACCCAAATAAATTAGTATAAAAATTTATTGTCTTCATATTAAGTAGGAATGCAGGCATAGAACAAATTAGATAATAGCTCTCTACAAAATGAAGATTAATGCTCTTAGCCAGACTGAAAGGTTTTGTCTAGGAAGAGTCCTTTACGATAAACAGATTAACATGAGGAAGGCTAGCAAAATGGAGCCCATGATAAAATTAGACAACATTAGATTTAATTAGGTTTGAAAAACCTTTCAAACACATGTACTTTCTTCTCCTTTATAGGCATTTGAAGGAAATCAGTAGTTTAACAGTATAATTAGAGCATGTAACAATTTTCTTTCCAAATAATTACACCTCCAAACTGATTTTCCTACATTTGCAACTTGGTACAATCTGATTTTAGAGGTTAACTTATTTCTGTGCCACAGTTATATTTAAGTCTACTTAAAACATGACTCCTTAAATTTTTTGGTGCTGTAACTTTAGAAATACTTTTTCTCTAAATATGAGACTCATTGATCACTTTTTAGAGCTGTTTTTAATCATAAACTCTTACATACTAGAATAGAGATGAGCCATACTTCTGAAAAGAACACAAATGTGGCTTCCTTTGAATTGCACAAATAAATTAATTTCCCTGAGTTTATTAGTTTTCCAAATATGAAAATAATTCAAGTTATTCACAGTTATTTTTTCACATCTTGGGAGAACAGACTAATAAACAGAACAATGATTTATTGTTATGAATAAACTTAACGTCATAAGATTTAGTATCAGTGTGTTTAAGCTTCAATTACACATGAAGGATTAAAAAAGTGATTCAGAATACAATTTATTCTTAAACAACATAAAATCAAATAGTGTAATTTAGATATATAGCAAATTGTCTTCATGTCTGAAAAAGAGCAATATGGCAACAATTATTTCTTGGAAAATGATAATTGGTATCAGACAATAATTAACATTTCAAATGCAACTGTAGCAATGTTTATTTAATATTATAGGTTAAAAAATGGTAAATATGACTGCATCAGCTTAACTCAGTCAGTGTATTGATTGGATATTGACTTGCCTAAATGTATTTTTGGTGCCTGTATCAGCAGTCTTCAGTATTTATATCCACCAAAACATGAATTTCAGAGAAGGCATTTTTTTATTAGACCAACTGATGCATTTGGAAAGACAAACAAATTTTGTTTTGGCACAAACCCCACTATTTGGTTTTGAAATGGAAAAAACAAAAATCCTTAAATCAACGTGGTATTGTCTCTTGTTTAGAACAGATGCAGATGCACTGCAAACAGAAGGACTTCATACGTGTCACAGCTTTCTACAGTGCCTTTTCAGAAGCAGTCTTTGAAAGTAGGCATGTTGTTCTGTGACCTTTATTCACAGGGCGATGTAATGTTAATAATGTTGCATAATTTCCTACCATATATGAAAATATATGGTAGGAAAAGCAAAAGCCCTTCTACTGATATGATACAGCTCTGATTCATGTCTTAGGCTCCCTTTACTGTAATATATACATACTATTATTCCTGAAAAAGAAAAGAAGGCAAAAAGAGGGGTTGTTCNATATTGTTTGCCAATGACTATTCATCAGCTTAGTCAAAAACCGAGTCTACGAGCAAAACCTTGTGCAAGCAGTGGTACATGTGTAAGAAGCAGGTTAGCTATTTAAGCAAAACCAAATGAGCATAATTTAAAGAAACTCAAAACTATTTTAATAAAAAAGTCAAAAGATTGAGGGTTTTTTTTGAGGAATATCATTTTTAACATTTTTCTCAATGCCAAAAAAAATAACAGCAATCTAACAGCAACCTTCCAGAGGTAGAGCCCCTTACATGTGCTTTCTCTGGAGGCATTTCCTCCCTCAACTCAGCAAATGGAATGCAGAAAACAGAACAAAATATTACCTTTGCTTACAGGTCTTCACATAACTTGTTTTCTGACAAATAGATTGCCAATATGCCCAAACATCCCCCTTGATTTATTGGAAGGAGCACTGTCCACTTCAAAATAAAAAAAAACTTTATTCAGTTCATAGCTTTCTGTTAGAATAATTAAAAAAAAATGGATTTAGTCATAGGAGCTCATAAAACATGGGTACTCATTTGAGTCTGGCATTAAAATCATATCTCCTGAGACTGGATTTGCTTTATCTCATTCGAAATCTGTGAGTCCTTTTTGCCCACAGGATTTCATTATAATCAGAGACAAAAAAGACAAAAAAAGGAAGTGGGACAACAAAATAAGCCTTATAAATTATATCTTGGAAGAGGGAGCATAGTGAAGATCTCTTGTGCAGCATGAATTACTGGTCTCCAAATGGCAACTGAAAAAAAGGTAAAACATGAAGAGAGGTTGATATGAATTCCTACAGAGTATCATAATGAGTATACATTGAGCTGACAGTACTGTGTAAACTGTGGCTACTCATTTTTATTCAAAAAAACTCCCAAATTGATGTTGCATTTACTGAAGGAATGCCACAGTAGAATATATTGGTCACAATATTTAGAACTTCCTCAGGTCTACATATAGAAATCTTGAATATTCTCATTACCAGCATTAATCTAGAGTTACAACACTGAAGTAACAGTCAATCTACTAAAACACAAACTGAACCATCAGGAAACAGATCAAGCTCTAAGTATGTTTGTAGTGGTTTTGCCTGGGCCAGGTTTTAGTAGTGGGGCGCTACAGTGGTGGCTTCTTTAAACAAAGAGTTGCCAGAACCCTCCCCTGCAGCTGATAGAGCTAATGCCAGTCAATTCTAAGATGGACTCTGCACCTGACCCAGGCCTGGCCAATTAGTGGTGAGGCATCTGTCCCCGTGTAGTCCATGGAGGACCACTGGGGAGCAGAGATCCACCCGCAGCCCGTGGAGGACCCCACACCAGAGCGGGTGGATGCCTGAAGGAGGCTGTGACTATGTGGGAAGCTCACCCTGGAGCAGGTTCCTTGCAGGACTTGGGAGCCCGTGGGGGAGAGAAGCTCACGCCAGAGCAGATTTGCTGTTAAGGGCTTGTGATCCCATGAGGGACCCATGTTGGTGAGTTTATCCCTGAAGGACTGTTCTCCC